>CM031237.1:843600351-844092851 GCA_018340775.1 Taxus wallichiana var. yunnanensis | reverse complement strand
ATGGAGATACTTTAACAAAAAGGAAAAGGGTATTAAAGAAATTTGAGACCACGATATATCCCGCACACTTTGGCAAATGGATTTTGGTCCTATGTGGGTATACAGAGAGCAAACAGGGGGTAGTATGGGTAGGATTGGTTGTTGTTAAATGAATTTTGGTGGGAGGGGAGACATGACAAAATTGACTCACCAGATCCTTGAGAGCTTATGCAAAATGGAAAGATTCAATCAACAAAATGCCACAAAAAGTTAAATTGTTTCCTCAACTAGAATATGTGCTTCAATGGAGGCCCAAATTAGCACTCTTTCACACAACCTGTGGGATTATATCACAAAGCCTCGGGCAAGAGAACCTAATAAAGCACCAAGATTTAAAACAAGTCATGCCTGAGGTACACCCAGAGGCTTATAGAGAATCTCTATCAAAAAAATGAAAGAAAAGTGATTTTAAACTATTTATCCCACTCCTAGATGAAGGATCTTCTGAGAAATGAAATTACAGATGCCACTAAACTATCACAAGGACTAAGACCTATGTGATTGGACCCTATTTTGGTACAAGATTATAATAGAAACAAGAAAAACTACTCGTATGCATTCAGAGATGAAATAAATACACTTTACTCAAGATTAACACAAAATAACTCAAAGTTTGATCAAATTTATTAGCAAGGGAAATTTTCCAGAACAATCTCAAAGCTTGTCAATGGCTATACACTTACAACACCTTGACACGATAAAATTTGATACAAAGAGAGATATACAGGATTCTCTAGATGACTTCTCAAAATGGATTGGCTTTGTCAAGCTTTTTTTGCTGGAGAGAATTAGTCATGATCTTTCCAAAAATTCCCAAATTTTTGAACAAAAAATTTGTGATATGTATAACATTTACAACGGAGCCCCTTCTCCCTAAAAGACAAATATGTTTAATGTACTAGTGTTCTCCATGATTCTTTCGTGATTCTAAGAATCAAATCTGCAAGAAGTCTCCAGGTGCTACAGGGGGCATATTTCATCGAATGCCTCCTGCATTCAACTCCTTTCTCTGGTAGATCACTCTTCCTTCAAATTTCCAACCACTTCTACCCCTGATCTATCAAATCTGGCTCCTTGCGTGCTTAGGAGAAGAAAAATAGAAAATCCGATCAGGCACGAAAGTCAGACCATTTTAATGGTGAAAGACACCTTCAAGATCTTCCCACCAAATTTCAGATATCAACATTAACTCTCTTCTCTATTTTGTGTGTAGAAAAAACCAAACAATCATGAAAAATCACACTTCCATACATGTTCTTGCGAAAAATGGAGGGAAAATCAAATTTTGACTCTTAACTGGTCGTTAATCTTTTCTTTGAATTTGGGTCATCCACGTGGAAGATCCAAACTTAAAAATGGACCCGGGGCTTCCCTTGACTTTTTACAATTTTTGGAAAAATGGAAAAAAATTCCATTTTGATCCACACCATCGTCCTCGGGAAATGAGCCTGATATGTGTCCTAAGGTGGGCCCAAGTGGGACCGCAACCCAATTTTGCCATTTGATCCTCTTTTTGGAAAAGGAAAAATTTTCCAAGTTTCCCCGTAGCTCCGCCCTTTTGATATTGACCGGGAAAAATGTTGACTATTTCCCTCATCGGGCTTGCGGGCCATTCTAATATTTTGATCCTTTTGAGGACAAGAGGAAAAAAATCCAAGTTGCCTCCAATGGTTCACTTCCCCGCCCTTCTAACTTTTCAAACCGCCACGTGTCACCATGGCGCACCTTAAGATGGTCCATAAAATTTTATAACTTGAACAAGCATGGGCTCGACATGTGTCCTGTTCGCCAAACTACTTCCAACTGCATAAAAATTTGTCTAAGTCCAGGCCAAGTAGTGGAAGCCTCCACGTGTCCTCCTGTGGGGTCAAAGCAAGACCTTTTCCCTACCCTTAAATTTTCTCCAATCGAGCCTAGCGGGGCCTTGGGGTGAGTTCAAACTTTTTGCCAAAGTAGCCAAAAAGAACAAGTTCAAAAATAGACCCGCCGCACCCCATCCAATTAGAAGAAGCCACGTAAGCACCAAAAGAACCAATCAGATACAAGTGGGGCCACGGGACCAATTTTGTTTTTTCACCAAAAAGGCAAAAATCAATAAGTTAAAGCATCCGCCCACCCCCTCACCAACCAAAAGAAGCCACGTCCCTTGTCAATGCAAGGATGCAAATTTGACCAAGAGAAAATTCCCGTCAAACCATAAAATACAGAAAAATGATCATTCGAGCCAGAAAATGAAAATTTCTTCAAGGACAAAGAGTTTAGAAATGTTTACAAGGCTCAAATATGTTTTTCAAAGATACATCCACTCATTTTCTTCAAGTATTTAGGGTAGAAATGACAAGGAAGACAAATCCTGACTATGGAGACTGAAAGGTATGATAAAACCCGAGTTTTTGGAATTTTCCAGAGGAACAAAGAAACAAGGAGAAAACCATGGACCCATAAATGATCCACGACCTAGAACAAATTAAAAATGGAAACAAAGATTAACCAGGCACAACATGGGGAAAAGGAAAGTGACAGAGGCTGTAAATCGATAGATTTTCAAAGGCAAACTAGGGTGAGACTATTTTGAGCACCAACATCGGCTCCGACTGGGATGGGCATTCCTGCCAAGTGCTAAGAGAACAATAGCGACCAAGTGCAAAAAAATCCATTGGGTAGTGGAGTCATCTTTATAGGGAATAAAGCAACAGAGACATCATAAAAAAGAAACAGAGAAACTAGCGAAATAGGTCACCAAGGACTAGAACGAGCAAAAACACAAAAACAGGGAACAAACAACAAACTATACATTGTACAAAAGATTTTTTCCTGATTTAAAGAAAATAATCAAGGAAACAATTCAAGCACCTGCCATCCTGGATATGACCATGCCAAGAGGTTCTGATATGTTTTCATCAACTGGAAGTAGACCTCTTTTTCTTCTTTGTTCTATTTTTAAACCACCCATCTTCTCTGAAGCTCCTCCATTGTGTTTAAGTCAAATTCTTTGACATTCTTCAAGGCTGAAATACAAACCAAATTCCTAGAAAAAGCAACATACTTAGGAGCTCTGTTTTCAACACTATCATGCTCCCTGAAATCCATAAAGATCACAAAATGTTTAAGATCATCATCTACTTACAAAACTTCATAAGATGCATTGCTTGGGTCTTCAATCGGTACATCATCTTCTTCTCTCCATACAAGTTCACCAAGTTGCCTTCAATGTGGATAGTGGCATAATCCATGTCCATTTGCACACTACCACCAACACTTGCTACCCACTTTCTTGAAAACAACATCCCCCACTTGACAGGGCAGTCAACAATTACTACATAAAGCTTTAAGTTCCTTCCAGGATAAGATGTAAGTTTCAATGCTACATATTTGACACACCCCACCACTGGCACCTCTCTAGAGTCCATGTAAGTGCACCTCCCATATGTTGTTGTTACTTTGATACCTAATTCATTCATGACCTCAAGAGGCATGACATTACATGAAGCTCCAGAATCAAACATACAGTTATGTAATAGCTTGTCTTTGATAACTAGGGTAGTGAAAAATAGATCCACATTCAGCTAGGATTTCACCAAAGAACTTCCTAAATAAACCTCTGGTGGTTCCCTTAGCTCTTCCAATACTTGTTGCTTTTACAACTCTGTAATGGTAAGGGGAACCTCAACCTTGTTTACATCTCTGCCTTGTATGATCTCTCCCCTTTGAATCCCAAATATTCAAAAGCCCTCTTCTTGTGCTCAGGGATCCTAATCAGCTCAACAATTGGGACAAGAATTTTGATTTGACTCAAAATTCAGGCTATGTCATATGGAGCAAATTGTGTAGAGAAGCACTAGAGGAAAGATTGGCAAATTCATCGGATGTAATGGGTTCTTTTCATTTTGGGCATGGGGAGGAACAAAAGTTTTTCTTGGGTAAACAAGCTCTCTACCGATGCATTTTTATTTGGGGTTTCTTTGGTTAGCACTGGAAATTTTGACTTGTCTTGTGGCCCCTTGGCGCTTTACTTCAGTATCGTGCTCCTTTTCTTAGGTAGTTACAACATTTATTAGTAGCTACCTATCTTCTTCTAAGGGAACTCCTACATCATACTTTTCATCATTAATGCCCTCAATTATTTAAAATTATTAGTGGGAAATTCAAAAGCTTGTACAGTGTCTATTTGTAAAGTATGAGAGGGGGAAGAAGAGGTACCTGGTGGATGCAATCCCAAAAAGTGGCAGCAGTTCTAGTACTTATTACCTCGGTTCAAGTTGCTTCCTTGGCGAACACACAAGGCTCTCTGTCATGCATGCATCATCATCATTATCATCGTCAGCTACTTCTATTTCTTGTTGATCTTCTTCACAAGGAGCATGGGGCGTGAAACATCTGTCACACCAATAGATGACAACTATCTCCTCCACAATAGAAACTCAAGTAGCCAAAGGATCGGAGTCTTGTCTATTTCCAAACCCAACAAGTCCCTTGCCTCTGTCATCGATCTTTAGTGATTAGTGAACTGTCTTGGCCTTGCTTTGCTTGTGTTGACCCCGTGAACCCTACCCAATTCTCTTCTCACCCCGAGCTAATTTGTAGGAAATTTCTTTGACATCCCCTGCCAAATTCTTCACAACTTCTTCCAAATCAGTAGCCTTTCTTGTTTGGGGTTTTTAAGGTTAGCCACTTTAAACCTTCTCTCTTTGGAGGCTTTCCAATTGCCTTGATATTTTTCTCTATTTGTAAAGCCATGGTGAATGCTTGCCTTAAGTTGGTAGGGTTCTTGTACCTCAAGTATTAACCACCTTTTTATCAAATGCATCGGTATATTTTATCAAACATGACTCATCATAAGGCCTTATCTTGACAGGAAATCTCCTCAAGGTCTTAATGAACCTTGCGTTTGAATCATCTACTGACTCATTGGGATTCTTATTGATGTTTTCAAACTCTGAGAGAAGAAACCTAGGGTCATTCGTATCACCATATTGAAATTTAAATGCATTACTCATCTCACCAAGAATCAATTAAGTTATCCTGCAATGCTTTATACCAGTCCCTGACATCTTCTTCCAAAGTGTGAATAAACAACTTGATATACACATCTTCATGCTCAATCTAAAAATCTTCCATCATATTGAGGAAGAGCTTTAGATGTTGGTCACCAGTTATGGCATTGTTTCCCTGGAACTTAGGAAGTTTGTTCCTTACATCTTTAGTCTTTGCATTTGGATAACCAATCATTCCCACAAAATTCATAGGTCCAAAGGTGTTTACAAAAATGGAGGTCTGGATTGAGCCATATTGATTTGAGGAGGTGATCTTAGAGGGGTGATAAATTAATGAGGGGAAGAGGGTCCTTGGAACACATGAGTGTAGTTTTCAAAATGGAGATCCCCCAAAGGCCTTGATTCTTGGAAATATCTATTAACCTCGAAAAGATAGGTATAAAGTGTGAAGAAAACCTTTCAAAATAAGATGAGGGCCCATCTCTAGCTAGAGAGTTCAATTCCAGAGGATACTTGATTCGAGTCACTTGAATGGCGAGTCTTTAATGATAGGTGATCACTTTCATCAATGGAGATCCCTCTTCTTTTCTCGCTAATCTCCAATAACTCTCCTTGCTCTAGAAACAATTTCCTAGTAGGATCCCCGCAAAGAAAGACCTTCTTCCTTTGATCTTTGCAAATGTTAGTAATAAATTTGAGCTTGATAGAGTTTTAAGACACTGGTCCTTATCAAAATCAAATCAACAGGGAGTCACCAATAAGGATTTCCACCTTAGTTGTGTAGATGCACTAAATATGATCTGTCCAGTATCTACTAATGCTAGAAATTGGAAAAAGAAAGATTTTGATGTTTCTTCACCAAAATTTATTAAAGAATACCCATGGAAAACTTGTAGAAACTAGAGAAGTTGCATACAACACTTGGATCATACAAGAAGTGTTTTACCACAACTTGAATGTGAGATGTACTAGCCAAATAGATATGAACTGGCAGTGAATCAACAAATTAGTCTCAAAGAATTCAAAAGCAGTCCTCGATAATGGCGTCACCGATGTTGGTACCCAAATTTTTTCTCCTTTTCAGACCAAGCAACAACACTGATTCAACATGGAGCTTAGAGGCAACCAGATCATAGATATATGTCATTTTGTAGCCGGGAGGAGGTCTGACTGTCCCTTTGTTACTTGGATTTGTGGAGAGATGGGTAGCACCTTAAAAGGATATGATCTTATCCTAACTATTTTAGGTTGTGCCTTTCAACCAAGGTAAGAGAACCTATTTTGCAACCTTTGTTATTTGAAAGGAGATACAAGTACGTTTCTTTTGCATAAATTGTGTAGAGAAGGCCTTGGGGAAACTATGATCAACACACTAGATCTGACTCTCACGCGTTGTCACTTCCAGATCATGGAGATACTTTCACAACAAGGAAAAGGTTACTAAAGAAATTTAAGACCCTGATCTATCCTGCACACTTTGGAAAATGGATTTTGGTCTTATGTGGGTATACAGAGAAGAACATGGGTAGTATGGGTAGGATTGGTTGTTGTTAAATGAATTTTTGTGGGAGGGGAGACAAAATGGACTTAACTCACCAGATCCTTGATAGCTTATGTAAAATGGAAAGATTCAATCACCAAATGCCACAAAAAGTTAAATTGTTTCCTCAAGTAGAATATGTGCTTCAATGTACGCCCAAATTAGCACTCTTTCACTCAACTTGTGGGATTATATCATGAAGGATCGAGTTAGAGAACCCAATAAAGCACCAAGATTTAAACCAAGTCACGCCTGAGGTACACCCAGAGGCTTACAGAGAATCTCTATCAACAAAATGAAAGAAAAGTGATTTTAAACTGTTTATCCCACTCCCAGATGAAGGATTTTCTGAGAAATGAAATTGTAGATGCCACTAAACTATCACAAGGAATGAGACCTATGTGATTGGACCCTATTTTGGTACAAGATTGTAATAGAAACAAGAAAAACTAATCGTATGCATTCAGAGATGAAATAAATACACTTTATTCAAGATTAACACATAATAACTCAAAGTTTGATCAAATTTATCAGCAAGGGAAAGTTTCCAGAACAATCTCAAAGATTTTCAATGGCTATACACTTGCAACCACCTTGACATGATCAAATTTGATACAAAGAGAGATATACAGGCTTCTCTAGATGGCTTCTCAAAATGGATGGGCTTTGTCAAGCTTTTTCTGGGAGAGAATCATTCCTGATCTTTCCAAAAACTCCCAACTATTTGCATGAAAAATTTGTGCCATTTATAACATTTACAACCGAGCCCCTTCTCCCCAAAAGATAAAAACGTTTAATGCACTAGTTTTTGCCATGATTCTTTCGTGATTCTCAGAATCAAATATGTAAGAAGTCTCTAGGTGGTCAAGGAGGAAGATTTGATGAAATGCCTCGGGCATTCAACTCCATGTTCTCGTAGATCACTCTTCCTTCAATTTTCCAACCACTTCCACCCCTGATCTATCAAATTTGGCTCCTTGTGTGCTTGGGAGAAGAAAAACAGAAATTCTTATTTGCACGAAAGTCGAGACTATTTTAATGGTGAAAGACACCTTCCAGATCTTCCCACCAAACTTCAGATATCAACATTAACTCTCTTCTCTACTTGGCATGTAGAAAAAACCAAAGAATCATGAAAAACGTGTTGCAGAAAAATGGAGGGAAATCAGATTTCGACTCTCAGCTATCGTTGATATTTTCTTTGAATTTGGGCTGTCCATGTGGAAGATACAAACTTAAAAACAAAGCTAGGGGCTTCCCTAGACTTTTTACAATTTTTTGGAAAAATGGAAAAAAATTCCATTTTGCTCCACACCTCCGTCCTTGAGAAATGAGCCGACATGTGTCCTAAGGTGGGCCCCAGTGGGACCATGGCCCAATTCTACCATTTGATCCTCTTTTTGGAAAAAGGAAAATTTTCCAAGTTTCCCCCACAGCTCCACCCTTTTGATATTGACTAGGGCAAAATGTTGACTATTTCCCTCATCGGGCTTGCAGGCCATTCTAAGATTTTGATCCTTTTGAGGACAAGAGACAAAAATCCAAGTTGCCTCTAATGGTCTGCTTCCCCACCCTTCTGAATTTTCAAACCACCACGTGTCACCATGGCGCACCTTGAGATGGTCCCAAAAATTTTATACCTTGAATGAGCACGAGCTCACCACGTGTCTTGTTCTACCAATTTGCTTCCAACCGCATAATTTTTTTCTAAGTCTAGGACAAGCAACGGAAGCCTCCACATGTTCTCCTGCGGGGTCAAAGCGAGACTTTTTCCCTGCCCTAATTTTCTCTAATTAGAGCTCAGCGGGGCCGGGGTGAGTTCAAACTTTTTCCAAAGTAGCCAAAAAAACAAGTTCAAAAATAGACCCGCCACACCCCATCCAATTGGAAGAAGCCACGTAAGCACCAAAAGAACCAATCAGATACAAGCGGGGCCACGGGACCAATTTTTCCTTTTCACCAAAAAGGCAAAAAGTGATAAGTTAAAGCATTCGTCCCACCGTCCCCTGTCCCCAACCAACCAAAAGAAGCCACGTCCCTGTTAATGCAAGGATGCAAATTTGACTGGGAGAAAATGTCGTCAAACCGTAAAATACAAAAAAATGATCATTTGAGCTAGAAAATGAAAATTTCTTCAAGGACAGAGAGTTTAGAAATGTTTACAAGGCTCAAATATGTTTTTCAAAGATACATCCACTCATTTTCTTCAAGTATTTAGGGCAGAAATGACAAGGAAGAAAAATCTCAACTATGGAGACCGAAAGGTATGATAAAACCTGAGTTTTTGGACTTTTCCAGAGGAACAAAGAAACAAGGAGAAAACCATGGACCCATAAATGATCCATGACCCAGAACAAATAAAAATGGCAACAAAGATTAACCAGGCACAACACGGGAAAAGGAAAGTGACAGAGGCCATAAATCGATAGATTTTCAAAGACAAACTAGGGCGAGACTATTTTGAGGACCAATAAAACTCACATTCACACTCCCACAAAATGCATTCCTTGTAAAACTCCCTTTTCCCCTCCCTAATGGTCCCATAAGCCCTTCTCCCACACCCAACTTAAGGCCTACTACCCATCCAACACACAAACACATTCAAAAGACTTAAAGAATTCCAACAAGCATAATAAAAAAATAACAAGGTGGAGAGTCTACCTCTCCATCAAGCTCCAAGAAAAATTCATAAGCCTCTTTCAATTCCAAGGCAAGCAACTTCCCAAAATCATTCCAACAAGCTCCAAATCCAAAGACCTACACAAGATAAAAATGAACAAGTAACCCCCATTTCAACCAAAAATCATCAATAAATATAAATGGAATATGAGGATGATGAGGTGGCTCCATGTAGGATGCCACTTCATCATTCCTCCATCCCCACACTCAATTCAACACACCAAGTCCAAGAAAATCAATTTATTTGTAAGAACTATGAAAAACCCACATGGCTCACAAACTTGCACACCATGCTTTCAAAGGACACAATAAATTGGGGTAGAAGGAAAGTGCAATTATTTTCTCTCTTTTATACTCAAAAAGGGATAAAAAGTCAAAAATAAGCTCCCAACCCATATGTAAGGATTTTCGGTAAATTTAAGAGGCATGAGACAAGCTTTGTTGTCCTACAAGCCTCCCAAAAGGCCCCCAAAGTGAAAATCAAAATTTTGAAGTTGGGTGGACTAAAAAACTAACAAATTAACATATATTTCACTTAGAAAAAGGACTGCCTAACCTCATTATTAACTATTTGTCACATCCCAAATTTAGTTAACCAATTAAGAAGAATTTAACTTAATTAAGACACATTTCAACATGCTAATAAAGTGACAAAAATATGAAAAATGTAATACATAAATCACATACAAAAATTAAAAGAAAGGGAACACAATTCACCCCATGGCCACACATGTGAGGTCACCCCCCATGGGAAACCTCCTAACTAGGCATGCAAAAACACCACACTATAAAAACATTACACAAGTTGTCAAATTTTGCCACATTGCTCAACACCCGACATCCTTTCATGGTTAGTCCCATGTCCCCTTCGATGTATGTGATAAGAGTTATACACACATCGTAATACCTCTCTCTGGCCTTTCGATCATATTAACAACATCGAGACAATATACATATAAGATAAATAATCATCATTCAACATTAGAAATTCTATTATCCATCAATATATCAAAATCTAATCCTAACATCCATGAGATTATAATTCTACTCAAAACATCCAGAGTATAATGTGTCAAGATATAAATCCAAATAATGAAATCAAGATATATTAAACTGTCTAACATCACCATCTAGTGCATCATAGTAAAATATAAACCACATAATGTCAAAATTCCAAATATCAGTATAATCTATCATCTACTCATCAATGTATCATAATCAAAATTTCTGCATATCATTCCAACAATATCGATATCAAAATGAAATAGTATCGAAGAGGAGTTGGAACTACATCCCCCTCCCCTTAGACTCGAATTCCTCCTATAAGTCACTAGAATAGGTGAACAAACTGGGCTTGTAATATAGTGGCATCCTCCCAAGTGGCTACAGTCTCGTCGTACATATCCCACTGGACCCACACCTAGTCAATCTTGTGGCCTTGAAGGCTCAAGATCCTACGCTCTATGATATACGCGGGGGATCCACCGACATCTACCCCAAATCAAGAACCAATAAAAACATGAGAGGTATCTCGGAATGTGTCTCCTAAGTACAGACACAAAATGCATCATGCACGCGATAAGATGGGTGAAAATTCTAAGAGATATGACAAAGGACTGATATGCACTAAGATCTTGAAGGGACCCATAAATATATGAGATAACTTAGAAAATTTTCCATAATGGATAGGACTCTTATGAGTCCTGACACAAAGAAATACCTTCATGCCCACCTTAAAACTACGATCTTTCCTCCTTTGATTTACATATTTCTTCTATCTATCCCGAGCCTCCTGTAGCCTTTGTCAAATCAAGAAAACTTGCTGCTCCATATCTTGTACTAATGTCGGCACAAGAGAAACCATCTCCTCCAATCTATCCCAACTCAACGGTTTCCTGCACTCTCTGCCATACAATTCCTAAAAAAGAGTCATGCTAATCAAACTCTGAAAACTATTGTTGTAGGAAAACTCCACCAAATATAAGTACTCCTCCCACCTAGACTGATGGTCCATGACATACATCCATAACATATCCTCTAAGATCTGATTCACCCACTCTTTCTATTTGTTTGTCTTTGGATGATAAGTTATACTGAAATTGATGCTCGTACCAAGAACTTGTTGCATGGTAGTCTAGAAATGAGATGTGTATAAGGGATCATGGTCACAAATAATCTTCTATAGAATCCCATGCAGTCTAATAATCTCATCAAGGTATACTCACGCTACTGCACTAGTTATATAAGTGGTCTTCACTAGAGAAAATGATCCACTTTTGTCAATCTATCCACCGTGACCATGATGGCATCATGGCGGTATATCGACGTCGGTAGCCCTACTATAAAATCCATGGAAATGGTGCCTCATTTCCACTCCGGTATAACATGTGGGTAGAGAAGGCCAATTGGATGTTGATGCTCGGCCTTCACCCTTTGACACTCTAAACAACGCGACACAACCGAGCTACATCTTTCTGTAGACCTATCCAATGGTAAAGCTGCCTTAAGGTGGCGTGCATCTTCTTCACCCCTTGATGGGCTGAATAAGGTGCATAATGATCCTCTGCTAATTTATCCTACCTCAACCCTCCATCTCTTGGAACATAGATCTGACCTCTGTGTCTGAGAATACCATCTACCTCTAAATAAAATCCATAAAACTTACCCTCAAGGGGTCCCGGAGACACAATCTCTGCTATGGCTGCAAGGTAGAAGATGACATGAGGAAATGGTTGTAAAATCCTACTCCTCAAATATGTACCCACTAAATTAGTTGTTATCACGAAAAACATCACCCTCTCGACTTTTCATGCCTATGTGAATGAGCAACCGATGTTTTTGGGTAACATTGAATCATATCTCAAGTTGTGGACTTGTGGGCTTGAGATGATCCTCCGAGAGAAGGCTAGTTCCTACTCCTAAACTACCTACCACAATATAATCTAATGCGGGCAAACCTATCTAATCCTAATCTAATATTATAAGGGAACATTGAGAGAGATTGCATGAAAACAAAACCTACACTAAAGCAAAGGTGATACACTAGAAAAGGAGTTTTGTTGGTCATAATCTCAATTGCGTGAAGTGGAGAGGGTGGGCAATGGATAGGATGCACAAGATAAAGTTCACATAGAACAAAACTTCAAACACATTAAACATAGCTCCCGAAAACCGCAATAGACATTAGAGATATGCACAGTATACCCAACAACAAAGAGAGGCAAGAAGAGACAATAAAATAAGCGAAGGATGGAAAAAATGAATCGCGAAATTTTTTTATTGCTCCATGAGGTCACACAATACTTCATTAGTGGGAAAGGGGTGAGAAAATGCCATTACAAAGCAATGAGAGTAGGCTTAAGCTCTATATTCAATCCTAGGAAGAAAAAGAGAGAGGGAAGGAGAGAAAATGACCAACTCCTCAACAAATGAGCCCATGATTACAATTTATAGTTTTTAGAAAGAGAGTGAATTGTAATCCTGGATTTGTCTTTTCAACCACTTGCAAGTTTTCATAAAAGAGTGTAATTAATGGTATGTTTCTTGCAAAAGGCTCCCCATATTGTCCCATAACTTGCTGCAATGAAATATGTCAACCCATGCTTCATTGAATGCATCCCAACTACCAAATAAAATCATTATTCTAGACTGGGAACATCTTCTAAAAAATATCCATCGATTCCTTACCAAATTTTAGATTTCTTGATTTTTTTACATTGGGCTCAGAAACATGATTCCAATGGTACTAATTTTATGTGTTTTCGTTGTAAAACACAAAATTTATGGCCTTCGAGTGTGAACAACTATTTGCACTATTTTCTTTTGTATGCGGGCATTTCGGCTATATCGGGTGCTTGTGTCTCCGAACTGTCCCAGAAAAAAACCTCCAATACAGCTACAAGCCTCTTTCCTGCGACATTTTCAGGTAAAATTGGGTTTTCGGTGAACTCATGTCCCAAGATCCCGTGGACCGCGGGGACAAATTTATCTCGATTTCCCTTTGATTGCGGCTTCCGCAAATTTCTCGTGGCATTTGTTCTATAGATTTTTCTAGGGATTTTTCCGTAGTGTTTTCGTAGACTTTTATGCGGCTTCCATAGATTATTGTACAACTTCCGCGGGCTTTTCTGCGGCTCTCGCAGATTTTTCTGTGGCTTTTCTGCGGCTTCCACGAACTTTTCTGCGGCTTTTTCTCTAACTCCTTAGAATTTTCTTGGATTGGGGAGTTAGGAAAATGAAGTAGAGTGCCTCAAAGTCACATTTTTCTAATTTTACTCAGTTTTCTCAAATTTGGCTGAGAATTGAACTCCTTTGCGTCTGAAAACCCAGGATCAACCATGAAGCTCTGTCAACTGCCCAAGTTTGGTTTTCTCTAGTTGTCCATTTTACCAAAGGGGGTAAAAATGGATAATAATTTGGTGACTCACGGGGACATCTGCCTGCTAGATGAAGTGATTAGTGGCCTTGAAGTATCCATTGGGCATGGAGTCAAGCCTGATAAACATAATTTTGATATGAATCTCTGAAATCTAGTCCTTGAGACACTTGAAACATTACTGGAACTTGAGCTGATCTCACCAAACGCTACCTCCAATGGACTGTGCACAAGAAACAAAACACCACAACACACTATGTACAAAAGGGAAAGATCATACATGCCCCAAGTGGAACATGTAGAGTGTGCAAAAGCACTTCTTCTGCTAAAAGAAAACCTACCTACTCTACACTAACCGAAAGTAAAGGGAACTTAAACAAATCCTATAATTGGTAGGGAGAAGTAGCTTCCCTTTCTCAAAATAGGAAGCCATGTATATGATTTGGCACTAAACATGGCTGTTATTATGAGTGAAAAAATGAAAAGAGGTTGATCCTCCACCCAAATCATCAAGGTATCAACTGGAAACAAGACAAATACCTCTTTTAGTTGCTTTGTATTTAGATTGAAGAGGCATTGCAGCTGATCCTTGGTACTCTAAAACTCATCCTCATGCTTAGGAGTAAGCATGACTGGTGAAAAATCCTCTTTTGGCTCCAATGAAGCCAAGTATTTGATTGGGCATGGACTGATCCGATGGATGTGCCCTTTTCTCTGAAATTCAACTCCAAAAATGGAGTCTTCTTGCGGACCTTCTTGAAAAAGAGGTTGCTTGCATGTTGATTTTTGTCTTGCATTGGTTCTGCAAGAAACTTATCCTCTACCTTGATGACTGGTGTGGAAATGGTGTCATCATTGTTTCCTTCCTCCTCTTGAGAAGAACATGGAAGATTAAGATCCTCCAACCTTGGTTCCAGAGGGTTGTTATGAAGTGTAGGTTGTTGTCCTTGAATTATCTCCTCCATGGCAGTAGACTCATGTTCTTGGAAGGTGGATGATGGAGGATAAAATGATGTGATCTCCATAGGATCCTCACCATCAAAGCAATCCTCCAAATCAGACAGATAATCTTCCTCCTGATCTGCAACTTTCTCACCATGGTTCCCCTCATCCTCGAACATGAAGTTTGAAAGCTCAAACTTTTCTTCGACATCATAACTCGAAGGGGATGAATTGGGACGAAGAACTGAAGGTTCTTCTATGACATTCTTTGTGTTCGAAGCCTTTGAAACTGTATGGTTCTCCTCCACACCTGGAATGCACTCCTCCTCTTTTTGATTTGGAGTAGCCGCTTCTTCCCTTTCTCGACTGATTTTGTAGCTCGAATTGCATCAACATTCTCTTCAAAAAGGGACATTGCATTTAGAGCATATGGACTACTGATCTTCTTGTTCCACTGCTGCTAAAAATTAGTCTTAGCCACCACTAGCTCTTCAACTTTGACCTCCTCCATAGGCTTAACAACAAGGGAATCTTTTCAATTCTGAATCTAAGATCCAAGCTCACCAAGATTCTAATCATTTCTTCTTTTCTTGGCTCTTCTTCTTTATTCGTTGTCCTTCACTATATTTTTGAGTCTCTTTCGACATGGGCTCAAGAGAGTAGGAGAAGTGGTGGGCGGGGTCTCCACTAGTTTTTATTTATTTGTGGTGGAGGGGAAGGTATTGCTTTTGGCTCTTATGGAGGGGACTTGGATTTGGAAGGGAAAAGGGTAGATAAATTAAGATGGGATGGGAGACTAGAAGATGGAGAAGGGAATTCAACAATAGAAGCAGTAGATGGGAAGCTTAGAAACTGAAGCTCAGGTTGAGATGGTGTGCTTGGGGATGAAGAGAAAATTACTAAATGATGGTCTAAGAATTACCCATTGATAAGGCTCCCGATACCAAGTTCGTAGGCCTCTATCTCCTCGAGTCCATTTGTGCGAGTTGAGGCAGCATTTCAACCATGTAGTCTATCTTCTCTTGTAGGCTATAGTGTCTTAGAAAAGGGCTTTCCCATGGACAAAGTGCCCTACAACCAATTCTTAAAGCATCTGTGATATAACCCTTGGATTAAACCATGTTAGCCTCCATTCTTTGAATATTTTCTAGCAGATCAACATTATCCATTTGACTATTGTCATTATATGCATACCCTTGTTCCTGATATGTTTCATAGCCAAACTAGTTTTGACACTGCTCATATGGGTAAGCATAATGGTTCTGAATTTGATCATAATGTTGATCTGGAGGAGTTGAGAAATACATTGGAGGTGGACTGCACCATTGTTGCTGTAAGTGTGAGTTCCAAGATGGGAATGAAGCCATGACTACACAACTTCATGAATGGTAGAAGATGAAAGATGTGGAAAGAATAATGGTAAGAAATGGATGGAAGGAAAGTCTGCAACTCAGAGAATGGGTTGTTGACCAGATGGAGTCGCCAGATGTGCTTGAAAGTGCCTCTAAAGGATGAAATTTTAACAGGAACACACCAATTTACTAAAATGAAGTTGTAAGGTGCTTCAAACCAGTCCCATTGGGCATGCCAGAACTGTTATCACCAAAAAATAACACCCTCCAATTTTTCATGCCTGTGTGAATGAGCAACCTGGTGTTTTTGGGTAACATTGAATCATCTCTCAAGTTATGGGACTTGTGGGCTTGAGATGATCCTCTAGAGAAGGTTGGTTCCTACTCCTAAACTACCTACCACAATCTACTCTAATGCAGGAAAAACTATCTAATCCTAATCTAACTTTCCAAGGGACTAGGGAGAGAGAGTGCATGAAAACAAAACCTACACTAAAGTGGTGATACACCAGAAAAGGAGGGTTGTTGATCACAATCTCAACTCCTGAAGTGGAGAGGGGTGAGCAATGGAGAGGATGGACAAGATGCATCATAGAACAAAGATAAAGTTCACATAGAACAACACTTCAAACCCATTAAACACAACTCCCAAAACCTGCAATAGACATAAGAGATATGCACAATATACCCTACAATGGTGAGAGGCAAGAAGATACAATAAAATAACCAAAGGATGGACAAAAATACATCATGAAACAGATTTTATTGCTCCATGAGTTCACACAGTATATCATTAGTTGGAAAGGGAAAAGAAAATTCCATTACAAAGCAATGAGAGGAGGCTTAAGCTCCACATTCAATCCTAGGGAAGAAAGAGAGAGGGGGAGAGAAAAATTACCAACTCCTCAACAAATGAGCCCACGATTACAATTTATAGATTTTAGAAAGAGAGAGAATTAAAATTTCGGATTTTTCTTTTCAACCACTTGAAAGTTTTCATAAAAGAGTGTAATTGATGGTATGTTTCTTGCAAAAGGCTCCCCATACTATCCCATAACTTGCAGCAGTGAAATATGTCAGCCCATGCTTCATTGAATGCATCCCAACTACCAAATAAAATCACTTTGTTTTGGACTGGGCACTTTTTCTAAAAAATCTCTATTGATTCCTCACCAAATTTTTTATTTCTATTTTTTTATACATTGGGATCGAAAACATGATTCCAACAATACCAATTTTATGGATTTTCATTGAGAAACACAAAAATTATGGCCTTTTGAGTGCGGCTAGCTATTTGTCTTTATTTTCCTTTATATGATGGTTTTTCGGCTATATCGGGTCCTTGTGTCCCGGTTGTCCTGGAAAAAAACTTCGATACACCCACAATCCTCCTTCCCGTGGCAATTTCGGAAAAATCAGGTTTTCGGTGAACTCATGTCCCAACGTCCTGTGGACCACGCGGAACAAATTTATCTCATTTTGTCGATTTCCCTTTAATCTGCGGCTTTTGCATATTTCTGCGGCATTTGTTCTGCATGGGTTTTGTTCTGCGTATTTTTTCCATAGCTTTTTCTGGGAAATTTTCTATGGCTTCCATGGATTTTTCTATGGCTTCCATGGACTTTTATGCGAGTTAAGTAAATTTTTCTACAATTTCTGTGGACTTTTACTGCAGTTTTTTTCTCTAACTCCTTATAATTTTCTTGGATTGGGGAGTTAGGAAAAATGAAGTAGAGTGATGTCATCACCAATCTGGCACTATGATAATTCTCCACCGGAACTCCTCATACTATGATTATTTACTAATGCACAACTTTTAGTTTGGTGGATGTAATCTGAAACACAACAACAAACATAACACAAGAATACCATAGACTATGATACGAAGGAATGATGAAAAATTTGAAATATAAGTGTAAATTATAATATCAACATGAAATTGTTACAATCTCACCCATGAGGTACTTCAAGTGTTACTAACTTCACTTGCCTTCTAACAATAACTATGGGATAAACTTCACAATTACACCTCTTAATGGCTTCTTTAACACACTTACTCATACAATATTTCTCACTACTTCCTTCTATACTAAATGAGGGGGTGACCTATCTATTTATAGAACTTTCAGGCTTATCCACCTTATCTCTAAGATAGGATACGAAATATACTCTGACGAATCATATTCCGTACCTTAACTCTTATCTTTACATGTAAGCTTATTTTTAAGATAAGATAAACCTTATCATTTCACATGGGTTCCACCTTTTTAGACTTTTTACAAATAAAATACATAAAATATTTATGACATCACTCCTTGTCCTTATTAATAATATAATATTTCTAATTCCTAATCATGTAGACCCTACTTCCTAACTTTGACATTTTAACATTATTGAACCACTTACGACAAATATTTACTTTTTACACAACATTCCTATTGTACTTTGGTATTACCATACAATACATTATTGGCGGCATCATACCGGCATTTGTTATCTTCTATCGGACGTTACTACTAATTATACTTAACAACATCCTATTCCTACTACATACATTAATGAAATAGAAATTACAGAGGAAAATTTTAGTGTTGACATCTTCCACCTTCCTAGCTTCTACTCCATCCTCGGAGTAGACTATCTGGTGCGTGGAAAATTTTAACTTGTCGTGGTTGAGCCATTTCGTAATGGGAGTGCCATCTAATTCCTCCAGTCAATATGAACCATTTTCATGCACAATTTCTTTATTTTGTAGGGCCCCATCCATTTGGGAAGAAATTTTTTCTTCCTTCTTTTTTTGTATCTGGAATCATATACTAGAACCAATTCATTTACATGAAATGGAGACCAACGGATCTTTTGATCAAAGTATTCCTTCTACTTCATTTTCTTCTTATAGCAAATGAAGATTCACCAATATTTCTTTTCTTGAATCACTTTCATCCATCCTTTCATTTTTCATAACTCTCACGGTGGGAATATCAAACTCAATAGGAAGAAGCTGGATTAATGCCATAAGCGAACTGAAATGAGGAGTATCCTATTGCTAACTTTGGTGTTGCCCTATATTCCCACAATGCTACATGAATAATTTTATCTCACTTATGTACCTGCAAGGCTACATCTTTTGCTAGAATTTGACACAAAAATTTTTTTTGTTTGTTCCACCTGTCCATTTGTGCTTGGCTTGTATGTTGTTGCCTTCTTGTGCTTAATAGAAAACTTGTTGACTAGGGCTTCTACCACCTCATTAATGAAGTGGCTTCCTTGATCTGTTACAATTTCTAATGGACAACCAAATTTGGTGACAATGTGTTCATATATGAACCTTGCCACTTCATCCATAGAAGTTGTTTTCAATGGCCTAGCTTTAACCCACTTGGTTAAATAATCAATGACAACTACAATATACTTATTTTGGCATGGGGTAGTTGGAAGTGGACCTACAATATCTATTCCCCACTTTTCAAAGGGACCAAGTGGAAGAATAGGGCATAATGGAGCTGATGAAGTTTTATGGTTACCATGTGTTTGAAAAATATCACATGTCTTACAATAATTATAACAATCTTTAAAAAGAGTTGGCCAATGATAACTTGCATCTAAGATCCTTCTTGTTGTAAGTTTTCTAGAGAAGTGTCCTCCACATGTACCATTGTGGAATTATTCTATTAGCTCATTCTCTTGATCACGTCTAACTTCCCTCTTGTATTGTCCATCAGGTCCTATTCAAAATAATACTCCATGCAAAATAGAATATGGACGACTGGCTTGAGTAATTTTCCTCTTAGTCTTTGCATTGGCACCATCAGGAAACTTGAAATCATTCAGATAATTCCAAATTTATATGTATTCACTAGGGATTGTGCTAAGGGATAACAATGTTGCATCTGGAAAATCATCATCATCATAAGATGAACCTAAACCATCATAGGCTTGAGAGAGTGCATCTGCATTGACATGCTTCTTTCATGGCCTATCTATAATATCAAATTCAAATTCTTGTAGAAAAATTATCCATCTTCCTATCCTCCCGATGGGTTCGGCTTATTAACAATATATTTTAAAGCCTAATGATCTTACACTATAAATTTCTTCCCTAGCAAGTAATTTCTAAACTTCTTTACATAAAAATGATAGCGAGAGCCTATTTTTTCTGTTACAATATAATTTACCTCAGCACTTCTCATTTGTTTGCTCCCAAAGTAAATTGGATGATCATTCCCATTTTCATCCTTTTGGCTCAGAGTACTTCCTAGTGCTACATATGAGGCATCAATATACACAATGAATGGCTTGCTCCAATCTGGATTCTCTAAAACAGTGAAGACACCGGGGCTTCCTTGATTGTTCAAAATTTTCATGTGCCTTATTTCTTGGTTCATAAGTAACATCCTTCTTCAAGAATTGGGTTAGTGGCTGTGCAATCCTTAAGAAATTCTTGATGAACCTTCTATAGTAACCCACATGGCCTAAAAATGATCACAACTTACTTCTATTCATAGGAAATGGTAACTCTTTAATTTTTAAAAATTTATCAGGATCAGTACCAATACCATCTCTAGATACAACATGCCCTAACAAAACACCTTTATAACATCCAAAGACACACTTTGTAGGGTTTAGTGAGGCTTGTGCTTCATCTAATCTTTGAAATGTTGTCTCCATATGGTACAGGTGGTCCATCTTACTCCCATAGATGTAAAAATCATCCAGAAATACTCTGATGAAGTTTCCAATGTAGGGTTCAAACACCCTATTCATCAAACACTGGAATGTTGCTTTGGAGAATTACACAACCCAAAAGGCATAACTCTATAAGCAAACGTTCCCAAGGGATTGGTGAACGTGGTCTTGATTGATATTTCTCTGCTATACGAACTTGGTTGTATCCACTATATCCATCAACAAAACTATAGCACTCTAGCCTACTTCATCCAAGATCCGATCGAGAATGGAAGAGGGTAGTGATCCTTATTTGTTGCCTTGTTGATATTCCTATAATCAACACAAATGCGTAGTTTCCTATTCTTTTTATTAAGATCACAATGGGAGAAACCCATTACGAATTCTCCACAAAAATATGAATCCTATATAGAGAAAATTATCTATTTCTTCTTTTACGGTCTTGGAAAACTTAGGATTCATTCTATATGGCATTTTCTTTATGGGCTTGACACCATCTACTAGCTCAATAGAATGTTCTACCCAACTTACTTGATGGAGTTCCTTGTAATCAAAAGTGAATAGGTGTATGTACCTTCGAAAGAGCTGGAGTTAGGATTCCTTCTCACTCTCTATCAAATCATCACCAATATTTATTTGTTAGAGATGATCATCAATTTCTTCTTCAGATAATTTTATGGGTTCATGAGTCGGTGTGACTAGAAGGATATCCATGACTGAAACATCAAACTAACTTTCTTCATCTTCTCGTGTCCACTTCACCGGTACTAGAGTAATCAAGAGGATGTCTAATAATAAGTTTCATCACTTGAATCCACAGGTTATACCTTATGATGTCAAGGGATCACGTTTATCTTCACCTCTCTCTACCACATCCAAGTGTCATGAAGCCCTCATTCCAGTAGTTTCTTGTATGAACTCTCCTCGGCCATGGTCTTCCCAACAAAATTGGAGTACGCAACAGCAGTACCATTTTTCATCACTTGAACGTCTACCACACATACAACACCCATAACAAAATATTTCCACATTTGAAACAACATGTTACGGTTTAGTTTTTCCCTTATTTAATGACCTTAACATAAGTTTTGACGGGTGATCAATTTTAAACCCATCATATTTATTATAGACTCGGTCATTACATTAACTGCAGCACCTCCATCTACTAAGACATCATGAATTGAAATACCATTACATAATACCTCAGCTTGTGGAGCATAGGGATCCGCCTCTGCTTCCGAAACAGGGACCTCAACCTCCTTCATCAAGCATTGAGTCCACTTCGCAGCTCCCGCCTCTTCTTAGAAGACATAGCCAAAATTTGACCATATGTAATATTTGCAGGCCTTTTGGACAGATCTTCTAAGATGGAGTATGGTCCTTGTCCTTGTGAAATTAGAAAATCCTGCACACCCAACTTTCTTCTCCTATGTTTCTTACTAGTTTCTCCTTTCATCTTCTTAGGATCATTTCCATCTAGGTTATCTTTTTCTTTCTTTCTTTTTGTTACAAACACATCTGCTTCATTATTTATGCTCCTATCTACTATATCAAAAGAATTTACAGGTAATTTTCCTTTATCATTATCTCTTGTAACAGATGTAGAAGCTCTATCTGGACAATTATACTTATAATGACCCTTTTTATGACAACCATAACATACAACTTCAGAAATATTTGTTTTCGGAACTCTATCTCCTCCCTGAGAACTAAATTCTTTTCCTTGAAGAAGATTAATAGTTAACTGGTCCATCTTCCTGAGTCGGTCTTCATACTCAGTAGATGTACAAGGAGAAATATTTGTGCTCACCGAGAGTGGGTGTGGATTCTGGACCAAAGGTATTAGTGTAGGCTCTACCTTAGCAAAAATTTATTTGGGCTCTTCTTCCATGCTTTCTTCTTGCCTTCTTGCAATCTCCTTTGCTTGTTCGAGGGTCGCAGGGTGGTCATACTTCACTCGTTGTCGATCTCCGGCTTCATACCAAGAATGAAGTGCTTACAGAGGAGATTATCTACACCATTCATCAACCCATCCGCTAATCCTTCCTTCTAGATCCGGGCATCGAGCTTCCTCCATAGCTCTAGAACACGAGCATGATAATCCCTTATCTTCTCCTTCTCTCCTCGGGATAGCTTTGTGATATCGATCATGAGATCTACATATTTTTGTTGTCCACCAAATTCTTCAAGATAACTTTCGCTTAATAAATCCCATGCGTTTTCACATTATCACCTAGTGTTTCAAACCACCTAAGGGTGAACCATCTAAAAAGGTAGGAAAAAATTCAAGGTGCATTGTTACCTTCTTATGAGGCCATTACAAACAGGGAATAAAATCATTATTTTGGACTAGCCACGTTTTCTACAAAATCTCCATCGATTCCTCACCAAATTTTGTATTTCTATATTTTTATGCATTGGGATCAAAAACATGCTTCCAACAATACCGATTTTATGTATTTTCATTGAGAAACACAAAATTTATGGCCTTTTGAGTGCGGGAAGCTATTTGTATTGTTTTTCTTTATATGATGGTGTTTCGGCTATATCGGGTCCTTGTGTCCTCGTTGTCCTAGACAAAAACCTCTGATACACCAGTAATCCTCCTTCCTGCGGCATTTTTAGAAAAATTAGGTTTTCGGTGAACTCATGTCCCAACGTCCCATGGACCGTCACGGAAACAAATTTATCGATTTTTTGATTTCCCTTTGATTGGCTTCGCATATTTCTGCGGCATTTGTTACGTGGGTTTTGTTCTACATATTTTTCCGTAACTTTTTTGTGAACTTTTCTATGGCTTCCATGGATTTCTCTGCGGATTCTGTGGACTTTTATGCGGCTTCCACATATTTTTTTGTGGCTTCTACGAGACTTTTCTGCAGCTTTTTTCTCGAACTCCTTATAATTTTCTTAGATTGGGAGTTAGGAAAAATGAAGTAGAGTCTTTGTCATCACCAATCCGGCACTATGATAATTCTCCACCAGGGAACTCCTCGTGCTATGATTATTTACTAATGCATAACTTTTAGTTTGGTGGATGTAATCTGGAAACACAACAACAAACATAACACAAGAATACCATAGACTATGATATGAAGGAATGATGAAAAATCTGAAATATAAGTGTAAATTATAATATCAACATGAAATTGTTACAATCTCACCCATGAGGTACTTCAAGTGTTACTAACTTCACTTGCCTTCCAACAATAACTATGGGAGAAACTTCACAATTACACCTCTTAATGGCTTCTTTAACACACTTACTCATACAATATTTCTCACTACTTCCTTCTATGCTAAATGAGGGGGTGGCCTCTCTATTTATAGAACTTTCAGGCTTATCCACCTTATCTCTGAGATAAGATAAGAAATCTACTTTGAGAATCATATTCCATACCTTAACTCTTATCTTTACATGTAAGCTTATCTTTTAAGATAAGATAAACCTTATCATTTCACATGGGTTCCACCTTTTTAGACTTTTTACAAATAAAATACATAAAATATTTATGACATCACTCCTTGTCCTTATTACTAATATAATATTTCTAATTCCTAATCGGTAGACCCTACTTCCTAACTTTGACATTTTAACATTATTGAACCACTTATGACAAATATTTACTTTTACCACTACATTCCTATTGTACTTTGGTATTCTTGTACTATACATTATTGGCGGTGTCATCTTGGTAACGTCGTTATCTTCTATCAAACGCTACTACTAATTATACTTAACAACATCCTATTCCTAATACATACATTAATGAAATAGAAATTACAGAGGAAAATTTTAGTGTCGACAGTGCCTCAAAGCCAAATTTTCCTAGTTTTACTCACTTTTATTAAATTTGGTGAGAATTGATTTCCTTTACGTCCCGAAAACCCCGTGCTCAACCATGAAGCTCTATTAATCGCCTGACTTTGTTTTTCTCCAGTTGTCCATTTTACCAAAGGGGGTAAAAATGGATAACAATAGCCATAACCAAATGTTTCCATCTACTTAGGGCAACTACACCACATTCTCCTTCCCCTTCACATGCTCTATCTCCATGTCATACTCACAAAGAAACTCTATCCAACGTTGCCGATGAGCGTTGAGATTGGGCTACGTGAAGAGGTGGCAGAGACTTAAGTGATCCTTTAAGTATAAATATCCGCAAGAAGAAAATGTATCCATTGAACAAAGGAATGGACTATTGTTGCAAGCTCAAGGTCATGAGTCAGATAATTGAGCTCATAATCCTTGAAATTTTTTATACTCAAAAGAAATAACTCGGCCCTCCTACATCAACAAACCTCCTAACCTTTCCAAAGAAGCATCTGTACAAATGAAGAACTCACCTTGAAGGTTTGGCACTGCAAGAATAAATTATTTCATTAGGCATTCCTTCAAGATATCATGAAGGCCTACTCACATCTATCTAACCAGATGAACTTCTTCCCTTTCTTTGAAGGGAAGTGATGGGGTACGTAACCTGAGAGAAGTCTTGAACAAATATCATGTAGTATCCTTCCAACCCCATGAAACCACGTACCTCGGTCACAATAGTAGGCATTGGTTAATCTATAATGGCTCTAATCTTGGAAGGATTGACTACAATACCTTCCCCAGAAATGATGTGACCCAAATACCACACCTCATTGAAAGAATGCACACTTCTTTACGTTCCCATAAAGATGTCACTCACGAAGACACTACAGAACCTAACGAAGGTGCTCCTAGTGCTCCTCATGCGTACGTGAGTAAATCAGGATGTCATCAAGTAATATGAGGAAAAAATGGTCTAAAAAGGTCTTAAACACCTCATTCATCAAACTCATGAACAGTCTGAGGCGTTCGCGGACCGAATGAAACAACTGTGAACTCATAGTGACCATATCTCGTATGGAAATCGACTTATGGACATCTGCCTCTACAATCCTCACCGATGGTATCCAAACTTAAGATCTATCTTAGAAAGAATTGTGGCCCCCTCTATTTGATTAAAAAAATCATCGATGCGAGGAAGGGCGTAACGATTCTTGATCGTTACTTTTTTAGGCGACGATAGTCCACACACACCGTAAATATGTGTCCTTCTTCACAAAAATAATTGGTGCACCCCAAGGAAAAAAATAAGAAGGATTAGGCCTTTCTCAAGAAGGCCCTCAAGCTGCAACTTGAGCTCATATAGATCGTGGGTAGTCATCCTATAAGGAGCGCGTGAGATAGGCTCTGCTCCAGGAACCAAATCAATGTGGAAATCTATCCCACATGGGGGAGGCATCCTAGAAATTCACTAGGAAAAACATCTGAAAAACTCCTACAAAATGGGGTGATCATCAAGTGAAGGTACACTAGCCCCATCTTCCAACCTATCACTAATAATAATAGCATATAACTCGCAACTTTTCCAATCACACTGCTTCAGCTACATAGCAGAAAATGTGAGAATAGAGATGGGTTTCCTAAATCTAACTATCAACGATTTCACACCGAAAATCATCTACACAATATATAATCTTACTATAGTAATCAACTCTATCTTTGTGTGTAGAAAACCAATCCTTGCAAAAAATCAGTCCATAATAACCCAAAGGAAGGACACGAAGATCCAAGGTCATGGTAAAGGTTCCTAGGTCCACTATGTACTCTTTGACTAAGGAGTCTACTGAGATCTTGGATATAGAAGCCATCTCGACATCCTAACTAAGGCCCTACCTAACTTCAACCAGCGTGCACAACGCTCTACTAATCATGGATAAATGAAATAATCGACGAGTCTGAATCAAATAAGATAGGGGTAGAAATACTACCAATCTACCTTTGGTCTTGATAACTATGCCTTGGTTCTCTACCTGTTGGTTCTCGACCATTTGCGTATATCATGTGGATCCTATTCACATCACCAACCATAGGCTCAGAAACAAGTTCCTTACCCTGATTAGCATGGTTCTAAGGACACTCTCTCCAATGATGGCCATGCACACCGCATCTATAAGCAAGTACTTGGAACTTTACACCGAGCGGATAGTCCTCCGGGTGGCCTAGTAGTACGTCTAAAGAACACGGTGATCTTTCCATAGATCTCTATGGGTGTTGCAATGGTCATACTCATGCCGACTGTGCTTGAGGTGGAGCATGTGTCCTATTGGACCCCCTAGCTAGAGGTCGCATACTATGCCCTCTCTTAGTATCATGTAATTTAGAGGTCGAAAGGGTGGTTAAGTGTCTTGTTGATCTTTGCTTTTGAGGAGATAGAGGAGACTGGAAGGAAGACTATGCTGAAGTGTGTCCACCACAAGGAGGATGAGCCGATACTCTAGACCTACTATCATGTAACTATTGTTGTGGCTCCTCACTCTGTTGCAAAGCCTTCCGATTCTTCTAACTTCTTAAACAATGTAGTCCTTCTACACGACCTCTAAAATTATCTGTGGGAAATGAATGGACACTTTGCCCACCCAAGTCCAAATTCAGGCCCCTAATGAACCTATGAACTCAAACCTTCTCATCTTACATGTAGTCTACATGAAGTAGATCTAAAAACTGTCCCTCATACTTTGTTACCATCATGGAGGCCTGTCGTAGATCATGGAACTCATCAATTTGTTACTCAATGAATCTCCTGGAAATATATCTACTATTGAAACACTCCTCCATGAGCTTCCAGTGACTGTCTCTCGAATACACATGGATATTTTTCCTCAATCTTCCACGAAACTCTAGCCCCATCTCTCAGAAGGTGGATGGCAAGAAGAGCTTTCGTGTTTCTATAACAAGGGCATATCTTGAAGCATCCACTCAAGCTAACCAACCATACCTCAACCTTAAATCCACCTATATATATAGCAAAATGAGGCGCTTTAAATTCAATATCTCTCTAATTTGATATGTTGTAGTCAACTGTCGACCTCTAGGCCTCTCAACCTGATCATCTCTCAGCCTAGGGCTCCTAGACATGTCTTTGTGCATCATAGCTCTATCTCTTATATCCCTATTAGGGGACTCATGTCTAACTGACTCCACATGGGAGTTCTCTGCACTATGATGTGAAGGATCATGAGCCTCCACTAATGGCCTTTGTCCTTCCTACTAGGTTTTCCTCCTAAAAGATCCTCGAATGTATAACAACATTAACATCCTGTAGCGTCTGCAATATCTAAGGAAAAATTGTTGCTACTACCTGATCTGGTGGTGGTAGGTCTAGATCCATGTGTAGGAACCCCTTGTCTAGTCCGCGCCTCATGCAAAAACCAAGGCGAGAGTTAGTTTATAGTCATCTATGTTTTTTTTGTTTTCATTTTTTTAACTTTATAATTTTCAAAACATCACGCATAGTTGTGTCTGCTAGGGTTTAGAGTTGTGGTAGGTTTATTTGTTTTTGTTTCATGTTTTCCGGTGTGCACTGGGTCTAAGCGTTGAACCCACTGCTCTTATACCAAGTGTAACACCCAAAAATTTCACACACAAAAAACCAAGACAAATAAAAGGTATATTAGAAAAAATTATGGAATAATATTTTTTTATCAAGGAATGAAAGTGATGATTAGCTAAACCCTTGGTTAAAAAGGATTGTCACAAAAAAAAAAATAATCCTTCAGTTAGGTTTAAAAATTTCATTCTTATAATCTAAATTAATTTATTAAAGTGGTTCCTAAAGTCATTCATAATTTATAATAAAATTCTAGGTCTAAATTTCCCTTCCATTTACACAAAACTATTAATTTTAATTCTCAAATATAAATGTTGTCTAAATTATTAAGGGTATGGGTTTACTTAATTACCACTAGGTCATGGCCTCTTTAACTTTGAAAGTTACTAAAATTAAATCAAAAAGAAATACAAAATTTTAATTAACTTCCACACCACACAAGTGGCCCCATTCAAAACATGACCCATGTGATCAAATGATGATCTCACCTAACTCCCACCTAATATTTGTAGGGAAAAATTTTGGCCATTGGATGAATCCAATCTAGGCCACTAGATCTAGTAGATTTCAACCAACCCTAATCTCTATGGAGAGTTTCTTTTATTCTTTTTATTTACTCATTTCTTCAAACTTTTTTGCAGGTTAAGGGAAGGAGGAAGAGAAGGAATCCATGGAAGAGGAGGATAGAGCTTGGGGATGGATACACACATCCCAAATCTATTCCATTTTGTTTTTACCTTTTATTCCCTTCTACCCTATTCTAGGGTTTGTAATTTTTTTTTTTTTTTTTATTAGCCTATTTCAATGTATTTTCCCTTCTTGAGCATTTGGGCATTTTCCTTCTTGTTATAAGATCTGGTTTTCTCAACAATAAATACACTTTTGTTTCTCTTTTAAGTATATATAAACCCAAATATATATTTCAAAATATCAAAATATCGATATATATATATATATATATATATATATATATATACATACATACATACATACATACATACATACATACATACATACATACATACATACATACATACATACATACATACATACATACATACATATATATATACATATGTACATATATGTATATATATACATACATATATATGTATGTATGTATGTATGTATCTATATATATATATATATATATATATATATATATATATATATATATATATATATATATATATATATATATATATATATTTGTATTATTTTTATATATATATTAAAAACTATGTGATATGATAACTCTTAATGGTTGAGGCCAAATAAAAACATAGTGCATTTTTATAAAATCTTGACCACTTTAATGTCCAACACAGGGTTTATAATAAACAATGGTAATAATATTATGGGGAGGGTCGTCGCCAACCCACCCCCATCCCATTTAAATAATGGGGTGGGGGTAGGGTCGGTGACCCTCCCCACCCCATTCAACAAATTTAAACAACAATGCGGCTTAAGCCACAAATAATACAATTTTTTTAAAAAAATTTGTTCATTCAAAATTTTGTTAATATATATTAATACAAAGTTTAATATTTTTATTTATTATTAAACGCTTTTGACCGGAGCTTTGAACCGGAGGGTTAGGCCCCAACCATACAAGAGAGGAGGAAAAGAAGAGGAGAAGAGGAAGAAGGGTGGGGGCGGGAAGAAGAAAGACCACCATCCGTAGGAAAGTGGACGGGTGAAGGAAACACCGAAGCATGAAACCAAAAGCAAACTAGAACTCCCAAGGCCAAAACCCGAACACTCAACTGAATTGGGTGTCTCGAATGCTTATTAACCTCTCGTAAAAGGAGGCGGAAGGCTCCACTCTCCCTGTCCTTGAGCTCGTTCCACTTATCGATGGTAGAGTGAACAAGAAACATGGCCGCATCAATGTCCACCTCGGGAAGAAGTCTATGATCAAGCCGACCCACTGAGAACATAGAATTAACATTTTGGGCATAGTGGAGAAGATCACGATACTGGCCGTAGAGCCACTAAATGCCATGGCCAGACTGATGGCAAGCTCATCAACTTCTTTGACCCAAAGTAGAGGATTTGGGAGAGAGAAGTCAAGAATTTCTTCATGAAGGTCAACCCTATGAGCAGGGTAAATCTCGTCGGCGCGATGAATTAGACAAAAATCGGGTCTTGATGAAGAAGCATACAGAAAGAGACAAAATCCAAAGAGATATCTGAGTTGGAGTGAACAAGACGCAACGGAAGTGATAAGAGTCACCTAAGATAGTTTCAATAGCTTCGGCCTCCAGATGAGAAGAGTAGCGAAGACTTCGGAGAGACGATATCTATCAATTTCGTGAGGTGAAGCTTCTTCCAGAACTAAGCTGCGAAGAAAAACAAAAGGGAAACCAAGGAACGCCATGAAGGGAGAAGAGAAATGAGCAAAACAACGTGAAAACAAAGGAAAAGAGGCATGAATCCACATAGAGCTAACGCCCACGCCTAAAAGGGGCATTACACGTGTGGAGGGCCAAATCCAATCCGAGGGCATTAATAATACTATTATTTATTAATAAAAATTAATTAATTATATATATATATATATATATTAAAGAGGCATGAATCCACATAGAGCTAACGCCCACGCCTAAAAGGGGCATTACACATGTGGAGGGACAAATCCAATCCGAGGGCATTAATAATACTATTATTTATTAATAAAAATTATATATATATATATATATATATATATTAGCAATAATTTAATCTCATTATTATTAGAAAATTTAAATAATATTAATAAATTGATAAGATTTAGAAATTCAATTTTGTTTAAATTCTTTTAAAAAAAAGAGAACTACATTTAGTCTAGTATTTATAGGAGAAATTTTGTAAAAATATTGTTATATAATTAGCTCAATCATAATTATATATAAGTAGGAAAGTATTACTAATTTTATTGACTTATAAAATTATATGGATCATTTTTCTTTGTGTTTATTCCATCTAAGGTTGGACTTAGGATAATAATAAGATTTCTCACACAACTTTATACATTTAGAAGAAGGAGGTTTAACATACTAATTTCTTCCTTTTGGAATGACTAGAATACAACTATAGTTTAAATCCTTCAATATCTCTTTCATTGAATACAATAGGAGTAACTATTTCATTTCCTCCATAAGATATAAGTGACAACTATTTTTAACAACAATAAATTTTAATAAACTTCACTATATTTTTAGAAATAAAAGTATATCACATTTGGAAAACAATGAAACTTCTTAAATTAAAAAGCATGCATATCCATTTCAACATGTTCAAACTTTCTACTCCTTCAAAACAATGTGATAAATTGGTTGCCTCCTTTCACAATACTAATACATTTTAAAGGGCACATTTTTAACACAACACTCTTAGAAGAGTTTATAAGATAAAAGGATTTCCAAATATAACAACAAATTTATCCCAAGCTTACAAATTACAATCATCCACTCAAGTGGGAAATATAAAATTGAGTAATATACAACAAAGGGCTATCAACACGGTCAAATGTATAAGTATCCAATTTTCATGTCTTCTCCCAATGGTAGCTCCAATCTTGCTTTCATCAAACTTTCACCAAAAGGATCACAATACAATGAAGGGGAATTAGGCAATTCTCTCCTCCCAACCCTAATCCATTAAGAGGATAATTCATCCCCTTAATGGCCCCCAAGCCCCAACCAAAGAACCATGAGGGGTCTTGAGCAACTTTGACAACTTTACAACAACATGGCTTCCACATACAACATGCATTTCAAAAACACAACAAAGAAGACATAACCAACAAGTTTGCAACCTTCTCAAACAACAAAAAGGTTTGAAAACAAACCAAATAGAGAAAGGGCTATGGGAAACCACCTCCTTATGCCTCCTAAGTGAAGTGGGAGTCTCACCCTAAGCCTCCAAGTGCACAAAACAATCAACACAAAATCCTTATCTCTCCCTTGCAAGTATGCAACAAAAACCATGATTTCATTTTCACTCCCCATAGTGAAACTCCCATTCACACTCCCACCAAATGCATGCCTCACAAAACTCCCTTTTCCCTCCCCAATGGTCCCATAATCCCTTCTCCCACACCCAACTTAAGGCCTACTACCCAACCAACACACAAGCACATTCACAAGACTTAAACAATTTTAACAAGCACAACATTTCATATAAACAAACATAATAACAAAATAACAAGGTGGAGAGCCTACCTCTCCATCAAGCTCCAAGAAAACTTCACAAGCCTCTTTCAATTCCAAGCCAAACAACTTTCCCAAAAGCACTCCAACAAGCTCCAAATCCAAAAGTGCACAAGAAAAAAAATGAACAAGTAACCCCCATTCCAACCAAAAACCATCAATAAATAGAAATGGAATGTGAGGATGATGAGGTGGCTCCATGTAGGATGCCACTTCATCATTCCTCCATCCCCACACTCAATTCAACACACCAAGTCCAAGAAAATCAATGCACTTGTAAGAACTATGACAAACCCACATGGCTCACAAACTTGCACACCATGCTTTCAAAGGACACAATAAATTGGGGTAGAAGGAAAGTGCAATTATTTTCTCTCTTTTACACTCAAAAAGGGATAAACAAGTCAAAAATAAGCTTCCCAACCCATAGGTAGGGTTTTTGGGTAAATTTAAGAGGCATGGGACAAGCTTTTCTTGTCCCACAAGCCTCCAAAAAGGCCCCCAAAGTCAAAATCCGAATTTTGAAGTTGGGGTGGAGTAAAACACTCACAAATCAACATAAATTTCACTTACAACAAGGACCACCTAACCTCATTATTAACTATTTTTCACATCCCAAATTTAATTAACCAATTAAGAATAATTTAGCTTAATTAAGACACATTACAACATACCAATAAAGTGAAAAAAATATCAAATTTTAAATACATAAATCTCATATAAAAATTAAAACAAAGGAACACAATTCACCCCATGGACACACATGTGAGGCCACTCCCCATGGGAAACCTCCTAACTAGGCATGCAAAAACACCACACTATAACAACATTACACAAGTTTTCAAATTTAGTCATGTTGCTCAACACCCGACATCCTTTCATGGTTGGTCCCTTATCCCCTTCGATGTATGTGATAAAAGTCATGTACACAACACAATACCTCTCTGTCCTTTCGGCCGTATTAACAACATCGAGACAATATACATATAAGATCAATAATCATCATTCGACATTAGAAATTATATTATCCATCAATATATCAAAATATAATCCTAACATCCATGAGATTATAATTCTACTCAAAACATCCAGAGTATAACGTGTCAGTATAAAATCTAAATCATGCAAATCAACATATATCAAACTATCTAACATCACCATCTAGTGCATCATAATAAAATGTAAACCACATAATGTCAATAGTCCAAATATCAGTATAATCTATCATCTACTGATCAATGTATCATAATCAAAATGTCGATTATCAATCCAACAAAGATGTCAATATCGAAATGAAATCGATTCGAAGAGGAATGGGCACTACATGTCCATCTCTTATCATCACACATATTACATATTATTCTACACGTTTCACTCACTATCCTATGATGCAATCTAGTTCCTAGGTCCATGCTCTATTCTTGAGGGTTTACCACTAAAATTTACCTTATCATACACACACATTCATGACGTGACATTCTATCATGCAACATTACTAGGTTAGTGACATAAACATAGATTTTTAGCACAAGATACACCTCCATTAGTAGCTAGGATGTCTATAAGTTCTTAATAATTTTCAACTATACAAAAGAATCCACAAAGAGAACTAGGAAAAAATCCATTAGCAAGAAATTCAGCTACAATCAGTCCATCATCAAATAGTCTAATGCTATGAAAAATAAGGAGTCTTGATGAAATTTATAATGTTGAAACTGTTGGTACCCAAATTGATTCTCCCTCAAATTATGAGCAGCATCACAAGTTTGGCAGAAAGCTTAGAGGCAGATAGATCATAGTGAGTCATTTTGTAGATGGGGATGGGATCTAACTGGCCCTTTGTCACTCATATGTGGAGAAATGGATAGCACCCTCAAGAGGATTTGACCTATCCTCACTATTTTATGGTTGTGCCTTTCAACCAGGGTGATAGGACCCTTTTGTAGCCTGTTGTTAGTGGAGGAGATGGAGATATCCCTCCTTGTGAAGTATTAAGAAGACCTTGAAGAAAATATTATCAGTGCAAGAAAACCTAACTCTCACAAGTTGTCACTCTAGATAATGGAGATATTTTCTAAGCAAGGTTTAGGCCACTAAAGACAATGAAAACTTGAGTGTTTTTGCATGTTTTGGTAATAGAAATTATGCATCTGTATACACACAAGACAAATAGGGGTAGTATGGGTAAGATTAATTGTTTTTGAATGATTTTGGTAGGAGGTGAAGCAGGATAAAGTTGATTATACTAGATGTTTGGAGGGACTTCACAATAATGAGTAACTTCACAACAAAAAGCTTTAGAACATCAAGGCGTTCCTTGAACGAGAAGGTGTGCTTCAATGGAGGCCCATCAGCATGTTTTCACATAATCTTTAAGACTCCAATACAAAGGATTGAATTAGAAGACTCAATTAAACACCACAGATTTTGATTAATCATGCCTAAGGTACACCCGAAGAATTACATATAATATTTATCAACAAATGATGGTGAATTGATTTAAAATTCATTTATCTCATCCAATATGAAGGATCTTCTTGAAATGAAATAGTAAATACCATTAAAATGTCACAAGGATGAGATCCTATGTGATTTGACAAAAATTTCGAGTATAAGATTGTAATAGCAACGAATAAAACTACTTACGAGACATTTTGAAACAAAACAGACACTAATTGCTCCAAGATGAATAGAATTTGATTTCAAACTTGTTTAGATTCATCGTGCAAGGGAAATTTACACATAATAGTCTCGAGCTTGTCAATGGCTTTACAATCACAACCAACTTGACATGATAGAAAATCTAACATAGAATAAATTAACAGGTTAGCTTGGATTGGTCTCTCTAGAAGATGAATTTTTCAAGTTTTCTCTTAGGAATTTAATCCTGACCTCTAACACTCCAACCTTCCAACCATTTTCACGAAAAAATCATGCCCTTTATAACATTTTCACAATAGAGCCTTTTCCCCCAAAACTAGAAACATTCAAAGCACCATTGCGTGTTGTGACTCCCATAATCAGATTTGCAAAAAAGTTGTCAGGTGTGCAAATGGAAAATCTCTCCAAATATTTCCAGCATTCAATTCTTCACCTAGTAGAACACTCTTCCCTTATTCGCCACCTACTTCCACCCCTAATATGTCAAATCTAGTTCTTTGTGTGCCCAGGAAGAGAGACTAGAAAATAATATCGAACCCGATAGCCACATTTCTTCGTATTTGTTATCATATTGATGTGCTTGTGATGAGAGTATTGACTCTCCTTTTCGTGGATTCAATGAGGAATCCGTGTGTGATGTACCACCTTGTTGTGTGTGAAAGGAATGATATTGTGAATTGCAGAGTGTTGAAACATTTTGGCATTATGTGATATGAAGGTGTATTGATGTATTGCATGACAAAATTGATGTAAAGTGAATGGAATTTTATCATGATGTCATCACCGTATTGTGATTAGTTGTGTGCATCGTCATGTTGTATTGCAATTGACTATATGTTGTAAGGTTAGACATTGTGTTCCTCATACGTATAATTCATGTAATATGTGATGGTTCATGTCGTGATTTAGGGGCATATGGTGAGTATGATCCCTAGTGTACAATGATTGCACTTTGGGTGCAAGATGTGGTAATGTGATGTATCGTAACCCATGAAAGTAATGATTGTGTTATACCCTGTATATAAATACCATGCATAAGACGTTATGGTTAATGTGCGTGAATCACCATTGTGTTAGTGATGTAGTTATGTGTATGTTGTGAACCTTACACTAGATGACCCTAAGGGGATAAACTGTCAAGAGTGTATGTGTGGAGAGAGGAGGCGTGGACCAGGTTTTCATAATCTTGAGCCGAGTACGAGTGAGGAAGTGGAGTCTTATATAGACTGAAAAACACACTTCTATCTGTTTAGTATACTTCGAGCTTGCTCAGTATATTGTGGGTGCACACCACCTTAGGCTCAACTTATGCAACTAGAGTTCCCTGCTCTTTCTTATTGGATTGTTCATTGGAAAATCCTATGTAATTTTGACTATGTTGATCCTTGTGGGAGTTCGGAGGGATGATTCAGGTAGAGATGATGACAGTTACATTATTTGATTTACTCATTTCTGGTTACATGTATATTTTTACAAGCTTAGGCTCGATGTCCCGAGTGCCAAAGAACTCGACGAGTACCCCTTTGGTTGTGGTATGAGGCCACATAGTGATTGTAATGTGCTATCTCTCTATATGTATTTTTATTCATAAATTGATCATTATCTCTCTTTTTGATAGAACCAGCTAGTTTTCTTGATTGACATGTTCTTATATTTTGGGCATTTATTTGATTGTTGCATTAACATTTGAATTTTGCACTAACCATGGCTAATTAGCCATTTACTTTTCTTAGTTTTTGAAACTTTCTTTTCATATTTAAAAGTTTTGTAGCTTAGCCCAAGGATTTTGATTTTTCCACTTGGCATTTGAATGGATTGTTAGGATAGTTCTAATGTCGTAATGTGTTGGAATAGGGTCATGGGATTCACCATGGAGTGGTTGAACCTATGGAACTGCTTTGTTGTATGGGTGTACGCCCTGAAGGAGTTACATATAACTAGTGGGTTGTTGAACCACAAGTTATTATGTCACTTGGGTTGGGGGTGACGGGGCTCTATGTACCCAGGGCCATAGGGTGACCCGACCTCATTAAAAGGAGAAAGGAGACGGCCCTCTATGGTAGAGTGACTGATAATTTTTTAATAGCACTCTATGGTTGAGTGACCTGATATTCTTGATGGGGCTCTATGGTTGAATGACTGACTGGGTTTTGGCACTATGTTTCTTTCTCTTTGAGAGGTATATGGATTTTTATGATACCTTAGGAGATATATGGAATTATTTCTTGATATTTTAAGATGTGTGGAGTTGGTATAGTGAGTTATGTGTACCCTTGTGAGTCTTTTTGACACCTTGTTATGTTTGAGGCTTGACTCTTCCTTTGGTTGGTATGGACTAATTGATATTATCTTGCACTATGTCATTATTCTGATCATGGATTGTTTTGTGATACATTGTTCTATATGTATCAATGTGTTGACCCAGTTTTTCAGTCATATGTGTGTACTAGATCTATGTCTAGGACGTAATTGTTGGAAATTATTTGCTATGTGGTCTACTTGTTGTCATTCCATGGTTTGGTGAAACCCTTGTGATGTGATACGGTTGTGAAAGTATGTAAAAGTATGCTTGTGAAATTTTAGTGTTGTGTATGACCCTGGTAGGGTGTTGTGACTGTAGTTCATGATGGGAACCCACAGGAATGAATAAACTAAAATTCTACAAAAATGAAATTTTAAAGGACTTAAATTAAGAATAATGTTAATAGAAGGAGATTAATGAAATAATGAATAAGAGGGAACTACCAATCTTCACATAACCTTGAAAGTTAAAATTTCTACCAAATGTTCCTAGGGCCACCCCGTGACCGTGATTTTGTATCTGAAATCTTAACCTTAGAGCGTGCCTTTGCCATATTCGTTCCTTGTTGCTTACCATTTCTCCTTCTTCATTGTATGTCACATCGAGGACGATGCTTTCTTAAGGGGAGGAGAATGTAATGCCTCGTCCCTCATTCTTCTTTTTCTTCTTTGACGACCGTGTTGCTAAGCGTTTAATGTTGTTGTGCTCCTACTGATCCTTGTTGGCTTCACCTTTTCGATTACCCTGTTAAGGAAAAATATCTTTCACGAATTTGATAGGTGGTTTGAAGGATGACTTGATGTTGTTGGGGTGTGACCAACTAGAGGGAACACCTACATAATAATAATTATTCTTTCAAATTGTCGATTCTTGCTATTATTGTTTTGGTCAAGCTTAAATGTTGGTCCTTGTTAATATGATTAATAAAGTATTATTAAGTTGTAATAATAATAGTAATAAAAATAATAGTAATATTATTATTTTGATTAGTGATTTTATTGTTTGGATTGGTTGCCTCGGTTCGCGCAAAGAAGACGATATGTTGTTGTGACAATGTGGTCAATCCTTGTCCTGCGTCCGGTTTCGAACTCCTACCACTAGTTCTACCTTGGCCGACCGAGTCTCCTCTCATATTGTATTTTTATGTATACCTATTTTAATGAGAAGATTTGGATATGTATGCGTACCTAAAAATGGTTTCAAATGCCTCTGGGATGAAAGGAGATTCTTGTTTGTCACTGTGTTGTTTGTTGTACACAAAGGAAGATTATTAAATATAATTGTAAAAGGAAAATTAAAAAAATAAATAAATATATGTCATAGACCCAATAAGCAAATGTAGGGAAACACATAAGCTTATATGTCGCTTAATTCAATAAAAGATACATATATAATTTAATATAAAATAAAATAAAACAAAATGGAGGCAGGGTGAAAAAAAAACTCAAAAATATTTAGTTAGGGTTTGTCTTATGCTTTTGGGAATGGGCGAGTTTGGGGGCAGCGGCAGAAGCAAAACCAGGGTGATTTTTGTCATGTTCCCTCTCTGCGTGAGCCAAGGATAAGAGTTCATCAGATTATTTCTATCCAATGAAGAACCGAAGGAGGGGTTTTGAAAGTTGTGGCAGCTGGAAATGCGTAGGGTAGGGACGTCTCTATTGGAAAATGCCTGAAGGAAATGTGGTTTGAAGTTTTTACACAAATCAATGTGTTTAGGCACCTTAGGATGGTTCAAAGAAATGTCAGGTGTTAGATCAGAGTAGGGATGTCCAGCTAAGCATAATGGAGATTTGTTTTTTATTGCCAGTTTTTTTCCCCCTTCGTCGAGTGCCAAAAATGGGGAAACCCTTAAACTGCGTGGACTTCTATCAAAGCATAAAATATAGAAGATTTTGTTTAATGCTTTTGTTGGAAACAGTTTAGCCATGACCGAGTGTGCAAAATGTGGAAGCTTTGGAATAGGGTATGAACAATAGAATCTGGTTTTTGTAAGATTTTGTACTTGCAAGTGTCATAGTTGATATGCATGAAAAATGTGGAAGTGTATTCAAGGCATGTGAATTGTTCGACAAAATGCCTCAGATATTTCATCTCATGGAATGCAATGGTTTCAGGGTATTCATAGATGAGCTTGTTGTAAAGGCCTTTGAAACTTTGAAGGAAATGTATTTGGCAGTTGTAAAGCAACACTTAACAACCTTTTTCCAACACCCTCTCAGCTACGCCAAAATAAGTGTTTTAAATTGGGTATGGACATCCTTCAAAGAATTATGGAAAAGGGTTTTTGACATTTTATACAGTTGGAGAAAAGCATACACACAGGGTAGGAGAAATATTTGACAAAATGCCTCAAAGAAATGCGGTCTCATGGAGTGCCATGATTGTAGGATATGCACAAAATGGATTTGTTGAAAAGGCATGTGAACTGTTTGACATAGAAAATGCGGTCTCATGGATCGGGATGACTACTTGAAAACACAAAATGTTTTTATGAGACATGGGTGCACAATGAATGGATTGGTTTTGCACATGACTATCTCGACATCATGTGGCAACAATGGTGGTCTCAACGGATCGTGAGTGTAAACCACTTAGAGCCCCTTTTACACGTTTTGCTCATCATTTCCAGGCATGGTTCATCTCCCCTTACCTCTCATAATTCTTTTGCTTTACTTCTCATGTGCAACTTAATAGAATTTTCAAATCTTAGGATTTTATTACAGTTAATTGTTTATTTCAACTTGTTGCAAAATAATGAAATGTCATTTCGTAACTCACAGAGTCAATATAACTCGTTGCATTAAAACATGAACTTCCACCCTCATTCTAAGGTGATGTAGAAAACTCCTACCCAACTAGATCACTACAATATTTCCTTTTTATCGACAATACGAAATTGACTTCCTAGTAATAATGTTGACCATCTCCCTATTAAAAAAATTATTTTTTCATTTTTCTGGAGACTCATTAAGTACCCTTCGTAACTATGAAAATGAGATGTTGAGTTTCATTTGTGTACCTTGTTATGTGAGGGGATCACCTTGACCTTTGGATTGACCCCAAATGAACATATGTGATCTTTTTGATGCTCTTATAGGAGCCTTGTTACACTGGTTTACAGTAGTAGAAAGTTGTTAAATCTAGAAAGTTGGCTTTCATTTTGAACCGCCATTTGAAACCTGGATAGAGAAATTACTTCCCGTCTTTGTAAACCTCTAGTGTTTATACTAGAAAATTGCATGGAACCTTCAGTTTAGGGAAAAACATCTTTCTAGATATTTTGATGATGACATTTTATAGGCCTCTGGTCATAGTTTGACAAGGTCAAACTGGACCAATTAGGACCAGTGGCTTCAGAAAACTTGTCGCCATTTGAAGACTGTTTTCTAGTTCTGAATTCCATCGACTCTGTTGAATTCTCCATATAGAGGAAAATTTGTAGGAAGTTTCTCGTTGCGTGTTCATCCATAAAACGTGGTTTTTTGAGCCCTCGAGCTAACTTTTGTTCAATTTGCACTGGGCTAACTATGACCAGTGGCCCCGGAAAACTAGCCGCCAAACAAAAACCGTTCGCTTTTTCCCAATTCCATCGATTCTTTATAAAATCTTGGTATATCACGGGGACACGTAGAAATTTAATCATGGTGTGCGTTCTCATCGGAAGATAACTTCAGGAAGCGGTTTCTTAGCCTTCGAGCCCGTTTTGAACGTTATGTAGCTATTGAGAAAATGTAAAAATAGAAAGTTGCGGGACCCTCAAAGGGTTGCCAAACTACCCTGAAAAATTTTAACACATGTAAATAACTGTTTAAAACTCTATAGTGTAACTTGTGTGAAATATAACTTTTGACAAAATGGTGTTTTCTCTCTCTTTCCTTCTTTTCTCTCTCCTAGGTTACAAAATGAAATAAAATGAAATGTAATGAATACATGTCTCTAAACCTTTTTATTTTGATTGCAAATTGAAATTATTATCATATGTAAATGGGAAACTGAAAAATGATAATTATGTTAGATTAGGGTGGATGCCATGCCAACGAATTATCGTTGATATCATGCTCACGTGGTTTTGCAGGATGAAAGAATGACGATGAAAAGGTGATGTGTAATTTATTAATTATCATTGTAATTTATATAGTTCATTGTTAAATGAATAAATGTATAATGTAGTCTCATGTTATAGAAGGTTATAATTGATAATTTGTTGATATGTATGAAATGCTAGTTTCAAGGACATCTAGGAAATGTGCATTTAATCATAGTTCAATTTTGATTTATAGTACACCTGGTAAAAAGGGTTTGATATTTATATAAGGTAAATAAATTTGAAGTAATATCTTGTAGTGCATATTTAGTGTTCATTAAATGATTAATGAGTCATCTTGTGCATTTATACCTTGTAAATGTAATAAAAATATATAATCGAAACACTCTACCCTTGTTCAATATCGGAGCATAACTTGTTTTCATGTGTGTTACTTTTTACCCTAGAAGACATTGAAAACCGTAGAGTGAACTTAAACCCTACACTCAATGGAAATCTCCTAGCTTGAGTAAACAAGAGCCCAAGAATGGGTTTATCATCTTAGTCAGTATGGTTAGTGACATTGTCATAAACCTGGTAGATAGGAGCGACACAGTCAAACCTTTCTTGGAGTATGTAGAGCTAACTCCTCCTTCGTAGCCTAGCGGACTACCTTGTCATCCGAAGATAGATTTAAAATTAAAGTTCTTCATTGAATGAAATCCTGTTGGATCCAGACGACATAGATGGAGGTTGTGACTTAGTTGTTCTAGGTCTTAAACTCTTGTTAATGAACTCCTTAGCTCCGCTCAGCTAAATGTGTTACCTTGGTTTCTCTCAACATAACACCTTGGTCCTTTCTGGAAGGTGGTTTAGCATAAATATGTCCTCTCGCTTAAAATGCATATTTAGTTGAGGGGTAGACCCTTAGGTGAAGTTGGAATTAATCTAAACCTTAGTTGATTTGGATGTTAACTTAGGGTTCGTGTGAAGCATCAAGTCTCTTAATCATATATGTCTTCAAGAGGTTGGACAAACACTTTGTAACTCCTTTTACAAGACAATGCTAATAATAAGGCCATAACGTGACATAGAAAATAAAGCATATAAGAGTAAAAACGGGATTTGAGGTTTGGAATAATGCCACTCTTGGAGACCTTATATCTCGATTAAAAATACTCTTTTGTTTCAAAGAATATGAATTGCCTTGGTGTGTTCAACCTTCGAGAAAACAAAATACATATATAAAACAAAATGGAATTTCACAAGTCATTGAATTAGAATAACTATGGTAGGGAAATAATTGTACCGTGATCGAGGAATGTTTTGTGGTAAAAATCTATCTTGTATTTTAAATCTCCATTAAATCCTAATATCGCTATATGGACACCAAGTCACATTCACTTGAGTGGTAAGAGTAAAAAGGTAGACATTGAATGTATGTTCGAGAAGAAGATTTTTAACATAAGAGTAAGATAATTAAGTACTTTATATGCATTTGAATTATGCCAAATAAGTGTGTAAGTTAGGGAAATTTTGTAAAGAATAAGAAGCTAACTTAAAATGGTCGAACTGTAAATTATATGTGGGATGAACTTAAAGTTTCTGTAGTTGGAAAAAGGAGGAAGCTATCCTTGCACAATAATGTTCTTGGAGTGTTAATCGTAACTAAAATACAATTAAAGAAATGATGTGTTGTGGGTTCGCCATTCCTGAAGTCATTTTTCTTGTGGTTGGGTCAGTACTAGTAACCATTCATTGGGAAAGGTGTGGCATTGACATGCCTATGTTGCTTTCTTGTGTCTATGTGAGTCGATGACTTATGTAATTGTCATATGCGAGTTGAGTTTTTGTACTTGGAGTCCTTGTTGTGTTGTGTGTAGTGAGCAATGTAAGTCAAAAAAAATTTACCTATTATTTTATTGTTGTAATTGGGTGTGTAAAATGTGGGCACTACATTTTCTTAGCTTTTGAAGCCTACCAAGAGAGTCGGAATTCTTCCGATAGCATGTTCCAACTAATTTTTAACAATCCCATCCTTTCTAATTGACTGATCTCCTCTGGAACACTTCCTTCTAACTTGTTGCCACCCAACAACAATCATTCCAATTTCTCGGAAATTTTTAATTCTATATGGAATTGAGCCACTTAAGATATTATCACGTAACCCCAACACAATTAAGCTAGAAAGCTTACTAATCTCTTGAGGTATGCTTCCCTTATCTTGTTGTGTGTTAAATCTAACACATAGAGCTTGGAAGAAAGTTGTCCAATGGATGCAGGCAAAACGCCGCTTAGATTATTGTATGCCACATCTAGGAATTGGAGGTTGGAGCAATTTGTGAGAGCAGTGAGAAAAGCCAATGAGTTACATGTTGCCACTAACAAGTTTGTTTGAAAACAAATGAAGGGTTCTAAGCGCATTCGTTTCCCAACCGGAGCGGGACTTTTCCACTCAGCGGTTTTCATTTAGAAGAATTATACTCGGTTTGGAACAATTTCCAATGGAGATTGGTATATCTCCATTTGAGATGATTTCTCCAAAGCAAAAGTATGGCCAAATTGGTCATCTTGCACCAACTTCTCTTGGAATTTTTTTGCTTAGTTGGTTTTCGTACAAAGACTATATAGTGAGTGCGAGATTGAAGAGGGAAGTAGGAATTGGTCTAGTAAGCGGGTTTATTAGCAAGTCTCGAGAATATTTAGGTTAGTTACTCTTTAATTGAATAGGGATTTGGCCTATGAGATTATTTTCCGCCAACTCCAAGTCGATTAGAGATGAGAGGTTTCTAGGGAGGAGGGGATGTTACACGACAATTAAGTAGTATGAATAAGAAGAAGTTGTAGTTGAGTAAGCCCGCCTAACTCAACCGGAATAGATCTGTAAGGTAATTCATTTCAAGTGCCAACTCAATCAAAGAAGAGAGGTTTCCTAAAGATGAGGCAATTGTACTTGTGAGTGAGTTTTCTCCCAAGTACGCACTCTCTAGATGTGTTAGGAGGCCAAGATCAGCTGGAATACTATCCTGCAATCGGTTGAAAGTGAAGATTATAATTAAAAAAACACTTACGATATGTGTAAATAAAAATAATAATACATCTGCTCACAAAGTGAGCATACAACAAAGCTAAGAGAGAGAACAAAAAAATTTGTTTTATTCAAAATTGACTTCTTCTCCTTACATTTGTACGTTGAAAATCAAGGAGAGGATTACATTTAAAAGGAGCAGCTATAGTAAAGAAGGAGATAATCAAGAAGAACTCACCTAGATCCTAAAAAAGCAGGCATCGATTAAGATTGAAAGATGTTGCAGCTTTATTAATCAAGGAATAAACAAAATTAATGAAAAAACTTGAGGTGGAACCGAAGATGACTACAGAGTTGATCATGTATCCTTCAATCTCCCCCTGCATGAACAATAGGGATGAGTCCCAATTGATTCCTCAAAGCAAAAAAATTGGTTGTAGGTAGAGAGCTTTGTTAAAAATATCAGCAACTTGCTCCGTTGTAGGGAAAAGCGTAATTCCACTGTCCCATCTTGAACTAAGTCTCTGATGAAGTGATGTCGAATCTCAATGTGCTTCGATCTAGCATGAAACACAGGATTTTTTGTCATTGCAATGGTAATATTGTTATCACAGTAAATAGTGGTTGGATGTTCATGTAAATCTTCCAAAATCCGTCTAATCCATATGGCTTGACAACCATTACTCTGACTGCGATATCAATATGCTATGCTTCTACGGAATAGAGAGCAATGGTTGCCTTCTTTTTACTACTCCATGAGAAAACTCCAAAACCAAGTGAGAAAATATAACCGGATGTGGATTTTCTATCATCCACCGAACCATTGCCCAATCAGAATCCATGTAACCACATAGCTCAAACTTATGTGTGGGAGAATAATGAATGCCAAAATTATGTGTATCACTCACATACCTTAAAATTATTTTTGTAGTACGCCAATGAGACTCGTGTGGATCCTGCATGAACCGATAGATGAGGCTCACAACATACATAATATCAGGTCTTGTGGTAGTGAGGTACATGAGGCTCCCAACCAAACTTCTGTATAAAGTGGCATCTACTTTGGAACTTGCATCTTCCTTGGTTAATTTTTCACCAAGGGCAACAGGAGTGCAACAACTGCAGTGCATGACATCATTCTAAATCACTTCAATAGATCAGCCACATACTTGGTTTGAGAAATGGATATACCTTGATTGTTGTTGCACCTCCACTCCAAGAAAATAATGCATGAGTCCCAGATCTGACATCTCAAATTCTTGTTTCATTTCTGCTTGAAATTTCTCCATGAGAGATGGGTTATTACCTGTATAAATGAGATCATCAACATAAAGGCAAACAATTAGAATATCATTACCAAGATTTTGGATATAGAGGGTTGGCTCTGAGGAACTTCGAATGAATCCTTTCTTCAAGAAATAACTATCAATCCTTACATACCAAGCACGAGGTGCTTGCTTCAACCCATAAAGAGCCCTTTTTAGCTTGTAAACCAAATGTTCTTTGCACTGGAATTTCATAACCAACGAGGTTGTTCCACGTAGACTTCCTCATCAATAAAACCATTTAGGAAGGATGATTTTACACCCATCGATAGATTGGCCACTTGTGTTGTGCAACAATAGCCAATATAATCTTGATTGTATTAAATCTTGCAATTAGAGTGAAAGTCTCACGAATAATCTACTCCATGCGTTTGTGCAAATCCCTTAGCAACTAATCTTGCCTTGTGTTTATTCATAGAACCATTAGCATGATATTTCACCTTATAAATTCATTTGACACCAATCACTTGCTTATCTTTAGGAAGTTACACTAATTCCCATGTATTGTTTTTATCAATTGCATGCATCTCTTCATTCATTTCACCAATCCATACTTATTCTTTCACGGCTTCTTCATACATAGAAGGTTCAAATTGGATGGTAATAAATGAAGCAAGATTGGAAACTAGATTCACATTAGAACTCTTTCGATAGATTTCATTTAAACTTCATACCTTTTGTGAAGAACTTGAACTTGATTGTGGACTAAAACTATCACCTAAAGAGGAACTTGGTGAATTGGGGCTTGAACTTCCACTTGAGCTTGTGGGGAGAGGAGGAACTTGTTGAACATCTTCTATACCCATGATGAGTGGTGTAGTTTAATGAACGCCTTTTTCCATTGCCATATGCCCCCTTCATCAAAACCACATCTCGACTAATAATCCATTTCTATGTGTCGGGATCATAGAACTTGTATCCTTTTGTGAAATCTGAATAGCCCACAAAGATACAAAGTGGGATTTTGCATCCAACTTCTTCTACTTCTTTTATGGAACATGAACATATGCGGGAAACCAAATACATGAAATTGAGCTACTGAGGGCTTGTGTCCACTCCAAGCTTCCTTGATAGTGATATTTTGAAGCAATTTTGTTGGGCTTCGATTCAAAATATAAGTTGTGGTTGCCACTGTAACTCCCAAATAGAAATTAGGAAGGTTTTTGAACTGTAACATACTTCGTGCCATCTCCATAATTATACGTTTCTTTCTTTTGGCAATGCCATTTTGTTGTGGGGTATAAGCTGCTATAAGTTGTCTCTTAATTCCATGAGTATTACAAAAATCAGCAAACTCGTTGGAAGTGAATTCTCCCCCTCTGTCATTACAGAGTATTTTAAGAGAATACCTACTTTGATTTTCTGCAATAGCCTTAAAATGCTTGAAGCATTCAAATGCCTTAAATTTTTGCTTAAGAAAATAAGCCCATGTGTGGCGTGAGAAATCATCAATAAATGTCAAAAAGTAAATATTCTTACCCAAAGATTCCTCTTGCATGTCACCACAAATCTCACTATGCACAAGCTCTAGAGGAGATTTTTCCCTCCATGATTTTTTCACCATAAAATTGTCTCGATGTTGCTTGCCAAGTGCACACCCCTGAACAAACTTTTTCTTTTCCCCGAATTACAGGAAGTCCTCTCACCATGCCTTTCTTATGAAGCAAACTTAATCTCTGAAAATGCAAATTACCATACCATTGGTGCCGTAACCATGAATCATCTATGGTTGCCTTGAGGGCATGCATCTTACTTTGACTCCAGTGAGTGAGACGAAATAATTGATTCTCTCATACAAGCCTTTGCTGATTTATCAAATAGTTTGCAACAGATTATCTTCAAACACAACCTTGTAATTTTTTGGTACAAGCTGCCCAATACTTAAAATATTATGTTGTAATTTGGGCACATGCAAAGTGTCATGAATAAATGTAGTTTCTCCTTGCTTAGTTTTCACTGCAAGGGTACCTTTTCCCATTATATCAACCTCTTTATCATCACCAAATTTTACTTGACTCCTTACAGATTCATCTAATTTGACAAAGAGATCAGATTTACCTATCATATGATTTGAGCAACTGCTATCCAAGAACCAAACATCCTTTTGAGGTTCTTTTGCCAAATTACAAGCGAAAAATGTAGAGTTTTTTGCTTCTTCAAAAGAATCTTCATATAGTTGTCTCTTGACTTATTTAAATTAGATTTTTCTTTCTACATTCGATTCATAGTGTCCATACCTTTCACAATCTGCACTGGATGCTTCTCTACGATCCATTGAACTTCTTCCTCTGCCTCTTTTGTTTCCTCTTCCTCTTCCTCTACCACGTCCTCTAGATGTAGAGGACTCCCCTTCAGATTTGTTTGATTGAGAAGGGGTTGTAGATTTTCTCTCCAATTCTTACAGTGGAAGACTCGAAGGCTTGAATGAGGTTCAACTGTAGAATGTTGCATACGCTCCTCATGAGATTACGAAAAGAACCTATCAACTCTGCTGACTTTGAATGTGGCTAGATCTTTACTTTCTTGAATGGCTATGACCACTTTGGATCAAACTTTGGAGGAAGAGATCTCAAAATATTTTCTACAAATTTTCGCTCTATGACACTTTCCCCTTGAGTTTTAAGATGGTTCAAAATATTGAGCCCTAGTAATAAACTCTTGAATAGACTTATCTTCCTTCATACTTAAACTTTCAAAATCTCTACGAAGGGTTTGAAGTCTTACCAACCTTATTTTTTCAGATCCTTGGTATGCAGTTTGTAGGGCCTCCCATGCATCCTTTGACTTTGTCATACCAGCTATACGGGAAAATTTGATATATCCAATGTAGATTGGATAGCAAAAAGAGCTCGATTGTCCTTCTTTTTGTCTTCTTTCAATTGAGTTCGTTGATTTTTTGTTAAAGCATTTAAAGCATTCGATCTATAGGTTCTGTGTATCCTCCTTCTACTAAATCCCAAATATCTTAGGATAATAGTAGGGTCTACATATTTATTCTCTAGTAATCGTAGTTGTCTCTGGTAAACAAGGAAGATGGAATGAGAAATTGCCACCATTTGACATTCTGATAATTCTTGGAGAGAACCATTAACTCGACTACATATATAAAAAAATAAACCTTCCATGTTCGAAGGTCCATAGAGATGATAACACTAAATTTAATCTGATCATTCATGGCTTCATGAAAATAAAAGAATGTGTAAGTGCAATGTAAAATGCATATGGATTTATAGATGAAACAAATATTGCGGGACAAATACAAAGGCTAATATTACAAGGAAAAAAGTTAATTAAGACTCGAAATTTGAAATTATAGTTACGGGTAAAAATATTTTGTGGTGATTAAGATCAACTACAATAATGTACTAATGTAAATAATGGTTTTTCTACCATGTGCGATGGCGTTTGATTGTGAGGTGGGCCCACTTGCACTAGTGACATGCAGTAATCGTCAAGTTCCGGGTGAAGTGCAATTTATTTAGTCAATAATTTACGTATATCTAGGCTTGTATTTTTATTTTTACTTGTCAAAAATTTAAAGGTTATGTTGCGGCCATATGGATGTCAAATTGTTGATATTTATATTTTCATTAATTCGAGCGGGAGTAATTTTTGTACACATTTAATGCATTGAATCGGCCGTCCTTTCCACCTTTTGGGTGGCATTTGGCCAACCCCTTTATTAATGGCCACCTCCATGATAAATGCATCAATTGATGCAAGAAATGTCGATAGAGCTTTGGCCAAAATGACACCGAAATGATCTTACAAGTTTGTTCCAATGTCTTCCACAAGGTAATGCTTCTTACCTTGATACCCTTCTTCTCAATGTGGAATTAGATTTACCCAAATTTTATAAAGCTTGTCATTGGTTAAAACATTTTACTCGATTGGTTATTTTTGACCAAGTCCCTTTAGAAGGTATGCATAAATAGTGAGTACATAACCACTTACAACCCATTGGTGTTATGCTTGAAAGAGTTCAAAACACAACCCAACGTTTTTTTCTCCTTTTTATGAACCCTAAATAGTACAAACTCATTGCTAACCACGGCCCTATGTTCATTCATAACATCCTTGTGGCATTTTCCCATAGGAGCAAAGGATTTAAGGTTTTCCAAAGCTAAGCGCAATATTCTTATTAGGGTAGAATTTATAGGGCTTCCTCTACCTCTCTAAAGCATTGTTGAGAAGATCATTCAAGCCCTTGGGTATCTTGTGTGCTATGAACAACCCAAGATTTATCCATCTCACATACAAAAGATAGTTTGTGTGGAAATAGATTTTGCTAAAGAATTGATGGAAACCATTGATATTCAGGTGATCAACACTTGCTTCTCTCGTGAAGTACTATTTATTAACCTTTTGAATACATGCTTCGGTGTCAATCCTCAATGCATATGATTTGAGTATGCCCTTGAGGGTAAGTTCACAACATGGGCCAAGAAGAAAACTAGCTAGAAATATCATAGGCATTGACTCTAGTGATGGTTAGACCATGGTTTCAAACAAAGAAAACTATGTGACCTCTCACGATGCCACAAAATCCCATTCTAATGTGTAATGACCTATAGTTTTGTCTCGAAATCCTACCTCAATTGACTCTAGTAAAATCATCTCTTAAGCTCTCCCTCCTCTTGTTTCCCACACCTATTTATAATCTCCACTCTTGATCCCTCACAAAAATTAATACTTCCCTCATAGTCATTACAATATAAAATTGATTTTTCTCCTTGGGATTTTTGTTGATTTAGTATCCTCCGATGGTCTTGTAATCCTTTACCCTTTAGTATCCTATGATTATACGTTCTTGTAATGGTCAAGGCATTCTTGAATCAACTTTGCATGTACGTGATCATATATAATTTTCATTTTTAGTAACATGCAAATTTTATGTTTATAAGAAGTTAAAATCATACCTTACTTGCTCCAATACATTCCTTGAACTATCTAGATGAGGACCAAAGGTGAAAAAAATTTAACAACCCGAATGTGAATAGTAAAGCGGCATTTTTGTTGTTGTATATTGATACAACACTTATTATTATGCATTGATCACAAGAAGCATAACACCGGGACCACATAATGGTAACACTCATAGATGCATTAATCTAAAAGAACACATAAATTACAGGTTTACTTTCACGTATCTTGTATTCTATTACTTAAGAATGTCGACTATGAAAGTGTAGACACAAAATCATGCATTTGGGTACATCGTTAGGTCCTAAACAAATAATAATGTTCATATCATTTCTAAGAAAGAAATGTACTAGTAGAAAACTAATTTTGACCTATTCTCTTTGTTGCTTGTTTTCTATTTGGTATTACGCACCCTACACCCAATCAGATTTTACCGATTTATCATTTATGGCTTCGACACCACCACCTAGCTAGACGAAGCTCTCGAGACGCTCTTGTCCCCTCCGGCGCCCTAACTCTTTTTAACCTTACTTGCTCCTTTTGGGTCGCTTTTATCTTTTTGAAATCTTTTCACGTATATGTCATCCTTCCAGGTTGTCAATTACGAAATTCAAATAAACAAATCATATAAATACATAGTTATGTGTTCAAAATAATGGACCAGACACTAAACATTAATAAGCATCGCTTAAGTTTGCATCCCAAAGGCACCTAAAGCACTCTAAAGCATCCATATGACATCCATTCAAGGGAAAAGGGACATCATTTTATGCATACATGGCATAGGAAGGGGAAGCTCGTTCTATTTCATTCACACATACTACTACATTGCTACATATATCTATAACACATTATCAACTGCACTTGCACAAGGGCCTTCTAGGGCACAATTTCTACACACACTCACCAAAACTACATGGAGTCTAAGATGTAGTGCAACACTCGGTTGTAAGTTCATTCTCGGGGTGACCATCGGGGTCAGTCATACTCCCCATTCTGCATCTTTCTTTCTTGAATCTAATGTGGTTTATTGGCTTTTGCAGGTAATATCTCATTATGAAGGTTACATGTACCCTCGTCAATCAAAGAGTGACACATAGGAGATCAACAGAGAATTATTGCGACACTTGTGTTACACAGTAAAAATCATATTCTAACTATTTGCACAATGACGGGCACTGTAAGAATCTCCAGTGCACAGGCACCAATGTTCTTCAGTGGCCGTCCATGTCCAAAGATCGTTCTTGCACTCCATAATTTCTCCAGAGCATTTACTGGCTGTTCACTTCTTTTTTAGTTGTTTTCCAAGTCCAGAGCATTTCTAGATCAACTATAAATCAACTTATTTAGTCTTTTTATATTTTTGGCTTAGGGTTTTATATTTACTTTCTTACTTTTTTGTGTTATATTGTATAAATAATAGTTGTATATCATAGTTACTCTCAATAAGGGTTTAAAAATACTTATTTTCGTTAAATCATTTGGTGAACCCATCGCTCAAATCGCATCTTCTCTCTTGGGTCTTCTTTTATGCCCATCATTTGTAATGGGCGTTTTGGTTCTTTTCAAGACAAAGTGAGCTTCCTCCATCTATTTGTAACGCTTCTAGGTCAATGGATGGATATGATAACCCTTCAAGGTCTATGCGTTATGGTATATGTGAGACAAGAAATTTTTGTTGGAATTAAAGTAAAGCGAATAATGAAGATATGCCTTTATGGCACAAGGATTTGTTGGAAGGAAACAAACAAAAGAATTTTCAAGGCAAAAAGACATTTTATAATCATTAAGGAGAGTTGGCATGCTCGTTTGCTTTGGCGTTTTATAAATCAAATTCTAAAACATTCCAAGTTTTTAGCGCCCAAGAAAATGAAGAGCCATGTGAGAAGATCTTCTAACATATGAAGTTGAAAAGATATTAGAATAATGGTGTGCGATATCAAACAAAGTAATATGATATCATTACATGAAGCTATGTTTGCGTTAAGTTTGATATATATACATAAACATATACATATACATAAACGTGTGTGTGTGTGTGTGTGTGTGCGCGTGTAAGATCGGGTAGAAAATAAGAAGTCGTTACATTATAAAAGAAAAACAGAGACCATTCAAAGTAGACTACTAAAAAGTGTACAACGAGAGAAGAGTAGAAGGGGAGAATGCTTTGTTGAAAAACATATAAAGCAATATTCCATAATTCTTACCATTAACCTAATTACAAATATTTGCTACGAAAATTTTCCCTACACAAATGTTACGATACACTAGCATTAGACTTACACACTCAACATTTTCTTATCACCACTTGATTTCTATGTGGCATGCTAGGTGGAGCACTCTATATATGACATCTTACCAGCATGTCATGTGTGTGGCCACAATTGCTAGTTGGCTAGCGAAGATGAAATGACTAACAATCATTTCTAATATAAACATATTTAGTTGTAACTACCTCCTATCGAATTGTACATTATGTTAATTATTTCCATGGATCTTTTCACTAGACTATAGCTTATGCAAGGCTAGTCAAGCTTGCGGGTGAAGAACGATGAAGAAAATTATTTGTATTTGAGACAAGATTTTCTTACACTACCTAGGTAAAGTCCCTTTCATTCATTATTTTCTCCACAAAACTTACAGTATCTATACTTCTTGCCGTCTATCCTACGTAACAAGGCTACCTTCTGTTCAAATTTGTCTGTCAATCTATTGATCGCGCGGATTTTGTCTTTTGTATGGAGTGGACAATACGGCGAACATTTTCAACTATTTTATTCAATGTTCGGAGAAGCACGCGCGAAGGATTGAGAAACGAGATTGTCAAGAGTCCACCGTCGCGTTGAATTATATTTTGAAAAGTAATTTCTTCGATTCTTGGAATAAGCGTATGATAAACCTCAATTATTTTTCCATACAAGTTAGACTCTATGGAGACGTTGACACCTGATTTCAATTGTTTAATTTTTTCTTAATAATGTTTTTTAACAAAAATACGTATTACACAGGAATGGAATCCTTGAATACCGTAATATGCGTTTTTCCACCGAAAAAGTGTTGTTCCAAACTCCAAGTAGAGGGTTCTCTTTCATACATTTCATATCAATGATATACTAGCAATTGTACGACAAAGGTGTGATGTACACGTTGATAGGCGATAATAACATGGTCAAAGATATATGAGAGCGTGGAGAGGATGAAGAGGAAACATGTAGAAGAAGATGACAGAGTGAATGTTGTAAGAATAGAAGAGGAGAGGAGGGAATAAGAAAGACTATAAAGGGGTAGAAAATGGTGGTATTCTTCATAGAGCCTTAAAAGCAAAGGAGTCTCTATTCCTCCATTTTACGTTGGTGCACATATGTGCCAAGTTTTATGTCAGAGTACATTTCAAAAGAAAATGTCGGCGAGATACGAAGGTTCTGAAGGCTGCAAACTCTAGAAATGGATGTGAAAGTAAGCCCCTAACGCTCGGTATCTCCAATGTCAATAGTACGCCCTATCTAATGTCAAGCCTTGAGATTTATGTATTGTGAGGGCCCAAACCATCTTAAGCGAGAGTTGCTGCAAATACCCACGCGAAATGGGTGTGATGGGAATGTCGAATGGATTGTCTGGGTCCCATGGTGGTTTGATGTATCTTTCAAAAGTATAACAACAAAAGAAGGAAGATCAAGTGGACAAGAACATGCGTTGTAGATGATGGAAATCTGTTGTCACCAAATCACTACACCCCCTGAATGGCCAGGATATAAGCAGGTTGTTTGGTGTGATTGGAGTTTTCCTAAACTAAGTGTTGTACTACTCCTAGTGTAATAAAATGGCTATCTAATCCTAGGCTAACATTTTCCTGGGTTTTAGGGAAAGAGATTTGCAAAAGGAAACTATACTAGGGATGGTGATGCACCAAATAAAAGGATATGTTGAATCTCAGAAGGGTTAATGTGAGTAGGATGCGAACACCGTTAGTCACCTTCACCTATTGCAACTAGAAAGGGCACAAAATACCACAAACTAGAAGCATATGTTCCTTTGTTAAAACTTGAATCATACAAAATAGAGAGACCAAATTGGATTGAACACACAATTAACTAACCACGAGGATAAAACACATGCACATGTCAAACATTCATTTCATTGATGATGGCTAATGATAATATAACTTTAAATAACATAAGGAAAAGACTCTTTCCACAACTGACATAAAATATGTTATATCACTTTTCCATAACATGAAACAAAATAATCTGAAATAAAGGCAAGCTAATCATCTATACTAAGGAATCATACATTCACAAAGCATATATAAATCAACCATTTAGCACAATAAATCAGTTCTTTAAGGCAAGATATCTCTCTGAATATAATTAAAAGGTTTTTAAATCTCTGAAGCACTCTTCCAAGCTTGAAGAGAAACTTCACCAAAATATGATCTATCTATATCAAATGACTCCATAAACCTAACTATTTATAAGTTCTTTAGGTTGAGCCATTACAGCTGGGCCTTCAACTAACATTTTACTAAAAATAGAAATGTCATTAATTCAAGGGAACAAGCTCCCATAAAAATAGCAAATTTGTTGCAAGGGTTTGACTTAACCCTACTACAACTCGACTAATCCAGAGCTTGATCTTGTCCTTTCATGGCCACTCATACTTTGGCCTAGTTCTGCAACACCTTCTTCCTCTGCAGGTTTTTTTGTGTTTCCTCCCATGCACATCCATTCAATGTTTATATTCGATGAAGCGTTTAATGATTCCTTGAATTTCCTCATCCCCAGCCCACATGCGTAGTGATTTACCACATCTTTTGTTTCATTTCCCTCGTGATCTTGGTTGAACTCTTCTAAGTTTACTCACAACTTTCTTCAATCTTCTTGTGAAATTTTGGCATAAAACCAACCTATCAATAGATTCACTACCAAAATTTTTGGTAACTTCATCATCACGCTTCACCAAATCTTTGAAATTCTTCTTGATCTGCTCCTCTGGAAGAGCATCGATATTTTCATTGAAGAATTTATAGTTAACAATATCAAATTCTTCTGATATGTCATTCAAAGCATCTGTAATCTCCACTTGTTTATCATCCAACTTCTTAATTAAATCTTGTAGCACTTGACACCAGAATTCCATGGCCTTTTGATATTCAAAACTTTGCAAGAATCATCGATTACATCCTCCTGGAGGAGTAGATCTAATCTTCCTCTCTAATCTCACTCCATGTTGCCAAATTCAAATTCAGGTTGTTATTGTCTTCAAAAAAGCTTCATCCATTTTGCAAATAGTAGTTTTCCCAACCTACAAATCATTGTATATCTCAACAAACTTCTTTAATTAAAGGATTAGCTTCCTACAAGTATATGTTCCATCCATCCATCTACCGATCTCCCTTTCTAGCCTATCTTTTCGATCTCATGATAAGAAATATCATCAATGGTAGATGAAAACTATCATAGCCGTAGTAGTTGAGACTTCAATAGATGGAGTTGGCTTTGTTACTTTTTGTAGAAATGTAGTGAGCTGCTCGACCTTGGCCTTAAGCTCATCCTTAGAAGCTTTATCCTTATCATATTTTTCCAACAAATTTCCAAGAGCAATGTGTACATCTTGTTTTGCTCCTTCATGAGTGGATTTTCCCAATGAGAATCTAGAAATCTGATAATCTGCAGTTGTAATTGTTTCCTTAGTTTTTCCCTCAACGGGAGTGGAAACCTCTACAACTCATTCCCCAGATGCATTCACTATGTCAAGGCTTGAAACAATATTTGGCCTCTTGGCCTATCTCTTTGGGGTATGTTCCAATATGCTTAGATCTATTACATCTCCCAGAGGCACTTTCTTCTTTTTCTTTGGAGTTTGCCAAAACAACCATTCTAATGGTTGATGCTGATGAAGATAGAATAGTTGATTTAGTACCTAAAACATTAGCCACAACAAGAGTACCAACAACATTAGTTGGCATTTGAATGGTAGTGGTAGTAATGGATGGGGTGGATGTGAGGATGGCCATAGGAGTTGATACAATGATGTTAGGAGATGAGATGGAAGGAAATGGAAGTGTTAAGGGAAGTGAAGTAGAAATGGGTGACCCAATAGTTTCTCCAGCTGAGAGAACTAGAAGGGATGAGAATACTTGGGCCATGAAGGAGATGGGAAAGAAGAAATGATTGTAGAAGTGGAAGGAACTGATGTAGGAAGTGACAATGGAAGAGAAAAGGGAAATGATGGGTCTTGTGGGACACTAGGAGAATCACTGACTTCAACTATTTCTATCACAGGTGTTGTAGGAGGCATGACTTTGGGAACAAGAGCCTTGGAAAGAGATGAGCTCCCAAAAACAAATGAAATATTTTTGGAACTATATGGGTCTTTTGGGTCACCTTTTCCCCTTTGTGGGTGTTGATTGGCTCATGGTTGATGGGGCTCCTGTATTTGTAGGTTTCTCTAACCCCTTGGGTGAGATTCCCAAGGTAACCAACCAACTATGAGTTCTTTATAGAATGGTCTCCCACCTTTTCCTTTGTGTTGCAACATTCTTCCACATACCAATCAATCCATGGCAATGGTTGATTGGCAATATTATTATTTTTATACACTTCATCCAAAACCTCATCATTGTCCTACATGTCTTTTGGGTACGTCGGCTATTCCAAATTGCCGAACCTCATCCAAAGTTATCCTTTCATAGTCTCTCTATCGGATGATGAATTCATCCCGACAATGGATCCAGATATCTTCCAACTGGGGCACATGGGAACTGGACCAACTTTGTTTACTGAATTTACCCCAATAGTCAAAATTAGTCCATGGATGGAAAGTCCTCAAGGTTACCTCTACCATTTCTGCATCTACATTCTTAGCCTTGTAAATATTTGGGCAAGTGTATCTACCAATTGAAATAGGGAATTGAACTCCCACTTTGTGCCTTTTATTCTAGATCTTGTGGTAGTCCAACAATTGTCGAACCAATTCTAACAAGAACCCATTTATCGGTGGGACATCTTGGCAGCTTGTTGGGAGCACCCACGAAGCCAGGAATCCAAATGTAAGTAAATGTGGGGAACTAAAGGTAGATAGCTCCCCACTCATGCACTTCCTTGAAGGATTCATTAGAAATCCTCCGATTATACAACTCCTTATCGAAATGGTAGAGAATAACAACAAAGAAGGCATCATTGATCCTGCGAAGTGTTTGCTTCCCTCGTCTAGTGTGAGTTGAGGATAGAAATCATAGATTTGAGAGGTGCTTCAATACCCTTGGTATTCAACCCGGTGAAATCTCCCATGGCAGTTGTGGCATAAACCAAGAAGGATGTCATATAGAAACACTTTGAAGAATGCACTCTACTCAACTGATAGCAAATGGAGCTACTGATATGCTCCCCCATCTGATAAATTCACTATTCTTCTTTATAGTAGTGATATATAAGAACATCCACTCCTAAAATTCCTTCACAGAGGGAAGACTTGAGACTCTTCTTAGTAGCACAATAAGGTCATTGACCTCCTGAATGAAATTTGACCGATACATGGTCTTTGGAAATTTGGCAATGCTCTTGGCCAGATAGGTTTTCAACATGACCCTCATGCACAACTCTACTTCTTTGTCCCAATGTTCCACCATTGACTCTGTGAAATTGTGGCATAATCTTCAACGTCAGGGAGTTTGAGAAAATATTCAAAGAAATCTGGGTCCAAGGGATCACAACTTTTCCATCGACATCTTTAACTAAAATAGATTCTTCATCATAGTGGGCTGCTGCAGCCAAAAAAATTTTGGGCAATGCATGGATGTGGGAAAACTGGCAAGCAAGAGAAAGCCCACTATCATCATATATGGCTTACATCTAGGGTTTCTTATTTGGGGCCTTCACCCTTTCCCAAAAGTCTGGAAAATCAATTTGTCCAAGGTTAGTGTCCCCTATGTTTCCCAAGTCGAAGATAAGCAAGAGTGAGGGGAAACCCCAAGGAATGAGTATTTCATCTTTTCCTTTCCCTTGATGTGGAAGTAGACATCAAATTCTAAGTTCTAAAATGCCAAGAAGAGAAGTCTAAAAACCCAAAATCTCCAACCTCTGAAAACCCAAAAATTAGAAACCCAAAGGAGAAGTCTAAAAACCCAAATGAAAACCCAAAATGGAAAAGTGGAGAAGTCTAAAAACCTAAATTGGAAAAGTTTGAAATGAAGGTTCAAAAACCTTCAAAACCCTCAAAATGGAAAACCTGGAAACTCCAAAAACTCCAGTGAAAACCTCCAAAACAAAGAAGTCTGAAATCCCGAATTGGAAACCTCCAAAATGAAAGGACTTAAAATACCAAAAAGAGAACTCAAGTCTGAATGGCACAATCCCCAAAAAATGAGAAGTGCTAAATAACCCAAAGCTCTGAATACCAAAAGAGAGTTCTCTGAAAATGTTGATCTCTCAAAATTTGAAAAACAAGAGGTGCTGAGAGGGAAAATTGAGAACTCGAGAGGATCTTTACAAACTCTGAGTGCCTATAGAAACTCAAATCATGGAAACATGGTAGGGAAATGAATTTTCATTTCCAAGGTATGCAAAGGAGGAACAAAGAAAATAAACAAGGAGAAAACAAAACAAAAGATCTTAAACCAAAAATAAAATGACCAAAATAAAAATACCTTGAGAATGACGTCAAAAAGTACAAGAGATACAGTAAAAATCGGGTTGTTAGAGCAAAGTGTCGTGAAATGACAGTGAAAATGTGATTTAAATAGAAAAACCCGATATTAATGGTGAAATTCCAATCCATATGGAAGTAGGTAGGAATTAAATGCATAGAGAGCTCCAAAAGTCCAAAACCCAAAAGCTGAAATTCTAAAATTTCAGAATTTTGGGGTTTCAACTTTGAGATCAAGGGATGAAAATCATGGAATGGCTCGAAAGAGTTCTCAAAACCTAAAATCCCGAAAGTCCAAAATTTTGAATTTCAGACTTTCGACTTTGAAGTCCAAATAAATTGACTCGAAAATGATCGGAGAGTTTCAAAAACCCGAAATCCTAAAAGTTTTAAATTTCAGACTTTCTTTCAGACTTTGGAAGTCCGAAAGAATTTTTCCAAAAGTGCACTTAGAGAGTTCAAAACCAAAGCCCAAAGTCCAAAATTTCAGACTTTTGGGGTTTCGACTTCAGAACTCTAAAAGGAATTTCCTAAAAATCATGACTTAGAGTTCTAAAACCCGAAAGCCTGAAAGTCTGAAATTTTGGACTTTCGAGGTTTCGACTTGAAACTTGAAAAACACAATTTCAAATTTAAGTCAATTAAACCCCGAAAGGAAAATCCTCAAGTCTAAAATCTAAATTTTCAGACTTTGGGACTTGGAGAAATTTCAAGATGTAGAGATCTTCTGTGTGAAGATTCTTTCAAAAATTTGTCTGATCGATTTCAAAGTCTTCTTCTCAAGGTAGATTAAATCGGTAACATTTTTGGTGACCTCTAAGGAATGCTTTCCTGCTAAGATTTCAGATCAGTAGCCTTATACAAACCATTGGGTAAAAGGAGTCTGGAAGAAAACTACATTCAGAGGACACCCAAAAACCAAAAAGAAAGAAAAAAAAAAACAAAACAATGTGCAAAGCACTTGGAGGAAAAGAAAAATGAACATTGTACAAGGGTGAGACAATCTCAAAAGCAAGCTTTGAGATGTATCCCATTCACGTGAATGGGTAGTTCTTCTCCATTGAGTCTGGATAGATGAAATGAATTCACCTCTTTGCAACTTGAGATAACATACGGTCCACTCCAGAGAGCGTCAAACTTGGCATGCCTACCTGGTTTGGCTTTGTCTTCATCCCACTTGAGAACCAAATCTCCTTCTTGAAAATTCCTATCAAAAGCTTTCTTGTCGAAGGATTTCTTAACTTGAGCTTGATGTTGGCTTAAATTTTCATAGCCTTGTCTCAAACTTCTTCCAACTCCATGAGTTCAAAAAACCTCACTGTTAAGGAGTCATTTTCCATAACTTCGAGTGATGAGCCAATTCCAAAGAAGGTAATTCCAAGGAGAGTGGAAGCTTTTCCTCCCTCCCATATACCAGCATAAAAGGTGAATTTCCAATGGCCTTTTTAGGTGTGATTCGATCCACCCATAAGGCAGTCTTAAGTTGTGTATGCCAGGTCCTTTTGTTAGCTTCCATCGTCCATTTGATGATCCTTATGAGATTCTTGTTACTAGATTCAGCCAACCCATTTCCCTATGGATAGTAATTGGATGAAGTCTTGAGATAGACCTCATTCAGAAACCACCCACTCACTCAACTTTAAACCAAGGAAATCCATTGCATTATCGAGATAATGGTAAATGGAACTCCGAACCTTGTCATTATATTTTCCAGGAAATCAAGGACCACCTTTTCATTACTTTCTTTAAAGCCACCACCTCTGTCCATCGAGTGAAATAATCTATCACAGTAAGAACCCATTTGTGTCCATCACTAGAAGGAGGGTTGATCATCCCAATAAAATCTAACCCCCATTGAATGAAAGGTTGATCTACCTGAATGGGGTGCAGGGGAAGGGATGTCAATTTTTGTTTACCTGCAAAAAGGGTGCATTCCTTACATTTCCTTACCCAGAGATGAGAATATTTGAATAAATATGGCCAATAATAACCAGCTCACATAATTTTGGTGGCGGTTGTATGAGCAGAGTAATGTCCCCCGGATAAACCATTGTGGAATTCTTCTAAAATCTTATTCACTTTCTCTAGTTTGATGCAGCACGTAAAGCACACCATTTAAGTCCTTGTGGAAAAGAACATTATTGACCAGGATGTATGGAATAGTCTGAAGAGACAAAAAACTACATCTTTGGACTTTATCCATATTTGAAGGATATGCCCCTGAGAGGAGGAAATTTTGCATCTTTGTTAACCAATCAACTTGACAGTCACTTTCATCAACATTTAGGAGTGTAGCATCTTCTACATCCTTGGTCTCCATGTCTACAGCCAACTACTGGCATAACCCTTTTCCCCTGACAAGTTTAGTGACTTTAATGTGTATGTCATACTCCATTACTTTTGTGATCCACCCTGCACGCTTCTCGTTCATTTATTTGTTCAACAAAAAATCCTTGACGCCAGGATGAGAGACCATCAAGTGAACTTTGTTGTTGGACAACATGTGCCTAAATTTCTTCAGAGCTCGAATGAATGCAAAAGACCTATTTCTCAATGAAGGAATACTTGAGCTCGTATTCTTTGAGAGACTGACTGAAGAAGGCAATTGGTTGTTCCATCAGATTTTCATTTTGTTGGGTGAGAATCCCCAAAATACTTTCCTAACCTGCAAAAGCATAGAGAATGAAATCTTTGTCAAACTTAGGGTTTACCAATGTGGGGCTTGGGAAATGGCCATTTTGATAGCCTCAAAACTCTCCCTCCCATTTTCATCCATGAGAATGGAATGTTATTTTTAAGCATGGTTATGAGTGGTTTAGCCAATGTTGCAAATTGAGGAATGAATCTCCGCATGAAATTTATGGTTCCCAAAAACTTTGGAGACCTTTCTTGTGACTTGGAAGAGATAAGGACATAATTGAATGAATTCTAGCTGGATCAATAGATATCCTTCCATGGAAACAACATGTCCTAACAATTTTCCTTCTTGAACTACAAAAATGCACTTCTTAGGATTCAGTGAGACTCCAAATTCTCTACATCTTCAAAAAAAAATCTTAGATGTGTGATATGATCCTCAACATGTTTGGAATACATAGTTATATCATCAAGGTAAACTAAGATGATATCATTAATGAGTCCTTTGAATGCCATGTCCATGGCTCTTTGGAAAGTATCCCCTACATTGGACAACCCAAATGGCATTTTGTTATAAGCATACGTGCCCCACTTGGTAGTGAAAGCCATTTTGAATTGATCGATTCTTGGACCAGAATCTAATTGTATCCCGAATATCCATCAAGAAAAGAAAACCTTTGAGCCCCTGCCACTAGGTTTGGAGGATTTTCTCCATTGATGGAAGAGGGTAGTGGTCTTTCAATGAGGCATGGTTCAAATCCCTAAAGTCCACGCATAACCGAATCTCTCTCATTCTTCTTCCTCATGGGCACCAAGTTGGCTACCCATGAGGAATGCTTGATGGGAAAAATTATGCAGGCCTCAATAAGCTTGGTTAGCTCCTTCCTCATTAGCGGCTCAATTTTAGGATTAATTGGCCTCTATTTTTGATGAACTAGCTTAGAATTTGGATCCAGCTCAATGGTGTGTTGAGCTAGGCCGATCGAAACCACGTAGATCTTTATAACTCCATGAAAAATATCATGATATTCTTGACATAGTTCAATGAAAGATTTCTTTTCTTGAGCAGTGCATACCTTACCAATTTTTAAAAGTTTTTCACTTGCCACCTCGACTTCTTCAAAATCCTCTTCCTTGACCACCATATTAGTGCTCTTTCATTTGGCTTGATCATCCGAATTGAAGATGGATTCAAGTGTAACCAAGCCTTTTGGTAGCTTGTTTCCTTTTAAATGTATATAATTTGATCACCATAAGAGTTTTGAAGTTTATCCTGATGTTTGGCAACAGAACTCCACTTCTTTTTGTAGGAAGAGGACAATCTGTTGGTCACTATCAAACACCTGCCAGCTACTTACATTATCTGGTACTATGGGATGGACCACCATTTTGACCATCTAGCTGCCCTTCTTTCATAATGTCCATAGGTACATCATACTTTGTGAGCCAATAGTAGCAAAGTCTGTCAGCATCTTGATTTTGCTTTCTAGGAATTGCATGAATTCCAAAAGCTTCAAATCTTCTATCAGGTCCCAAACCTGATTTTTATATGATCTCAATAGATCATTTTTTGATGCACTGCGGGTTGTTACTTGATGCACAACCAATTCACTATCACCAAAGATGGTCAAGGTTTGGATTCCTCTTTTTTGGGCTAGCTGAATTCCTTGTATGAGAGCCTCATATTTGGCACATTATTAGTACAACTAAACTACAACCAAAAGGAAGAGAAATATTTATCTCCTTCCGAGAGAAATCAACATAACTCCTACACTGATCCATTTTTACTCCTCAACCATCAAAGAATAGTTTTCATAGTCCCTCGAAACTACTGGATGTTTTAACCAACTGAGGTATGATTGTACCTTCTTCATGTATGTAGTATGTACCTAATCCAGTCTCTTCCAAAAACAACAAACCAGATTCTTCATCCACCAATAAATCAACATAGGGATCATATTGGTGATTGATACTTACCTCATCAAGAACTCGTGTCAAGAAATTCTTCCATGAGAGTAGTTGGCTCATGATCTGCGTCCTCCTCATCTGGATCACAAATGGCATAATTCCCATTTATGGGTTTAGTGGTGTAAGGTTCCACATGATTATGAAAAATAGGTTCAGCTCTTATAGTCACCTTCATCCCATACCGAGTTCTAAGGATCATATGTGACCAGTCTGATGACAAATAACCACCCATCTTGGCAGTGAAATCATGATAAGAAAATGGAAAAGAGGGGAGGGAGATCAATAACAAATATGTCTTGTGTGAATGTCAAGCTAGGACATGCATGGATAGTAAGTTGAAGCCCCTTAATGACTCCCACAGTTTGGACTGCATAGTACCATCTAACTAGACAACTCCTCTTGAAATTGGAGTATATGGAATTCTTAACACATCTATAATCTTTCTTGGGCATCACAAAACTACTGGCTCCAGAATCGATCATACAATTGTGCACCAAATGATCACCGATAATCAATGAGATATAGAATGGTGGAGGTTTGTTGGCCTTAGAAAAACTTTTGTTTCTAGGTTGGCACAAGTTGGTTGCCACTGCTACTTCTTGACCTGATGATCTATTGGTAGTACCAAAATTGTTCAAAGCCTCTCATAGCAAGTTCCTCTGAGAAGGAATTGAGAGCGCATCCCACATCATGATGCTCAAATTGGTCTTCTTCATTTGCTCCACAATGTTGAATGGAATTGCCCCAAACTTTGCTAATACCTTTTTGGGCATTAGAGTCTTCTTTTGAAAATGCTCTATTGGGCATTGTGATACTTGAAGTCCCATCCTTCTTTGTAGAATGATCCGTGGATACTTCTAGTGATTTCTTTCCCATGCCCTTATCATCTAATATTTGTGTTTAGGGACTATGAAATAGATGTCTATCAGTTTTGGAAGATTGTGGGTCTATTTCCCTCTTCTTGGAATGTGTGTTGGATGCTACAATGGAGGCATCAGTATTCAAACCACAAAATTCTTTTGTTTTCCAATTTAGTAGCGTAGTTTCATCAGAAGGCTGGTCTTGGCTCTCTTGGGTGGATGGTCCAGCGATGATTCAGGTGGGGCGGATATGCTTTGGACCATAAGGGCCTGACTCAAAACTCCATTTGGGAAAATATTCTGGTTGTGAGGCTGAGAAACAAGGATAACACCATTCGTAATCTTGAATGAGGTTATTCTGACTGGTACTATGGCTTTGGATGAACTGGTAGCAGAAGGGTTCTGGAAAGTTTAAAGGCTTCACACTTCTACTTGGCTAGTGACCTAGTTCTGGGCCTGATTATTTCCTTGAAAAGGAGGATGATTTGCTTGATATTGGGATTGGAATGGTCAAGCATATTGGGACTATTGCCTTTTAATCACTACAAGCTCATTTTCAAGGTCTCAAATAACAATTATTTGACTTCAAATAGATCATTTGAAGAGGCAAGGGAAGATTGAGCTGGTTGATTAGAGGTTATTGGAATAGGAGAAATGATAGGCTGATTATTTGTAAGATCCAGAGAAAATGGCATTGGCGGTCGAGGAGCTATCTTTCCAGCCTAATTAAGGAATTTTCCACATTTATGGCTATGTCATAAGCATCAAGTAATGTAGCCCCCATGGATTGGATCATAACTACTACATCACTATTCAAAGCTCACAAATAGTACAAGAATGCATTATTTGGAGAAGGCTTAATGAGTGCTGGAATCCTATTCCAAGTTCTATGAAATCGAAGTTGAAATCACTCATGTACTCCTGGGAGCTCTCTTTATGGTAGTGAGTTATTCTAAGAGTGATAGGTGATCACTCTTGTCTTCAAACTATTTACAGAGCTTCTCTCCTAACTCATCCCAAGTGGTTATACTGCCAACACGTAACCCTCAAAACCATTGAAGTGATTTTCCCTTGAAGGAAGTGGCCAGAAGTCTGACAACAACATTATCCTCCATGATGTTATGTACTACAAATGTTGGCTACATCAAGAATGTGTTCTACTAGAGTAACATGAGTTTCTCCTGTGTAAAAGGGTAAAATTTTGAGTGCTCGCAACAGGTATAGGGTCACATTGAGCCAACAAAGAAGTGGATTGCTTGCATTGAAAGGGGGAAAACTTGGTTCCACGCCATAGCAGCAAGAGGTTGATTGTTCTTTGGTGGAGGAAACCTTCCGTATGGAGGAGTTGAATGACCCCTATGAGATAAAGTTACAGCTGGTGGAGTTGAAACACCTCTTCTTCTTCTCTTTGGAGGAGACAAGGAAAGTTTGATATGCTTGATAACTTCCTTGCTTTGAAGAAGCTCTTGTCTAAATTCTTCACATAAGTTAATGCACTGAGATTTGGAATCCAGAGATATAGAGTCACCAGGTACTTTGATTTGTGCAAATGAGAAGAGAAGTACCAACTCTGTCCCACCGGGCGTGCCAAAAACTATTGTCACCAAATCACTACACCCCCGAATGGCTAGGCTATAAGCAATTTTTTTTAGTGTGATTGGGACACATGGGATCACCTCTCAAGTTGTGGGACTTGGGCTCGAGGTGAACCTCCTAGAGAAGGCCTTCCTTTTCTTTTCCTAAACTAAGTGTTGTACTACTCCTAGTGCAATAAAATGGCTATCTAATCCTAGGCTAACATTTTCTTGGTTTTAGGGAAAGAGATTTGTAAAAGGAAACTATACTAGGGATGGTGATGCACCAAATAAAAGGATATGTTGAATCTTAGGAAGGGTTAATGTGAGTAGGATGCGAACACCATTAGTCACCTTCACCTATTGCAACCTAGAAAGGGCACAAAATACCAAACTAGAAGCATACGTTTCTTTTTTAAAACTTGAATCATACAAAATAGAGAGACAAATTGATTAAACACAAATTAACTAACCATGAGGATAAAACACATGCACATGTCAAACATTCATTTCACTAATGATGGCTAACGATAATATAACTTTTAAATAATAGAAGGAAAAGACTCTTTCCACAACTGACATAAAAGATGTTATATCACTTTTCCATAACATGAAACAAATAATCTAAATAAAGGAAAGCTAATCATCTATACTAAGGAATCATACATTCACAAAGCATATATAAATAAACCATTTAGCATAATAAATCAGTTCTTCAAGGAAATATATCTCTCTGAATATAATTAAAAGGTTTTTAAATCTCTGAAGCACTCTTCCAAGCTTGAAGAGACAACTTCACCAAAATATGATCTATCTATATCAAATGACTCCATAAACCTAACTATTTATAAGTTCTTTAGGCTAAGCCATTACAAGCTTTGGGCCTTCAACTAACATTTTACTAAAAATAGAAATGTCATTAATTCAAGGGAACATGCTCCCATAAAATAGAAAATTTGTTGCAAGGGTTTGACTCAGTCAACCCTGTAACTCTGACCGATCCAGAGCTTGGATCTTTCCTTTCATGGCCACTTAGATTTGGCCTAGTTCTGCAATGCCTTCTTCCTCTAGCAAGTTTTTGTTGTGTTTCCTCCCATGCATCCATTCGATGTTTATACTCGATGAAGCGTTTAATGATTCCTTGAATTTCCTCATCCCCTGCCCACATGCGTAGTGATTTACCACATATGTTATTTCGATTTCCCTCATGATCTTAGCTGGAACTCTTCTAAGTTTACTCAAAACTTTCTTCAATCTTCTTATGAAATTTTGGCATAAAACCAACCTATCAATAGATTCACTACCAAAAGTTTTGGTAACTTCATCATCACGCTTCACCAAATCCTTTGAAATTCTTCTTTATTCTCCTCTGGAAGAGCATCGATATTTTCATGGAAGAATTTATAGTTAACAATATCAAATTATTCTGATATTTCATTCAAAGCATCTGTAATCTCCACTCATTTATCATCCAACTTCTTAATTAAATCTTGTAGCACTTGACACCGAAATTCCATGGCCTTTTGATATTCAAACAACTTTACAACATCATTGATTACATCCTCCTGGAGGAGTAGATCTGAATCTTCCTCTCTAATCTCACTCCATGTTGCCAAATTCAAATTCAGTTGTTATTATTGTCTTCTAAAAAAGCTTCATCCATTTACAAATAGTAGTTTTTCCAACCTACAAATCATTGTATATCTCAACAGCTTCTTTAATTAAAGGATTAGCTTCTTACAGTATACATTCCATCCATCCATCTACTGATCTCCCTTTCTAGCCTATCTTTTTAATCTCATGATAAGAAATATCATCAATAGTAGATGAAACTATCATAGCCGTAGTAGTTGAGACTTCAGTAGATGGAGTTGGCTTTGTTACTTTCTGTAGCAATGTAGTGAGCTGCTCGACCTTGGCCTTAAGCTCATCCTTAGAAGCTTTATCCTTATCATATTTTTCCAATATATTTCCAAGAGCAGTGTGTACATCTTGTTTTTCTCCTTCATGAGTGGCTTTTCCCAATGAGAATCTAGAAATATGATAATCTACAGCTATAATTGTTTCCTTAGTTTTTCCTCAACGGGAGTGGCAACCTCTACAACTCATCCCCAAATGCATTCATTATCAAGCTTGAAACAATATTTGGCCTCTTGGCCTGTCTCTTTGGGGTATGTTCCAATATGCTCTTAGATCTATTACATCTCCCAGAGGCACTTTCTTCTTTTTCTTTGGAGTTTTTCAAAACAACCATTCTGGAATGGCTAATGTTGATGAAGATAGAATAGTTGACTCAGTACCTGAAACATTAGCCACAACAAGAGTACCAACAACATTAGTTGGAATTTGAATGGTAGTGGTAGTAATGGATGGGGTGGATGTGAGGACAACCATAGGAGTTGATACAATGATGTTAGGGATGAGATGGAAGGAAATGGAAGTGTTAGGGGAAGTGAAGTAGAAATGGGTAACCTAATAGTTTCTCCAGTAGCTGAGAGAAGTGGAAGGGATGAGAATAGATGAAAGGTGATGGGAAAGAAGAAATGATGGAAAGTGGAAGGAACTGATGTAGGAAGGGACAATGGAAGAGAAGAGGGAAATAATGGGTCTTGTGGGACACTAGAGAATCACTATGACTTCAACTATTTCACACAAGTGTTGTAGGAGGCATGACTTTGGAACAAGAGCCTTGAAAGAGATGAGGTCCCAACAAAAATAAATATTTTTGGGACCGTATAGGGGTCTTTTGGGTTGACCTTTTCCCTTTATGGGGTATTGATTGCCTCATGGTGATGGGGCTCATTTATTTGTAGGTTTCTCTAACCCCTTAGGTGAGATTCCCAAGGTAACCAACCAACTATGAGTTCTTTCTAGGATGGGTCCCTCCCTTTCCTTTGTGTTGCAAGATTATTCCACATACCAATCAATCCATGGCAATGGTTGATTGGCAATATTATTATTTTTATATAATTCATCCAAAACCTCATCATTGTCATGCATGTCTTTTTGTATGTCATTTATCCAAATTTCAACCTCATCCAAAGTTATTTCATAATCTCTGTGGGATGATGAATTCATCCCAAATGGATCCAAATATCTTCCAACTGGGACACATGGGAACTAGGAGTAACTTTGTTTCACTGAATTTACCCTAATAGTGAAAATTGGTCCATTGATGGAAAGTCCTCAAGCTTACCTCTTCCATTTATGCATCTACATTCTTAGCCTTTTAAATATTTGGGTAAGTGTATCTGCCAATTGAAATAGGGAATTCAACTCCCACTTTGTGCCTTTTATTATGGATCTTGTGGTAGTCCAGCAATTATCTAACCAATTCTAATAAAACCCATTTATCAATGGGACATCTTGGAAGCTTGATAGGGAGCACCCACGATGAAGCAGGAATCCTAATGTAAGTAAATGTGGGGAACTGAGGTAGATAGCTCCCCACTCATACACTTCTTTGAAGGATTTGTCAAAAATCCTCTGATTATACAACTCCTTATCAAAACGGTAGAGAATAACAATAAAAATAAGGCATCATTGATCCTACGGAAGTGTTTTCTTCCCTCGTCCAGTGTGAGTTGAGGATAGAAATCATATATTTGAGAGGTGCTTTGAATACCCTTGGTATTCAACCCGGTGAAATCTCTCATGGTAGCTGGAATAAACCAAGAAGGATGTCATATAGAAACACTTTGAAGAATGCACTCTACTCAACTGATAGCAAATGGAGCTACTGATATGCTCCCCCATTTGATAAATTCACTATTCTTCTTTATAGTAGCGATATATAAGAACATCCACTCCTGAAATTCCTTTGGAGGGAAGACCTGAGACTCTTCTTAGTAGAACAATAAGGTCACTGACCTCCTGAATGAAATCTGACCGATACATGGTCTTTGGCAATTTGGCAACGCTCTTGGCCAAATAGGTTTTCAACATGACCCTCATGCATAACTCTGCTTCTTTGTCCCAATGTTCCACCATTGAATTCGGAAATTGTGGCGTAATATTCAACGTTAGGGAGTTTGAGAAAATCTTCAAAGAAATATGGGTCCAGGTAGATCACAAATTTTCCATCGACATCTTTAACTGAAATAGATTCTTCATCATAGTGGGTCATTTGTAGCCAAAACAAATTCTGGGAAATGTATGGATGTGGGAAAACTAGCAGTAAGAGAAAGCCCATTGTCATATATGGCCTGTATCGAGGGTTTCTTATTTGGGGCCTTCACCCATTCTTAGAAGTCTGGAAAATCAATTTGTCCTAGGTTGGTGTCCCCTATGTTTCACTAGGTCAGAAGATAAGCAAGAGTGAGGGGAAACCCCGAGGAATGAGTATTTCATATTTTTCCTTGCCCTTGGATGTGGAAGTAGACATCAAATTATGAGTTATGAAATTCCGAAGAAGAGAAATTAGAAAACCCGAAAATCTCCAACCTCCAAAAACATGAGAATTAGCAACCCAAAGAGGAGACATCCAAAATCCTGAAATGGAAACCTCCGAAAACCTGAATTGGAGAAGTCCAAAATGACAGGTTCTGAAAACTTGAAGTGGAGACCTCTAAAAATTTGAAGTGGAAACCTCTAAAAACACGAAGTGCAAACCTTTGAAACTAAGAAGTCTCAAATCTCAATGGAAACCTCTCAACAAAGGACTTCAAATACTCGAAAAGAGAACTCAAGTTTGAATGGCATAATCCCTAAAAAATGATAAGCGCCCAACAACCCAAAGCTCAATACTGAAAAGTGAGTTCTCTGAAAATGTTGATCTCTGAAATTTGAAAAAACAAGAGGTGTTAAAAGGGAAAATTGGAGAACTCGAGAGATCTTTGCAACTCGAGTTCTGTAGAAAACTCAAATCATGGAAACATGGAGGACAATGGATTTTTCATTTCCTAAGGTATGCAAAGGAGGAACAAAGAAAATAAATAAGGAGAAAAAAAACAAAATATCTTAAACCAAAAACAAAATGACCAAAATAAAAATACCTTAAGAATGACGTCAAAAAAGTATGAAATACACTAAAAATCGTTTATCGGTTGTCGTGAGAAAAGTGTCGGTTAAAATGTGATTTAAATAGAAAAACATGATATTAAAGGTGAAATTCCAATTGCATTTTAAATAGGTAGGAAATAAATGTGCAGAGAGATTTGAAAGTATGAAACCCAAAATTCCAAAAATTTCAGAATTTTAGGGTTTTAGACTTTGAGATCAAGGGATGAAAATCGTGGAATGGATCAGAAGAGTTCCAAAACCCAAAAGCCCGAAAGTCCAAAATTTCAGACTTTTGGACTTTTAGACTTCGAAGTCCAAAATAAATTGACTCAAAAATGATCGGGAGAGTTCTAAAACATGAAATCTTGAAAGTCCAAAATTTTAGACTTTTAGAATTTGAAAGTTTGAAAGAATTTTGCCAAAAACCACGACCTAGAGTTCTGAAACCCAAAAGCCCGAAAGTACAAAAATTTAGACTTTTGGGGTTTTGACGTAGAACTCAAAGGAATTACCTAAAATCATGACTTAGAGTTCAAACTCGAAATCCCAAATGTCCAAATTTTTGGACTTTCAGGGTTTCAGACTTCGGAACTTTAAAAACACAGTTTCAAATTTAAGTCAATTAAACCTCGAAGGAAAAATCCCCAAAGTCTGAAATCCAAATTTTCAAACTTTGGGACTTGGAGAAATTTTAATATGTAGAGATCTTCTGTGTTAAGATTCTTTCAAAAAAAATTCCTGATCAATTTCAAAGTCTACTCTCAAGGTGGATTAAATCAGTAACATTTTAATGACCTTTAAGGAATGCTTGTCTACTAAGCTTTCAGATTAGTAGCCTTAAACAAATCATTGGGTTAAAGGAGTCCCGGAAGAAAACTACATTTAGAGGACACCCAAAAAACCAAAAAGAAAGAAAACAAATTAAAATAATGTGCAAAGCACTTGGAGGAAAAGAAAAATGAACATTGTATAAGGGTGAGACAATCTCAAAAGCAAGCTTTGAGATGTATCCCATTTACGTGAATGGGCATTTCTTCTCCATTGAGTCTAGATAGATGAAATTAATTCACCTCTTTTTAATTAGAGATAACATATGGTCCACTCCAGAGAGCCTCAAACTTGGCATGTTTTCCTGGTTTGGCTCTATCTTCGTCCCACTTGAGAACCAAATCTCCTTCTTGAAAATTCCTATCAGAATATTTCTTATCTAATGATTTCTTAACTTGAGCCTGATGTTGGATTAAAGTTTTCATAGCCTTGTCTCAAAATTCTTCCAGCTCCTTGAGTTTAGAAAACCTCGTTAAGGAGTTATTTTCCATAACTTCAAGCTGATGAGCCAATTCCAAAGAAGGTAAATTCAAAGGAGAGCGAAGCTTTGCCTCCCTCCCATATACTAGCATAAAAGGTGAATTTCTAATGGCATTTTTAGGTGTGATTTGATCCACCCATAAGGAAGTCTTAAGTTGTGTATGTCAGGTCCTTTTGTTAGCTTCCATCATTTGTTTGATGATCCTTATGAGATTCTTGTTACTGGATTCAACCAACCCATTTCCCTGTGGATAGTAATTGGATGAAGTCTTGAGATAGACCCTGTTCGTAACCTCCCACTCACTCAACTTTAAACCAAGGAAATCCATTGCATTATCGGAGATAATGGTAAACGAAACTCTGAACCTTGTCATTATATTTTCCAGGAAATCAAGGACCGCCTTTTCATTACTTTCTTTTAAATCCACCGCCTCGTCATCGAGTGAAATAATCATGTCTTAGAAGAATCCATTTGTGTCCATCACTAGAAGGAGGGTTGATCATCCCGATAAAATATAACCCCCATTGAATGAAAGGTTGATCTACCTGAATGGGGTGCAGGGGAAGGGATGTCAATTTTTGTTTACCTGCAAAAAGGGTGCATTCCTTAGATTTCCTTACCCACATATGAGAATATTTGAATAAATCTTACCAATAATAACCATCTCGCATAATTTTGGTGGCGGTTGTCTGAGTAGAGTAATGCCCCCAAATAAGCCATTGTGGAATTCTTCTAAAATTTTATTCACTTGCTCTAGTTTGATGCAGTGTAGAAGCACACCATTCAAGTCCTTTTGGAAAAGAACATTATTGACCAAGATGTATGGAATAGTCTGAGATGAAAACTACATCTTTGGACTTTATCCATATTTGAAGGATATGCCCCTGAGAGGAGGAAATCTTGCATGTTTGTTAACCAATCAAATTGATAGTCACTTTCATCAACGTTTATGAGCATAGCATCTTCTACATCCTTGGTCTCCATGTCTACAACCAACTTTTGGCATAACCCTTTTCCCCTATCAAGTTTAGTGACTTTAATGTGTAAGTCATACTCCATTATTTTCATGATCCACCATGCACGCTTCTCTTTCATTTCTTTATTCAACAAAAAATCCTTGATGCCAGAATGAGAGACCATCGAGTGAAGTTTGTTGTTGGCAACATGTGCCTAAATTTCTTTAGATCTTGAATGAATGTAAAGACCTCTTTCTCAATGAAGGAATACTTAAGCTCGTATTCTTTGAGAGATTAACTGAAGAAGGAAATTGGTTGTTCCATCAGATTGTCATTTTGCTAGGTGAGAATCCCCAAAATACTTTCCTGACATGCAAAATCATAAGGAATGAAATCTTTTCAAACCTGTGGTTTACTAGTGTGGGGTCTTGGGAAATGGCCATTTTGATAGCCTTAAAAATCTCCCTCCCATATTTTTTCCATGAGAATGGAATTTTCTTTTTTAGCATGGTTGTGAGTAGTTTAGCCAATGTTGCAAATTGAGGAATGAATCTCTGCACAAAATTTATGGTTCCTAGGAAACTCTAGAGACCTTTCTTGTGACTCGGAAGAGATAGGGACAAAATTGAATGAAATATGGCTAGATCAATAGATAATCGTTCCATGGAAACAACATTTCATAACAATTTTCCTTCTTAAACATTAAAAATGAACTTCTTAGGATTCAATGAGACTCCTAATTCTCTACATCTTCGAAAAACGTTTCTTAGATGTTTGAGATGATCCTCAACGTGTTTGGAATACACAGTTATATCATCAAGGTAAACTAAGATGATATCATTAATGAGACTTTGAATTCCATGTTCATGGCTATTTGGAAAGTATCCCCTGTATTGGACAACCCAAATGGCATTTTGTAATAAGCATACGTGCCCGAATTGGTAGTGAAAGCCATTTTGAATTGATCAGGTTCTTCGACAAGAATCTTATTGTATCTTGAATATCCATCAAGAAAAGAAAACCTTTGAGCCCCTGCCATGGTTTGGGTTATTTTCTCCATTGATGGAAGAGGGTAGTGGTCTTTGAATGAGGTGCGGTTCAAATCCTTTAATTCCATGCACAATCAATCTCTTTATTCTTCTTCCTTACATGTTAGGTTGTGGAGATAAATATCTTCACTGGAGCATGCATTACAAATTTGCTGGAAAATACAGAAAACCATCATCGGTCAAGGGGGAACCGACATCGGTCACCTAGGACTAGCATCGATTAGGAAAGACCGACATCGCTAGAGAAATTAGGAACCGGATGTGGTTAAGGCTAACTGGCATCGGTTACCTGTACGATGATGTTTTAATTAACTCTCGGGAATTAAATATATTTTTAGCATTAAAGTAGATTTATTGGATGTAATTGCATGGCAAAAATTGCCCTAAGTTTATATATGCCTATATAAGCATGAAATATAGGGTTTAGAAGTAGATTTAAGAGAAGGATTTAATTAGATCCTTGATTCTCCTAGATTGAGAGGATGAAGAAGAAGAAGAGAAAGAAAGAACATGTTACATGAAGACAAAGTCTCCATGGAGAGGAGCTGGACAGAAGGAAATAGCAGGTACATCTGAATGGTGAGAAGAGGGTAACATCTTCTACTGTATTTCCTTTGTATAGTTATTGTCTCATTGTAATGGCTTACATAGTATGCAAAGCACATAGAGTTTCTTCTTATAGATCCACAAGTTAGTGAGATCTTATATTGTAGATCCATGAGATCATATTGTATTGTTGATCCATGTATATCTAGATATTGTAGAGGTGGTTGTCTTCATGTTTGCACGAGGTTACACGGTGATGGAGAGACAGACTTACTTCTTGGTGCATAGTCATGATGCACATATGGTAGACCCATGTCGAGGTCTTGGTTGTAGATCCACAGAGAACTTGGTAGCAGTTCAAAGATGTAGTGGTTCATGGTTATGTGAGACCTGCTTGGTTGTTTTTGAGGCATAATTATAGTGCACTCATAGAGATTCGTTTAGAGATCTGGAGGAGAGGAGATACACTTGGAGAGATGCATTGTAATCTTATATTGAAGAGTTGGTTTGTACTCTTTTTTATTATATATATGATATCTCTATCTTTGGTGGACGTAGCCCGCATTCGCCGAGTCACGGTATGTGTTGTGTTATATGTGTGTGTACTTTTATTTTGATTTGGATTATTCTATTTTATACTTCCACTACTGTAGATTCTGGGAATTGTTAAGATCATGTGTGCATGATTGGTTTTTTATTTAATCATAGCACTATTTTATAGTCCTGAATTCCCAACAACTGGTATCAAAGCTAGGTTTGTTATCTTATCTGATACCAACAACTGGTATAAGAGAAAGGTTAGCTTGGTTACCTTGGTTATTTCAGAGTAAGGTTTAGCTTAAGTATATTGTTAATGGTTTACTGACAGGTGTATGCGAGAAGGGTTTGTTTTTCTTGATGAGAAGATCACATGAAGAGATTTAATCTCAAGTGGGAGCTAGAAGAGTAAGGTTGCTAGAAATTATAATGACCGACATCGATTAAGTGCCAGCTGACATCGGTAGGGTGATTGTGGTCGATTCTGACTTAACCATGGTCGATTCTTGGGTAGCCTAGTTATAAACAGAAAATCATAGATCTGGAGAATTGAGAAGATGCATGGAATGTATCTTGTTTGCTGAGGTGTCCCTGGTTCTTAGAGGCATAAGCATGTTGGTTAGATTGCAGATCCGATTATTGAGGTATGGTTTTATCTTGGTATTTCAAAGGCTTATATTATTTTGGATGCACAAGCATGTTTTGGGTTTGCAGATCTAGATATGAGAATGAGAAAAGGAGAAGTTATGCATCCTTGGTGTAGTTAGATGCATGGGCTTCATTAGAGAAGTTGAATATAATAACACAGAATGAAGATGGGGTTTCCATCGAGAAGCATGTTCTTCGATTGAAGGTGCGGTTGAGTATATTGGTCTTTGTAAGGTTATATCAAAGCACAATGTTGTGTCCCACTTTGTGTCCCAAAAATGCGAGTAAGAAGTTGGGCGGGATCAAAAATCGAGGGTGTCCACGTGAAAACCCCTTTTGTGTGAACCCCCTTCACCTCGAATCGCCACGTAGGACAAAGAAACTAGTTCGCGCGAATGGGGTTTGCGCGAACCCTTTGAATTCAAATAATTTTGTCGGTAAAGAGTTATATATAGATATTTATATAGTTTTGGGTGGCATATTTAGGGTTTCGGGGGGTTCGGGTGAAGGGGGGTTCACACAAACCCCCTTCGCGTGAACCCCCCTATGTGGCACATTTTGGTGCCAAATCCATTTGGAGGATAATTTTATGCCAAAATGTGCCACTTAGGTGCCACGTAATTAGAGTTAAAAAATGAATAAAATTTTAAAATTTTAACACAAAATACATAATTTTATTAGCTTTCTAAAAATATAATTTTCATTTTTAAAAAATATGTTTTACTATTTATTTTTTATATTTTGCTAACGTATGGTATTTTAGGACAATCAATCATACACAATCAACCCAATTTGAAAAATAGCAAAAAATATCAAAAAAATATGAAAAAATTAGAATTACTATTTATTGAAGTTTTCTTCTTACTTGTGAAAAAAAATTCAATTTCGATATAAATCTAAAAATTGATTGGCATAAACATTTGTATGCCATTTATTTGAAAATATTTTTACTAAATAATTAATTAAAAAAATATAAGTCCAAAAATATGAAAATTTGACACCACCTCAAAATTCAAATCTTGAACATATATCTAAAATTTCATGGTGAAAAATAAATTTTCATTCAAAAAAACTACTCGGGACAGTCATTCCTCTTTTATAACATAAAAACAACGTATGAATAAAATTAAGAAAAACACCATTTTTTTGCAATTTTTTAAAATTTTTTTACATGTATTCTACACTCTAAGCACAACATTTCGTTAGTCATGGAATTTCATGAATGTTTACGGTTTTATGGCTATTACCTTTAGAAAATCAATGAAACTGAAAATTCATGTTTATAATCGTACAAAACATACCAAAAAGTGGGACATCAGATTGTGCTTTTATGTTTCATCTTGGTGCAATTTTTATTGCATGTATGATTGCTGTTAAGTTTTTGTGCAAGGTTGGGTGCTTCTTGAAATGACTGGCTCAGCCCAACTATCGGCTTTGGTTGGAGTAGGTACCTGGTTTGGTGACCTATGCAAATTTTTGGCATTTTTTTAGTTTCATCAGCACTGATGTTGATAAGGGAACTAACATCGGTCACAAAGCGTAATCGGTATCGGTCAGCAAACCATGGTCGGTCTCTATGACAATGAGTTTGCATATGGTTTCTTACAGTAGAAGAGGGCATGGATGGTTCAGTGTCCTATTTTGGAGAATCGTGTTTCTTACACAATGTGTATAGGTAGAAATTGTGTTGATCACTTCAATGTTTAGATCAGAAAGAGGACGGATTTGGCTTGGTTATTCCAGTGAGAATTTGGGTCAGGTATCTCTATATGGTTCATGTTTTATTTCTTTATTTTGGAGCAACTGATAATATGTTTGAATAGTGTGCACAAATTTACATCATGTTTTTGGTGTTGTTTGACTTTTATTTCCCAGTTGTGTGGAATCTTGAGGACAAGGATATCTAGTCTAAGGATGAGATCCTCAATGAAAAGTCATGGTTAGACACAGTTGCAGGTAATGAAAGATGTTGAGTACACAAGATGAAAAGAAGTTGATTTACCTACTTCACAAGAATTCCAAACTTTTGTGATTTAGGAGTATTCTTTGATAAGAAGCGAATCATTTTATATTTCCTTTCATCTGGTTTTATTTCTCACTAACATATTAGATTTTGAGCTTGGTGTTAGAGGTAGTGCAGGGGATTTCGTGTTCAATGGGAGTAAGCCATGGTTGTTGGCATTGTAGGATTGGATACATGATGCACATGCAAAGTGAGAGGAGATTGCTACTTTTCGAGTGGCGGCAGAGAGGCACTAGTGGGTTTTGGAGGACACTCACGATTGCGGTATATTGAGTTTATTTCTTTGTGATGTCACTTCTGGTTTATTTTTTGGTGCCTGAATATTCCTATGGGACTACAACATGGTTAGATTCAATTGGGTGAAGATGATAGTGCAATTTTTCATAGTTTTAAGGGTTAAAGGAGAAAATCTGCTAGTTATAGAAACCGTGGTCACCAACCCAGGTAACCATGGTTGGTCAAGTAGTGACCGGTGTTGGTAGGGGAAACTATGGTCGGTTTGGTTATAGGTTTGACAATAGTGTTTATTTACCATTTTTAGATGGTTCCCTTGTTTTTCTTTCATCTTGGTTGATTGTGCAGAGTATGTTAATGACATGTATGCTAGTATTTGCACTTGGTATTACTTGCATGGTTTAGCATGGTTGTTTGTTATTGAAATTGATGAGCACATGATTTTGACAGATCTATTGTGTCACTCAAATCCCATTCATTGGGCGTGTAGGGTGCGATGGATGTTGCTTTGAATGCCATGTTGCTTTAGGTATGCTAAGAACTTCTTCGATACAAATTCCCCCCCTCGATCTGAGTGAAGGAGAAGGAGAGGCTTCCCAGACTGCCTGGTGGCTCGCTAGTAAAGGTTTGGAAATTGTCAAATGCCTCACTCTTCTTCCAGAGGAAATATACCCACATTTTCTATGAGTAATCATCAATGATGAGTTGGAAGTATTCAAAACCTTGGAAGCTAGTTGGCAGGGGTCTGCATAGATCGATGTGTAAAACTGAAGATGCTCCGTAGAATGATAAGAACTCTATTTGAATGGACCTCTATGTTGTTTGCCTGCAAGACATCCCGAGCAAACAGGTAAGGAATGGGAGAGTGGAGGAAGCCCTCTTACCATTTCCTTGGCACTGAGCTGATGCAGAGCCCCGACAGAAAGATGACCATATCGAAAGTGCCATAGTGCAGTGGACTCTGTCGTTGAAGTAGAGAGAGCAATGTTAGATGAAGTGACCACATCTAGTGTAAATAGATGGCCCTTCATAAATGCTCGAGCAATTACTGAGTCTCCTTGGGAAATGATGCAGGACTTGACCCCTTTCTCAACAAAGAATTCAACCCACATTTGATGATTAAGAAGTTGACTCATAGACAAGATATTTGAGGTCAAACCTGGAACATATAGTACCTTCGTGAGAGTACATCTTCATGTCCCAAGAGGAATGATGACATCACCAATCCCCGCTGTAATATACTCCTGATTATCTATAATGGTGATCCGATCTTTAGTGGGCCGGTCACTCAAGGTATGGAACAACTTCTTATTACCAATCATGTGTTTTATAGCTCCTGAATAAATCAACTAGACACTTTTTGACGGCTGCAAAGTCTGTGAGACTAGGACAATGTCTGGATGAGTTACATCTGGAACCTCTTCATTGGAGGAGGCATCCTACTTGAGTAGCAATATGACCCTTCTGCCTCTGATTATGAGCACGCCATTGGGATTTCTTGGAATATCCTTGGCCAGAAGTGCTCTCTTTGCTAGAGTTGCCATGCTTGCGACCATTGTAATAACAGTTCGCAGTCGTGTGCATATTCGTGGAGCAAATGTGGCACCATCGATCCACCTTGTTGTTCTTGCTGCTTCTGGGGTGGCCACTATGGTGGCTGCTGAGAAGGTTGTTGTTGTGGATGTTGCTTCTGATTCTGGGGGCTGATTGCCCTTTCTCGAGGCTTGTTGCTATGCTTTTGCCTCGTGATGAGAGCCTTGTCTTCGAAGGCTTCTTGAACATTCTGAATGGCTTCTTCCTACTGGAGATAATTCACCAGTGGCAAAACTCACCTCATGTTGAGTGATGGTCAATGTGGTGATCAGTGTCCAAAACCAGAAGGAAGAGCTCACAAGGTGAGCAGGACTAGCAACTTGTCGTCCACCATTTCACCGAGAGTAGAAAGTTCTACGCGTAACTTGGCCACACGCCGCAAGAAGGCTTCGACTGATTTTCCATCATGCATACTCATCGTGTGAAGATTTTTTTGAAGATGCAAGCATCGTCGTCAGATTCTTAGCTTCATAGACGGTACACAACGTGGCCCATGCCGTAGAGGAAGTGGTTGCTTCCCGAATGTGAGGTTGAACCTCATCAGAAAGGCTCAGAGTGATAAGCATTAATGCTTTTGCATCATCCTTTTCATACTTAGCCAACAGATCAGCATCTATGGGAGGGGTGTTCATGCCAGAAATGATCCCCCAAAGATCTTTAAACTGAAGAATCTTCGCATCTTGCTTTTCCATGTGATGAAATTTGGCCCTTTCAACAATGGACATTCGACAACAAAATGCGAGGTGCGACATTTCCAAAACTAAAAATTGTATTTTATTTATTGATTGTTAAAAATGGTTACAAATGCTTACTGAAGGAACTTGTCACGAAGATGAGCTCTATAAGCTCATGTAGTGAGACACGAATGCTCTTGTGGGTGTTCTACTTCATGTCCATCATCTGCATCATAGTTGTGCTCTAATTATTTACAGATTCGTGCGCTTGAAAACACATGTTGAACCAGAAATAGTCGAACAATCCTTGATGCACCAATTCGTCAAATAATAAGTTTCCGGTATTCAGCAATTCATTGAGCAAGGAAAAATAGATGCTGGTGGTGTCCTCTTGGGCTCTTAGAGGTGACTCAGTGGAAGGGTTTCTCGCAACATTCTCGGCATTGGAAATGTGCGACATGTATGTGGTGAGGTAATCTGAATAGCCTCCACACGCCAGATTTAGCCTCTCTCGCCAAGCTCTTCACATTGCAGGTTTGGATGCTACTAGGCTCCTCACGCTGGGTAGACTGGGTAGACACTTCCACGCTCAGGAAGACAAGACAAAACTGGGTTGGGCATGTTTTTCTTTTCTCCATGCAGGGCTACAAGTCTCACACAGTCTCCAGCCTCCTCGTTGCTTCCACACTTCTCCTCTTGTTTTGATACCAATGTTGGTTTTGTAGGATGTGGTCGCCCTTGCTACGTAACAGTGTGCAGGCTTGGTATTGGTGGCTTACCAACCCAAAACTACATGCAGGCCTAGTGTTGGCTGCTCCTTCCTTGGCGGTGCTTCCTCACGGCTCACCAACACTCCATGCCAGGCTTACCCACACGGCTCACACAAACCTCCACGCACAACACAAGACCTTTACGGGCTCTGATACCAATGATAGCGGAGATAAAATAGATTTATTCAATGTGTTTACAAAACAACGAACAAGAAGAATATAAAACAACGGAACAGTTACACAAGGTAGGGACGGTTAAGGAGTAACCGTATGCAGCATAGGATGTATTAAATTAAGCTAACAATCATCATCATCATTATCATCATAATAATATAATATTATTCTCATCATCATCATTCTCATCACCATCACCATCAAATCATCATCATCAACATCATCATTCTCATCCCTATAATTTTTTTACCATTATTTTAGTCTTCCTCATCATCAACATCATCATTGTCTTAAGTAATCATAGTCATCACCATTATCATAACCACCATCATTGATCATTATCATTGTCATGATCATCACCACCATCATCAATAATTGTCATCGTTATTATCATTGCCACCATCGTCAAGCATTTTCATCATCATTTATCATCACCAACATGGTTGATCGTTGTCATCGTAATTATTATCACCACCATCGTTGATCATTGACATCGCCATTATAATAATCATCATAGTTGATCATTTTAATCATCATTATCATCGTCATTGTTGTCTTCACAATCATCATTCATTGTCATTGTCACCATCATTATCATTCTCATCATTATCATTCTCATCATTATCTCTATCAAACCATCATCATCAACATTATCATTCTCATCCCCATCAAAGTTTTAACCATTATTTTCATTTTCCTCATCATCATCATCGTCATATGCATAATCATTTTCTCGTAGTGCCCACATTTTCTAGCCTCAATTACCTGTTGAATTCTTAACCCATAGTTGTGACTTAACATGGTTTTTGACATAATTTTTGATGTTATGACATGTTGGTTGGCCTTCATGGGCATGTATCGTGAATTGGGCGTGAAATGCCAATTTGACTAAATTAGTAGATTGAAACTCTTTATTTGAGATTGTGGATACTAACACTTTTCTATGCGATCTGGGCCTAATTCCTATACGTTGGATAATTAGCTTAGTCATGTACCTTGATTTTGTAATGTAATCATTTTGCTGATAAGGATACATGATGGCATGGTGATATGACATTTGTATGTATTGTAATACCTAACATACGACGAATTGTGTGATATTGTGCATTCCACATTGATGATGGTGATATCGTTAATTTACATGTTTGAATTTATTTTCTCGGTGAGTAGGCTAGTTTACTCTTATATTGGAAAGGTGTGTTTAATGTGTGCAATGAGTGTGCAGGTGACAGTCACGAGAGAACATGGGATTCAAGCCAACTACACAATTTTGCACAAGCATCCCATGGGGCTAAGTCCTAGCCATGTTCATTGCATGAGGCCTTAGCATTAGAATTATTGTTTTGGGCACCATGGGTGACCCTCATTTGTAATGTAATATGTCTTGTATTATTAATCTTGCTTAGGGTAATTGGTTTGTGTTGTAAACTTGTTTTGGGGAATTAATGACCCCCACTTGCATTAAGTTTTGAATTTTTTAATGATGTACTTAGTCAAAGGGATTAGGGTCACATGTGAACCCTTGGGTGGGCCCCACACCCTCAACCCTTGTGTCAAATTTGCCAAACCCGAAATTGGGTTATTTTAGGCATTTTTAGGGACCCCTTTTTAGTTTGGGAGCTCCCTTAACATGAAAATGGGCCCTTGAACCCTACCTAATAGGTAGGGGGGCTTATTTGCAAGGCTAGAGGAATTTTTCCCTCCCATTTTTCCCTCATTTGGTCACATCCTTGTAATGGGTATGGATAAGTGTGCTTTGTTAAAAGTTGCACAAGATTGTTTTGTTATCATTTTGGGTATTTTGGGAGAAGAGGGCTAAAAGTCATTTTATCCTTTCTCTTTTTTATCTTTGGCATCTTTGACCTTGAGGGAAGAGAGGGGTGACACATGTCACCCCCTCATTTGTGAGGATTTTTGCTTGCTCCTCTTCAAATTCTCCCTCATGGGAAAAGAAGAGAACTTTTTTTTGAGCTTTTGCTTGGAGTCTTGTGGATTTGGAGCTAGAGTTTGCTTGGGTCAAGAAGTGGAAGAGATTGAATTTGGAGAGCTTTTCTTTGAGGTAGGCTTCTTGAGCTTTATTGTGTTTGTTATATCATGCTAGAAATTAGTTGTTTACTTGGGAATGTTTGTTGTTGCATGAAGATTTTGTTGTTGTTTATTTGATTTTGCTCCCTCCATCATATGGCATGATGGAGTTTTGGAGTTTGTGGGGAAGAGAGAGGGATTTTCCCCTCTCAATCCTCATAGGCTTGATGGGAAAGCCTTGAAGGATTTAGTTACTCCCCTCAAATGGTTTGAGGTGGGGAAGGTGGGTCATTTGGCTTGAACCTCCTTCCCCATTCTTGGTAAGGAAACCCTTTGGGTTTGAAAATCCTTCCAAGAAGGATTGGTGAAAGGGTGGAGAAATAAGGAGGGCTAGAATGAAATTAGAGAAATAAGGAGGGTATGGAGATCATGTTTTTGTGCATATAATGATGGTTACAATTTTTGGAGAACTTTCTTCTCTTCCCCATTTTAGAGGTAGAACTTGGGTTCTCCTCCTTTTCATCTTTACAAAGTTGGAGTCTTGTTTGGATATTTGTCTTATTTTTGTGTGGATGAATTGTTGTTTGTTCACCCTCTCTCTTGTGCATAGTTGTGGATAGTTGTCCTCTTTCCCATGGGCTTGGGGGAGGCTAGCATGCATCCCAACCTTGGGAAAGGCATGTAATGATGCCTATGGTTGGGTGGAAAAACAAGCTTCTTCTCCTTGCATGGATTTCTTGAAGGCATTTAAAGTTGGATCTCAAGTTGGATGTTGGTTTGGAGTTGGTGGCATCTTGGTCTCTCATTGTTCTCTCTTCCCTTATGAAACATTACTTGCATTGTAACCTCTTGAGTATGGTTTTATGGGAAGATTCTTTGGCATGCAAAAGTTCTCATATTGAGAATTGAACACCACTTGTAAGATTGGTATTTCATTGTATTTGAAAGCTTTCTTTCAATCTTAGGAAGGAGCTGTTTGGTTGTTTCTTATGTATTTTAGCATGTTTTGAAATATGATGTATTGGGAAATTTTTGCAAAAAGAAGTCTTGTAAAATATCTATACTCCTTTAACATGCTTTTTTTTTTTAATATCATTTTGGTAAAGAAAGTTTATTTATTGGAAAGATGTTATTACAAAGGAAATAATATTTCTTAGTTGAAAGTCTCATTTGTTTAAAAATCTGAAATAATATTTTAGCATTGCCTTTGAAAAGAAAGTTTGTTTATTAAAACTATGTTTTCCATAAGAATAAAAATAAGATAAAATGGATATTAAGATTTCTATAGGAAAGTGTGTCATTTCTTTGTTAGAAACTTGTAGTGCTTAGTTAGTTATTGTATTTGAAAGGAATATTTATGTACAATGAGAAGTTTGTAGTTGAGAAAGGATACTACTTAGTATTACCAATTATTATAAAATGAAGGGTGCAAGAAAACCAGATTTAGACTTTTAGGGTGGTTCATCTTAAATGTGATATATATCGATGAATGGACTTGATATAGTAAAAATAAAATCTATTAATTGCAGTTAGTTTTTCTTTGGAATCTAGAGTATGTTATGAATATGTCAAAATTTTTTTGATATGGCTTTAGTTTTATAATGTAAATACTTTTACTCATTAAGTGTATTCCTTTGTTTAAAAAAATTACAGCGACACAAATGTATTTTTTTGGCAAGTCACACACACACACACACACACACACACACACACACACACACACACACACACACACACACACACACACACTTACTATATTTTAGTTAGAACAAAAGTTTTAAACATATATATGGTGGGAGGTGGCGGGTGTGGGAGGATCGGCCCTCCCAAGACTATTTTTTTTGTTTTATTTAAAACCTCATTTATTATATATATATAACAAAAATAAATAAATGAGGTTTTAAATAAAACAAAAAAAAGTCTTGGGAGGGCTGATCCTCTCCCACACCCACCCACCTCCCACCATGCCCTCTCCACCTTCTTCTCCCCCAATACCTATAGCACCACCACCGCCGCCTTCCTTCCCACCTCCTGCACACCCTCCTTCCCTTCCTCCCCATGCGGCCTCTACCCGCCCCTCTACACCTACGCACTACCCCCAAATGTGTAGCTACCACATGCACACCCACCATCGCTCTGTCACCACCACCCCTATAGACCTTTCCCCTGTCCATGCGGCTCCATCAGAACCTGCGGGTTTCTTTAGTTCTCGGGTCTCCAAAGAATTGTTGTTAATAATAATTATATATTTACATCTTCGGGAGGAATCGCCCTCAAAAGAAAAATAATAATAATAATAAATAAACCAATAATGAAGCAGGCAATGAGACGTCTCCTCAAAATAAAACTCCATGCAATCAAGCCCCCATGGCTCCTCAATCCACTTGCACAATCTCAAACAAGAAAGACAAAGAAACAAAATGAAAACCCATTAGAGAGAAAGAGGAGATAAAGATGTTGTAAGGAAAGTTTAGGGTGAACTTATATCAAGGGTTGAGAGAGCTTCTATCCTATGGCTCACAATTAACCCTACATTCTTTTGGAGCCAAGTGTAACTCTAATGTGAATATGGAATAATGTTAAGTTGTGTGGGGTAATCAAATAAAATTAAAAGGGGGTTATAGTATCTATTAGGATGCTCCTAGTTAAATCAAATGTAAAGTAAATAAATAAAATTGTTTGGGCTAGTGGATGAGAAAATTGGGTAAATCAATTTTGTTAAATTAATTAATATCGAGACAATCGTATATGTATTGTTAAGCTTTCACTTTAAAAAAAATTTACTGTAAATTTTTGCTATACTTCGATCTGGTTTTTTGTGTCCCCAGGCGGAGTCTGACATTTTCATCATCATTATCATCACCTTCATCATTAATCATTATCATTTTCATTATCATCACCACCATCATTGATCATTTTCATCATCATTATCACCACCATTGTGGATCATTGTCATCATCATTATCATCACCACCATCGTCAATGATTTTTGTCATCATTATCATCACCAATATCATCGATAATTGTTGTCATCATTATCATCACCACCATTTTTTACCATTGTCATTATAATTATCATTATCATCATACTAATATATTGTTATTCTCATCATCACCACTCTCATCATCATCTCCATCAAATCGTTATCCTCAACATAATCATTCTCACCCCCACAAATATTTTTACCATTGTTTTTATTTTCCTCATCATCATCATCATCATCAATGTCTTTGTAATCATTGTCATCATCATTATCATTAGTAACATCGTTGATCATTGTCGTCGTCATTTTCATCAACACCATCATTGATAATTGTCCTAGTCTTTATTATCACTACCATCATTGATCATTGTCATCATCATTAACATTATCATCATAATAATATATTATTATTCTCATCATCATCCCCATCAATGTTTTTACCATTATTTCCATCATTGTTATGACCATTATCATCATCATCGGTGTCTTCGTAATCACTTTGTCATCATCATTATCATCACCACCATCGTCCATCATTATCGTAAATCATGATCAACACCACCATTGTGGATCATTTTTGTTGTCATTATCATCACTACCATCGTGCGACCATTGTCATCATCATTATCATCACCACTATCGTCAATCAGTTGCCATCATCATTATCATCACCACCATTGTTGATCATTGTTGTAGTCATTATCATCGCCACCATCATTGATCATTTTTATTTTCATTATCATCATCATTGTTGTCTTCATAATAATCAATCATCATCATTTTCATCCTCATCATCATTCTCATCATCATCTCCATCAAATCATCATCATGAACATCATCATTCTCATCCCCATCAATGTTTTTACCATTATTTTCATCATCATCATCATTGGTATTCATAATCATTGTCATCATCATTATCATCACCACCATCTTTGATCATTTTCATCTTCATGATCATCACCACCATCATGGATCCTTATATCGCCATAATTATCATCACCACCATCATTGATCATTTTTCTTGTCATTATCATCACCACTATCATTGATCACTATCATCATCATCATCATCATTATCATCATAATAATATAATATTATTCTCATCATCATCATTCTCATCACCATCATCATCATCATCATCATCAACATTATCATTCTCATTCCTATCGATGTTTTTCTTGTTATTTTTGTCGTCCTCATCATCAACATCATCATCATCATCGTTGTCTAAGTAATCATTGTTATCATCATTATCATCACCACCATCGTTGATCATTATCATTGTCATGATCATCACCACCATCATCGATCATTGTCATCGTCATTATCATCACCACCATCATCAATCATTTTCATCGTCATTATCATCACCACCATGGTCGATCATTGTCATCATCATTATTATCACCACCATCGTTGATCACCGACATTGCCATTATAATTATCATCATAGTTGATCATTTTAATCATCATTGGTGTCTTCAAAATCATCATTCATCTTCATTGTCATCATCATCATCATCATCATCATCATCTCCATAAAATCATCATCATAAACATCATCATTCTCATCCCCATCAAAGTTTTAACCATTATTTTCATTGTCCTCATCATCATCATCATCATCATCATATTCATAATCATTGTCATCATCATTATCATCACCACCATCATTAATCATTATCATCATCATTATCATCACCACCATCGTTGATGATTTTCATTGTCATTATCATCATCACCATTGTGGATCATCGTCATCATCATTATCATCACCACCATCACCGATCATTTTTGTCATCATTATCATCACCAACATCGTCAATCATTGTGGTCGTCATTATCACCACCACCATGGTTGACCATTATCATTATAATTATCATTATCATCATACTAATATATTATTATTCCCATTATCACCACTCTCATCATCATCTCCATCAATTGTTATCATCAAGATAATAATTCTCATCCCCATCAATATTTTTATTGTTATTTTCATTGTCCTCGTCATCATCATCATTATCATCAATGTTTTTGTAATCATTGTCATCATCAATATCATTACTAATATTGTTGATCATTATCATCAACACTATCATTGATCATTTTCGTCGTCATTATCATCACCACCATTATTGATCATTTTCATCATCATTAACATTATCATCATAATAATATATTATTATTCTCATCATCATCCCCATCAATTTTTTACCATTATTTTCATCGTCTTCCTAACCATTATCATCGTCATCGTTGTCTTACGTAATCACTTGTTGTCATCATTATCATCACCACCATCATTAATCATTATCATCGTCATGATCATCACCACCATTATGGATCATTTCGTTGTCATTATCATCACTACCATCGTTGACCATTGTCATCGTCATTATCATCACCACCATCGTCGATCATTTTCATCATCATTATCATCACCACCATCGTTGATCATTTTTGTTGTCATTATCATCATCATTGTTGTCTTCATAATAATCAATCATCGTCATTGTCATCCTCATCATCATTCTCATCATCATCTCCATCAAATAATCATCATGAACATCATCATTCTCATCCCTATTAATGTTTTTACCATTATTTTCATCATCATCATCGTTGTCTTCATAATCATTGTCATCATCATTATCATCACCACCATCATTGATCATTGTCATTTTCATGATCACCACCATCATTGATCATCGTCATCATCATGATCACCACCATCATTGATCATTGTCATCATCATTATCATCACCACCATCATTGATCGTTATCACCACCACAATCATTGCTCACTATCATTGTCATTATCATCACCACCATTATTGATCATTGTTATCGTTTATCATCACCACTATCATTGATAATTTTCATCATCATTATCATTTTCATCATAATAATATATTATTATTCTCATCATCATCATCATCATCATCATTTTTTTCATAATCATTGTAATAATTATTATCATCACCGCCATTGTTGATCATTTTCGTCATCATGATCATGACCACCATCGTGGATATGTATCATCTTCATTATCATCTCCACCATCATCAACCATTGTCATCATCATTATCATTACAACTATCGTCCAACCATTTTCATCTTCATTATCATGACCACCATCATCAATCATTATTTTTGTCATTATCATGACCACCATCGTCGATCATTTTCATCATCATTATCATCACAACCATCGTTGATCATTGTCATCATCATTATTGTCTTCGTAATTGACAATCATCGTCATTGTCATTCTCATCATCATCCTTATCATCATCTCTATCAATTCGTCATCATGAACATCATTATTCTCATCCCCATCATTTTTTACCGTTATTTACTTCATCCCCATCATCATCATCATCATCATCATCATCGGTGTATTAAGTAATCACTGTCATCATCATTATCATCACCACCATCATTGGTCATTATCATCGTCATGATCATCACCTCCTTTGTTGATCATTGTCATCATCATCATCGTCATCACCACCATCGTCGATTATTGTCATCATCATTTTCATCACCACCATCGTCAATCATGGTGGAAGTCGATATTATCATCACCACCATCATTGATCATTTTCGTTGTCATAATCATCACTACCATAATTGATCATTGTCATCATCATTATCATTATCATCATAATAATATATTATTATTATTATTATATTTATTATCTCCACCATCATCACAACCACCACCACCACCACAATCACTACTATGAATGGTTTTGTTCCTAGTGGTACATTTCTCGTTAGCGACTTCTTCATTACTTTTATAGTTCTATTCACTTGTTCATGTTGCATATTGATGATGTCACATAAGTGTTCACGTCTGAAAACCAAATTCATTGTTAACGATTGTAAACACAATGTTTATTCTGAATTCATATCTCAAACCGAGATCACCATGTAACTTTCTAAACACAACACTAAGATCGTTAAAATCATTGTGTCATCATTTACATTTACATTATTATCATATGTAGGTTGCGAGGTTTGCGTCGAATGTTTACGAATGAGATTTTATGTTCATTATTTATGGTTTATGATATAGTGTGCATACTTTTTCTCCCGGGTTTTCATCATCATCATTATCATTGTTAGCATCATATCACCACCATCGTTTTCATCCATAATTTTCATCATCGTAAATCGTATACCCTTACACAGGGGTAAATGTCAACCCTACATAACAATATATTTTCGGCATCATCATTTTCATGGTCATCTAATTGGGGTTGTTATCATCGTCATTATAATAATCATAATCAATATCCCCATCATCATCATTGTTATCATTATCAACATCATCATTTTCATACAAACCATCATCATCATCGTCATTATAATCATCATCATCTTTTTCATAATACTCATCATCATTGTCATCACGATTATCATCATCATCTATATTATCTTCTTCATCATCATTAACATTAGTGACATCATCATTAATTATAATCATCAATAATCATGATCATCATTATTATCACCACCCTAAATCCTGAAAGCACCACCACGACCACCAAAATGCCATCTTCATTGTCATTGTAATTGTTTTCATGGTCGTATTACTTTTGGTCGTGATCATCAGCTTCATAATCATCATTTTTATCATTATCAGCATCATCATCGTCGAATAAATCATCACCCTCGTCATCATTGTTGTCATTATCCTCATCTTCATCATCATCGTGATCATCATCAACATCTCTATTATTGTCATCATTATAATTAAAATAATTATCGTCATCGTTAATAATGATCGTCAATAATCATGATCATAATTTTATCATCATTATCCTCATCTCTATTATCACCACCATCATCAAAACCACCACCACGATCACACCTCCCACACCACCTCCATCATTAGTATTATCGATATTTGTCTCTCATCATATCCGCATCATCATCGTGATCATCATCATCATCTCTATCATTGTCGTCATCATCATTAACTTTAATTTCATGATCATTAGTAATCATCCTCAATAACAAAACACTAAGATCATTAAAATCATTATGTCATCATTTACATTTACATTATTATCATATGCAGATTCTGAGGTTTGTGTCAAATGTTTACAAATGAGAGTTTATGTTCATTCTTTATGGTTTACGATATAGTGTGCATGATTTTTCTCCCAAGGTTTTCATCATCATCACTATCATTTTTAGCATCATATCATCACCATGGTTTTCATCCATAATTTTCATCATCATCATTATACACCCTTGCACAGGGTAAATGTGAACCCTACATAACAATATAGTGTCGTCGTCATCATTTTCATGGTCATCTGATTGTGTTTGTTATCATTGTTATTATAAAAATCATAATCAATACCCCATCATCATCATTTTTATCATTACCAACATCATCGTTTTCATCGGGGTGTTTCATGCCCTAGGAAACCTAGGCAGTTGCCTAGGGTGCACAATGGGAGGGGCGATATAATTTTCTAAAAAAATTTAAGTCACTTTCAGTTATCATCACCTGCATCAGTTAAAATTTGTGAAAAAACTTAATATCCAACCGTGCCATTGCTTTTCCCATTCACATATATATAAATAGCGTTGAAGCTTGAGTGACACCAGATAATGGATGTGAATTTTTTTGCCATTTAATAATTCATACTAATATACATTATACTCATTACCACTCATCATCATCTCCATAAATAGATGGGAAATTGGAATAATTCAAATTTCAATTGACTGTTAGATTTTGAGTCTCATCGGTATATTGTTTTCATCTCAATCAATTATCAACTGTAGTCTGTCTACTCTAGCATACTAGTAGAAGGAAACCATTTTAATGTTGGAGCTTTAGCCTTATTCTTGTCATCAGTAGTAGTGTCATCCTCATTCAGCCTTGTTTAAATCGAGCCATCTTATCTCACACCATCATTGAGATTATAATTTATTGTTATTATTATTTTTGTTGAGATCTGGATCTAGTGGCTAGCCTATTTGATTGAAGGTTATAAATTTTCTTTGCAGGTTTAGTGGCAGTGATTTAAGGGTATTGATTAGCTACATTCCTGTGAGATTACAACTCAAATTTCTAATTTTTATTTAAAATACCTTCAAAATTTTCTATTTTAATGGACGCACATGCCACGAGGATTTTAGCATACCATCACCTACACTAGTTTTCAAAACATTTTAACTAATATTCGAGACTCGAGATTGACTTCCGGTGCAGGTCAAGTGTGTGGAAGATTTCAACAGCTTGGGCATCATATCTTTCTCAAAGTACAAGTAGATGGATTGTTGGTCATTAGGGGGAGGCGTACACTTTGAGTCATTTTTAGGGTGCTCAAACCTTAATTCGGCCTTGGTTTTCATAAAAATTATCATCATCATCATCGTAATAGTCATCATATTTCCATCATAATACTCATCATCATCATCTATATTTTCATATTCACCATCATTAATTATCATCATCAATAATCATGATCATCATTATTATCACCACCCTCATCACAAAGCACCACCACGAACACACAATGCCATCTTAATTTTCATTGTCATCATTTTCATGGCCGTCTTACTTTTGGTTGTGATCATCAGCTTCATAATCATCATTTTTATCATTATCAACATCATCATCATCGAATAAATCATCACCCTCTTCGTCATCGTTGTCATTATCCTCTTCTTCATCATCACCGTGATCATCATCACCATCTCTATTTTTATTGTCATTATCATTAAAATAATTGGCATCATTGTTAATAAGCATGATCATAATTTTTATCATCATTATCCTCATCTTTAATATCACCACCATCATTATTATCAAAGGTTTTACTCTATCCTTATCCATAGCCATCATCACGATCATCATCATCATCATCATCATTAACTTTATTGTCATGATCATTAATAATCATCCTCAATAATCATGATCATCATTATCCTCATTATTATTATCACCACCATCATCAAAACCACCACCACCACCATCAACACTATCAATGGTTGTGCTCTCGAGTGGTGCATTTCTCCTTAGTAGTGTCCTCATCACTTTTAGAGTTGTGTTTGGTGTTAATGTTGCATAGTCCATGATGTCACACAAGTTTTCATGTTTGACAATGAAATTCAACCTTAATGATCAAAACAAAATGTTTAATCCAAACTCATACTTGATCCTCTATTATTTGAGGTTGGTGTCTATCGTCTAAAGTAAAATGTGTACTATTAACCTTTACAAAATGTGTTCGGGGCCACACATTTAGAATCCAGTGGTCCATGATTTAATGTTCAAAATATCCTATGAATGATTAAGTTGTTGAACTATTTTTTATGGTGTATTCATCATAATAATATTATGTATGGAATCAAAATGAGATAATTATTACACCTACTATTGGTTATATTATCATTTAAAAATAATTAAATATTTACAAATATAGGTTAACCGATAATAAAGATCTTTATGATTGTAGAAAATCAAGTCCTCGATAGTGTTTTCCATTAGCACTAAGCCTTAGCTATAGATAAACTTATAGCAAAGTTTTCTAGGATTGCATAAGAATACAAACTATTACAAAAGAAAAGGCATCTAATAAGAATATGACCATTTTCCAACTCCACTAGTAAGTATCGAAACTCTAAACAAACTATTAATAGTTTCAAATTTTACTATGTCAACAATATTGAAATTATCGTGCGTTATTCATATATGAAAATCAACACAATGTCATTCGCAAAGCCTATTTTTCAAATTGAAATACTAAATTTTACATCAAAGCAAGTCCAACTCCCATATATTCATTTTGAATCCCCAAATTTCTTAACCCCCCTTATTTTTTTTCCCTATTCGGACAATCCTTCTTAGCTCTTGGATTTGTGACTTCAATCCCATTCTTCATAAGTTTACTTCCGGTTCAAATCTAATTGCATCCTCCACAGTGTCGTAGATTAGGCCGAATCCCCTAGAACGTGTTTTCTTTGTCCTAAATGAGGAAAGGAAAATAGTCCTCATATCACAGGACTTTAAACTTTTTATAGAGCTCTTCCTTTATTTCATCATGACTCAAATTTGGTCTTCTATGGTGAAGAACATGGACAACAAACTATTTTCTACAAAATTATTCCTCGCATTGAATGTTTCTGATGCATACCGTCCATGTAGGAGTCTTGGGAGGAATGGGAACATTTGATTGACTCCACATCTTCATTCTACAAACAAAATCTATAACAACCCAAAAATGATTTACAAGAAGAGTGTCAACTAATTGAGTACTAGCAAAAAAATAATGTTAAGTGAATTCTTATCCAATTTTAATTAAAAAATACATTCTTATCATTTTATCATGCGACAATCAATAAATACATCGAACATTTAAATTATTGTATCATTGATCAAATTAAATCTTAAATCTTTTTCTAACATGAAAATACATATACATTCTAATCACGACAATCCATATTGCACCAAAAATAGATTGTTATACTTTTAATCTTCATGAAGACCTAGTTATAATAAGATACATTAAAAACGTATTGAAAAAAAGTGGTATACATGAGTTTGATTGTTCGTATACCATATTTATAGAATTTTAGTATTTATTTCTTCATTGGTGTAATTTCAAAATTCTAATCTTTATAAGATTCTAATTTTTAGAGAGATGAGCATAACGTTTACATCATATCTACACGAGCACATATTACACCATATCTAAAGGAGCACAAAATTTCTTTTCTTTTACACATGTTATGAAGATATAAAATAACTTATACATGTTGTAAATTTTATTAATAATGAATTAAATATATAAAAAAATCTTCTTTTAGTTATTCAAATAAATATTTAATTAAGTTATATTATAAACTCTTTAGAAAGAATATAAAAATTATTTACAAAATTCTTATCCCATTCAATACTTCACATTTATATGTAAATTAATATGATATTAACATAATAAGGTGTTTAATTTCTTGACAAGAATATTAAAAACTCTAATATCTATAAGTGGATAAAATTTGAAAAGTGATTTTTTTTTTTGTAGTCCTATGATGTTAGTTATAATACCACATAATTTTAATAGCTAATCGATTATATAATAATACCACTAGTGCTAAGTATTTCCCTTACATTTTAGTTTAATACGTTGTTATAAACCATTGTAAATTTAAATTTCTTGTTAGAGACTTTAACAAATTTCGTACAAAATTAAGAAAATAATTTAAATATATTTTAGAGATTAACAAATATTTTTCTTTATACCCTCCATATATTCTTGAAATTAAGTTCATTTTCCCCACTATTACATATGCCAATCTTATAACTTTCATGACAAAAAAGAATCTCTTCCACTAAGATTTTGTTTAATATATTGTAGCACACATGGTCAATGATGATGGCAATAACATTAATAATAAAAAAATTTAAAAATTAGCACATGCGAAAGAAAAATTGCAGAAACTACAGGAAACGTAATCATAGTAGCCTATTCCATGAAAATATGATTATGAAATATTGAAAGAGTATTATTCTTAATGTAAAATGTGGAAGCATACACTAAAATTGAATTAACCATCCGTATATTCTAAAGTAAATTTCTCTCTGATTTCACACAGATAGAGAAACAAAATGTTTCAAATGATTTATATACTATAATGAATTACAATATTAAATAGATTGTAGCGAATGACCTTAGATCGAGTCTTTCTTGCACTATGGAAAAATAATAATTGCTAATTACAACTGGTTGGTATAAAAAAACTTAGTTTTGAAACCGTCTACATATGTGTATACGGTGTAGTTAATACATTTGAACTTCATAATAGCGTAATTTTAGCAGATGTATTGAAGCTAAAAGTACGGATCCTCCTTCCATTTATTATCCATAAAGAATACACGCTAAAAACTTCCAAAGATTTTATAATTTATGATCTCCAGGTAAAAGCCGACATTAAAATATACACTTTCCAATAAAACGAGTTACCAAAATAAACGTCCCTATAAAAGTTTCCAAGGCTATAACGGGGTCGGGGAGTCATTATAATTTATATTGGATATTATGGCTTTGATAAATGGATGAAATGCTACTGTTAAATGGTGGCATTTTTTGTTGTTGAATAACGGGCTGGAAGAAGAAATCAAGGAAAAATGTTGAAGACCCGATAAACCAAAATTTGTGTGGGGTTGATTTTTAAAAAAATCAGAGTTCCTTAATGCTTGAGTTAAGGATGGTTGCAAAAATAGTAGGACATTGTAAAAGTTAAAAGTACAATGTCAATCACATTAAGAAAATCTCTCCAGGTTATTAGTAATGAAGCAAAAAAAAAGGCGAGCTAAGTGACAAATAGAGCCCATAATCAAGCAAAATATGGGAAATACGTTAATCGAGTGAAAAAATCCATTCTCTTGTAGTGATACATACCACATGACATTCCTGTGTAAAACTTAATCTAAATGTTTTCACTGACAATCATCACATTCAACAAAAATTAACTCGGGGTAATATTATAAAAAAAGATAAGAAAACAATAGTGAAGAACAAAACCAGAATATGATCATACCGAAACTACGTCTCTCTGCTTCCTCGTAACTCAAGCACAAAATGTCCACCCGCTGGTCTTGTCTCGCCTAAATCCAGTCCAATATAATTTTTGTTGTTGAAAATATGCAAAAGTAGTACCATTTATGAATGAGCCAACAATTAGTTATTATGAATGGTAAATCAAAACGGTTGAAATGTCTCAGATTCGTTGTATTTATTCATCGATTAACAATTTTTTTATAATCCAGCTGTCAATTATTGAATACAACATTTGTCAATTGCTCTATGGAAAAGAGTTGCAAGACAGGTGTCGAAAATCATTGAGTGAAGTTATATCACCATCGACCTAAAACTTTCATATCCATTTGATTATCACAAGGTAATTTTTACTATAATTTTTTCTTATCATTCAAAGTATCTCTTGGTCCTACTAAAAGTTTAATACCCTTTATTTACTTGGAGATAAATACATATATATGTAATGACCCATAAATTTACCACTCAAAAAGTATTGATTAACTTGTATTTTTTTTGTTCATATTATATGATGTAACATGAGAAAGCAGTTCCCACTTTATCTGCGAAGATACAATATATAAATTCATTGGAAACCTAATTTTTTTATCACTTTTGCATGTATTATATTTTGTTACTTAGGATTAATACTTATCCAGGATGGAAGAAGGGGAGATGTCAAGATGGAAGCAATGCTTGTGGGTCTCAAAGCTCGGGATGGAAGCCGGGAGAGCTCTGGGATGGAAGCAAGGTTTGTGCGTCTCAAAGTTGTTCAAAAACTAGCCGAAGAAACTAGTACAACATCTAGATCCGAATAGAGGTAGGACTCTCCATGGATAAAGGTCCCAAAATCAGTTGTGGATAGATCCTGCGAAAAATAAATATTTTCCTTGATGGGATGCTTTGCTGGAATTTGGCCGAATGTCAATCGTAAGAAGCTGAGTCGATGAAATGGAAGACTATAGGGCAAGTAAATACCATTACCCTCTCTCGAAAAATGATTCTTGTTTGGATTTTTTCTAGAAGAAGATCTAGATCATATTTGGCGGGGAGGTCCATGGTTCTACGGAAGAACCACTCTTTCCATGTTAGATGGAATCCAGAGCAAAAACCCACACTCCATCTCGCATGTCCCGCCTGGGTAAGGCTTCTTGGTTGCCCTTGAGTTTTTGGAAATGGATGTATTGACAGAATAGCTAAGGCAATTAGAGAACTAATCCCTTTAGACCCAACCACAATTTCCAGTCAAGATTCATCGCTGCTAGATTGTGTGTTAATGTCCGTGTTGGCTCGTCTCCCTTAGATGACATCAACATGCTATCTAGGACAAAGTGCCTAGAAACAAAAATTTATTTACAAAGAATGACCACTATAATTTAGTGTCACGGGGCTAGCTTTAAAGCGGAATAAACTAGCCAACGTGCGGCACTGCGAGACACTAATTTTTCACTCGCCTTGAGGATCAAGCTACTCTAGTAGTCCCGGACTACGCCTTTCTCCATTCTCATCCACCACCCATTCCCCAACTGCATCTCCAACCAATGCACAAGTGAACCTTTCCAACACCCTTCACAGCCTACCCATATAATCGCTCCCGGAAGACCACTACGCCGAATACCACGGCTGCCCATACAACCGCAGAGCTCTTAATATGCCTTCTTAGTCCACTTGAGGGAATGCACAACTCATGCCTCCAAGACTCATCATCGACCTGCTCTGGGCAGTCAGCCGCCACGGCTCACTGTCGAACATCCCACTGTTCTGCACAAGGCCACTGAGGAACATCGCATGCCCCTATCTATCATCCATCCATGAGTCTACCTGAGTTGCCATGCCGGTCACCTACGCATGCACCGACGGGGGAAGTCCTCCTCTGAGTCCTTCCCGGGTGTGAGCCTCTACTCACCTTGACCTGCTGACCTCTGTCACCCAAGTCCACAACACCAAGGATCCCTGCGGGGAGCACTGCAAGCTCGCCATCTTGGTAGACCACATCACATGTGGGTGAGGTACTCTTCTTCCCTCGGCTCGATCCATCCTCTGATCTCGCCCCGATGCCATGGCCACTGACATCGGCGTGCACTGCCTCTTCGAGACACCCGTCTCGTCAGGACCGCATTGACTTCACAAGTCTTCGCCTTCGTTGTCACTCACCACCTACTGCAGGTATCCATGATGTCCTTGACTCAGCCCACCATGTTGCACATCACCATGTGAACACACTTCCCCACTTCACCGAGTCTCGGCCTCTCTCTGCTACCGCACCCACTCCGCATCCGCGCTTCCGGCGCACTCCGATACATCTATGTGAGCACTCGACTCATCTGTGTTGTTTTAACCTCTGCAAGGTTGAGGAGCTCGCCACACTTGGCTTGCTTGCGTCCGAGTTACTTCTCCTCCGTTTCGACCTCTAAATCCCAGTCTCACTCCATCACGCCTCTTGGTTGTTTCCCACATGAACTTTGCTTCTAAGGACGTTGCCACCTTAAAGGTCTCCCCAAGTCCACTGTCACTTAACACTGGAGTCCCACTGCTGATCCACGATGCACATCACTGCATGGACATACTCCGCAAGGGTAGAGTATATCTCCAAGGTCTGCTGAACACCCCATCCTCTGAATGTCCAGTGCACCAAGTGTTCCACACTCCACTTGGTGGGGTTGTGAGTTCCCCCTGTTGGTCTGTATTGTCTGCCATGCTCACTGGCTCTTTAGGCGTGCGCTGCACTCTCAACGCAAGGCCTCTATCATACAAGGTCTTCATGCTTCAAACCAACTCCCGCTCTGCCACTGCATCGCCCACATGAGTTGCCCAACTCGCTCCGCGTACATTGGGTAAGTTCTTCGCTCCAAGACACCCTGCACATTCCTAAGTGCAACCAACTTAGCTCACCAACCCGCCTCGGCTAAACCTTGATTCTGAGACATCCTTGGGCTCATAGCATGGTCCTTTCATATTCCCCATGCACAACTCTTACTCACTCCATAGCCCTCAAGAGTTGCATTGGTGCGCCACCGGGAACTTCCCGGAGGTCACCCATTTATGCCCTGCGCGCTTAACTCGCCCAACTGGAGTTATATTGGTGCGCCACCGGGAACTTCTGGGAGGTCACCCATTTTCAGCCTAATGCGCTTAACTCGCCCAACTCGCCCAGATCTTCTGTCAGCACATGCATGCGAGGTCGTCAACCCCAACCCATGCCTGGCCAACCGTTTGCCTTGCCTCCTAGAGTCCCTCTGCTCCTGGATAGCGCCTCGTGCACTACCCTGCGCGGATGGGGTCTCCCATCCTAGGGGAGGCGATCGCTCATGAGCATGGAGACACACGCCCTTATATTTAGTAAATGTAGGTGTGTGGGCCATGGGATATATGGCTGCAAAGAACACGACCCCTCAAATTGTTTCCCGTAAAGATCAAATACCGCAGAATGAGGAGACTGGGATGCGAGAAGAGTGGTTTAAATCCTCTTCGGAGGAGCACGAGTGGTCTCGAGTGGGATAAATCATCTCAACTAACCGATACAGAGCTCACTATTTAAAAGGTATTTGATGAAGTTGGGAAAGGACGAGTGCCTCTCTCGAAGTTGAACGTAGAGAAATGGGCTACACACTCGACCCCTATGGTGGACGTGAACCGGAAATCAAAATTGGACTAGGCATGAGGAGGCAGCTAGTAGGGGACGTTGGAAGAAATTGATGTCATCATCACGTTTAAAACAATTAAAATTCACCATGACACGCTCGGTCATGTCTTGAACGGTCATTGCATGTGGAGAAGATCTATCAAGTGACAGCGTGGGGTAGGGCAGAGATATATCGATAAACATCGAAACTCGTGACATTTTAAGGAATATTAATGACATGGTATTCCTCCTTTCCAATGAGTCATCCAGGTTGACATGCTCACACCGTAAATGTATATACTTTACATTATTGCAATACGAGATGCCAAGCTTGTGACTAATTCACAATTCACAATGATTATCATGGCTGTGCATAATACAATTATGAGAAATGTAAAATTCATTTTCGAGGAGGAAGATATCGACATTCATATTGAACGTATAAATGGGGAGAGACTTGACGCAGAGATGTGCAATATGTATTGCAGAAATAGTGACGAGGACATACAATGGTAAAAGAAGAAAAAACGTATATGAGAAATGTCCGAGTTTGCATTAATCAAGAATTATTAACCTCCTATCTTGTAAGATTATTTGATCAACAAATATTGGAAAATAACACAACTGTAACTTCACAAATACAAACACATAAGAAATACCCAACAAGGTGAACACAATATTTTCAGACAATTGTCCCTGGAAAAACCCCGTAGGGAAAACCAGTACTACATATGAGAAATATATTAAACTTCAGCAAATCAAGAGATACAAATACTGCTTGCCTCTTACTGGCAGAGCTCCGACAATCTCCTAATCCTCCTGCTGATATTCCTCCACTGCTATCTCCAACGCTATCACTGCGCCCTTGCTAACACTGCAAGACTACTTGCTAACACTGCAAGTTTCTCTCAAAACTTCCTTGTTACAAATGACCCCAATGACCCCCTTATATACTACTCTCGTTGAAAATCAACGGCCGAGATTAATACAAATGAACGGCTGAGATTAAGACAACTCAATAACCATAACAACCTTGGTTATGAGGTGTCACCTAAAAGGAGTCAATATTAGATAACAATTGTTCTTATCCTAACAATATTTGTTTGACAAAAACAACTATTTCTCTAAATTCTAGGCTGTCCAAACTACCCATAACAAATGGATGAGGACAAACAACTGTCCAAGCTACTAACTACTAAGATTAACACTCCCTCTTAGCGAGGAAGTTGTTCTGCATGACACCCAACATCTCTCTGAAGAAGATAAATTTTGCCTTCCCCAATGCCTTTGTCGGATGTCTGCTACTTGCTGATCTGTAGGTACAAACTGTAGCTTAACAACCCCGCTACTGCACACACAATCTCTCGATGAAGTGATACTTGATGTCTATATGTTTTGACCTATCATGAAACACCGGATTCTCAAAACAACTTGATGCAACTCGATTGTCGCAGCAGTATCACCGTAGTCTCAACCTTCTCACCAAACAAAGCTACTAGAACTTCCGAAGCCATATAGCTTCACATGTTGCCATGCTATGCTATGTACTCGACTCACAACTCGAGCCACAGACTTCGCTTCCCACGAACCAAGATACAACTCCCGATCCTGCATCAAACAACACCCTCAAGTGCTCCTCTTGTCCATCAGTACTACCCGCCCAATCAAGGCAAGATAGCCCATCAACTCGATTCCTTCACCTCGAGCATATCTAATTCCATACTCGATTGTACCTCGCAAATAACGCAGCACATGCTTTGCCACAGTCCAATGCACTCTCTTTGGCTCAACCATGAACTGACTAAGAGAGTTAACTGCAAAAGCTATATCTGGCCTGGTATTGACCAAATACATGAGAGAACCAATCAACTAGCCTGTATAAGGTGGGGTCTACATCCTTCTCCCTGGATGTGTCTACCTTCCTCCAATTCATGATCATGGGTGTAGACATGGCTTTGCAATCTTCCATCCTGAACCTTTTCAAGATTTCCATGCAATATTTCCCTTGCCCAAGGAAAATCTCTCCATCTTTCTGCCATACCTCCATGCCTAGAAAGTAGTGCATAAGTCCCAAATCCTTCATCTCGAACTCCGCTGCAAGATCCCTCTTGCATTCTTCTATGAGCCCCAGTGAACCTGTAAGAAACAAGTCATCTACATATAGAACAAGAATGAGAATCTCACCTCCAACTACCAAGTAGTAGAGATTAGCATCTGCCTCACTCTTCACAAAGCCCATTTCCTACAAGTAACTATCAATGCGCTCATACCACGCTCTGGGAGCCTGCTTGAGTCCGTACAACGCTCTCTTCAATCTACACACGTGGGTCTCTTTGCTGTGTGCTACAAAGCCTTCTGGTTGTTCTATGTATACCTCCTCTTTCAACTCACCATTAAGAAACGCTGTCTTGACATCCATTTGATGGATCTGCCATCCCATCTGTGCTGAAATTGAGATTACAACTCGTATAGAAGTATACCTGGCAACTGGAGCAAATGTCTCCTCGTAGTCTATTCCCTCTTTCTGAGAGAACCCCTTTGCCACGAACCTTGCCTTATATTTCTCGATGCTACCATCTGCACCGTGCTTGATCTTATAGATCCAACGTGATCCAACCACTGCCCTATCTGTTGGTCTAGGCACTACCTCCCACACATCATTCTGCATAATTGAAGTATACTCCTCAACCATTGCTTCTTGCCACACTTGATGTTGTGCAGCCTCCTGATAGCTAGAAGGTTCACTATCTACCAACATACTAACTAATGCAACATAGTCATCATACCTGGCTGGTGGTTTCCGTTGTCTATCACTCCTCCTAGGAGTACCCACTAACTCCTGAGTATTCTTCTGTGTCTGTTGAACCTCACGGTTCTTGCTGCCAACTGTAGAGGATGAAATATCAACCTCCATGTCTTCTTGATGCATCTCTTCTTGCACCTGTTGCTCCATACTTTGAAAACTCTCTCCTCCTGAGTCTATGCTTGTACTAGTAACTGTACTCGAGCTTTGCTGCCCTTGACTCGATTGAGTGATCCTTGGAGCTTCTGTTGGCTGCTTACTCTGATCATCTACTGCAAATCTCTAGACCTTCTAAATGCCTTGTCCTCCATGAACTTGACATCACGTCGAACAATAATCCTCCTGGTCCCCGGAATGAATATCCGATATGCCTTAGAGGTTTCACTGTACCCCACAAAGTACCCTCTCTCTCGCAGTCTGATCTAACTTGGTACGTGTATCCTTAGGAATGTGACAATATGCCAAACTCCCAAAGATCCTAAAGTGACTGACATCTGGCTTCTTCCCATTGAATGCTTCCTCTGGTGTCATCTTCCCTAGTACCTTATGTGGAACTCTATTCTCAGTATGTATACTCACGTATGTATTGCATGCCTCTCGCCCACGTATAACGGGGTAAATCTTGGTCATGCAACATAGCCCTTGATGCCTCCGTCATGATAGACCGATTCTTCCTCTCAAAGAACTCCATTCTGCATGGATCAGTAAGGAACAACCCACTCTCTTGATTCCTTCTCTCGGTAAACTCCCGAACTCATTGCTTTTGTACTCACCTCCATTGTCTGACCGAAGAACTTTTATCTTCCTTCCTGTCGAATTCTCCACAAGAGCTTTGAACTCTTGGAAGCGACTGAAAACCTCATCCTTGGTCTTCAAGAAGTATATCCATGTCTTCCTGGAGAAATCATCAATAAAAGTAACAAAGTACTCATACCCTCTGAGAGACTTCACGACATTGGTCCACATACATCTGAATGTACTAGATCAAGAACGCCTCGATCTCGTGTCACTCCTTGGAAAAGATGCTTTAGCAAACTTCCCCAACACGCATCCCTTACATACATCATCGTGCTCTGTGCTCACCTCAGGAACACCTGTCACTGTCTCATGAAGTAATTTAAGGGCTCCATGATGGATATGGCCCATCCTTCTATGCCATAGCTCTCCCTGATCTCTAAGATTATTGTTGCTCATGAGTGCCTTAGGAATATCAAACTGCAGCCTATAAAGCCGACCGCTCCTAACTCCAATAGCTATGGGTGATTTCCAATCCTTGTGCTTGATCAACACATGTGCCCCTCTAAAGAGTACATTGTACCCTTTGTCCTGAAGGACAGATACAGAAATCAAATTCATCCCTAAGCCTGGAACATGCAACACATCATGAAGGGGAATCATCTTACCACTCTCCCTCTGAAACTGAACAGTCCCTTTCCCAACTGAGTTGAGTTTGGACATGTTCCCCATAGAGATCTGGATTCTGGTGCTCTCTTCCTTATAACTGGAGAAGTATTCTCTAACTCCTGTCATATGATATGACGCCCCACTATCTATGTACCAAACACTCTGTGAGGTTGAGCTAACCATACATGCTATGAGTGCAAACTCATCTTCCATTCTACTAGAGAGCTCATCTGCACTTGCTGAAGCCGCAACTTGCTTCTTGCCTTTCTTTTCATTCTTCTTCCTTTCTGGGCAATCACTGACATAGTGGCCAAACTCGTGACAGCCATAACACTTGATCTTCGAAGAATCTTTCTTCTTCTTTTCACCTTGTGAATTTGATCCTTTACTAGACCCCTTCTTTGCTTTCCCTTTACCCGCTAGGGCAACATTTTCCTGTTCCACCTCACTTTTCTGACTCTTATTGTTGGCTCCATTGACAAGACTTAGTCTAAGCTCCTCCTGAGTGAAATCACTCCATAGTCGATCCCAACTCGGTAAGGTGTCTCGTCCATTGATGACTTGAACAAAGACATCCCACCGCTAAGAAACCCATTTAGGGCTATTCTCACTAGCTCGTCATCACTTGGTTTGTCTCCAATAAATGCCCAATTCATCCTCGACAAGTCTAAGTCTGGTGAGGTAACTTGTGACGTCTTCTCCCTTATTCATCCGGGTATTCCTCAACTTTTCTCTGAGAATCAGCTTCCGATTAGTGGTAGCATTCTGGTACAGATTCATAATGGCATCCCACATCGTCTTCGCTAGTATCTAACTCTGCAATATGGAAACAATATGATCCTTGACACCGTCAAGAATCAGCCTCCTCGCCTTGGCATCTTCCTTCTTATATGCTAAGAGTTGTGTTGCATCTGTAGGTACAGGTACAACAGTGGTCACATATTCCTTGATACCATTCTCTTCCAGCAATAGAGAAATTCTGGCTTTCCAGACACCAAAATTCGAGGCTCCATCCAATCTGTCCTGATCTCTTAAACCTGCTGAGGCCATCTTAAAAGAAAATAATAATAATAATTTTGAAGAGGTTAAACTGGGTTTTATAAACCCTCACTTTCTTTCACCTAGGGTAAATCTCTTCTACCCGAACTTAGCTCTGATACCATGTGAAAAATCTATTACAGTTACTGATTATTAACCTCCTATCTTGTAAGATTATTTGATCAACAAATATTGGAAAATAACACAACCAGAATCTTCACAAATACAAACACATAAGAAATACCCAACAAGGTGAACACAATATTTTCAGACAATTGTCCCTGGAAAAACCCCGTAGGGAAAACCAGTACTACAGATGAGAAATATATTAAACTTCAGCAAATCAAGAGATACAAATACTGCTTGCCTTTCTTACCGTAGCTCCGACAATCTCCTAATCCTCCTGCTGATATTCCTCCACTGCTATCTCCAACGCTATCACTGCGCCCTTGCTAACACTGCAAGACTACTTGCTAACACTGCAAGTTTCTCTCAAAACTTCCTTGTTACAAATGACCCCAATGACCCCCTTATATACTACTCTCGTTGAAAATCAACGGCCGAGATTAATACAAATGAACGGCTGAGATTAAGACAACTCAATAACCATAACAACCTTGGTTATGAGGTGTCACCTAAAAGGAGTCAATATTAGATAACAATTGTTCTTATCCTAACAATATTTGTTTGACAAAAACAACTATTTCTCTAAATTCTAGGTTGTCCAAACTACCCATAACAAATGGATGAGGACAAACAACCATGTCCAAGCTACTAAGCTACTAACTACTAAAATAAAGGATGCGAGAATATACTAGAGACAAAAATATGAGGAGTTTATTAATTTATTAATAAAAGTATATATATTTTTGTCTCTAATTAATGTCTCAAAACACCATATTGTAGTAGTGTATTTAGGGATTGATCATAACCTAAATAGTTTGCCTTGGATGTTTTTGTGTGTTTTTTCGATAGAATTTTTATCAAATTGAAAGTAATCATTTTCTAATTTTAAATGACTCTTTTATAAAATATACTTTTTCCTTTTTATATTCATCAATATAAATCAAGTATTTTTTGAGGATTCACAATCCATTGATTTAAGAGCTCAAGACAATGTAATGTTAAATTTAGGGTTTATCTAATTAAATAATTAAACAACTATTTAATGAGGAAATAAGATCATAATATAACAAATTACAACAAGTATACATATCTCAAATCATGTCCGGATAATAGTAGAAAATCATAATAGTATAGGTGAGTTAATGAAGAAAAGCAAAAGTTAGGATTAGAGAGGATTACACTAATTTGGAGTTGTGATGGAATGACACTAATATGAGAATGTGTAGGAGGGATGAGTAGAGTTTCGTCAACTTCTCCTAAAAATATGGTGGTGCAAATATGATTGCGTAATGAAGTCAACTATTGCACAGTACCAAATTAAGGTTTTTAGTGCCCTAGGTAGTACTGGGAGCATACGCCCCCCTCCCCCTACGGTTGTCTATTTGCCCATCTGCTTGATTGTTTAAAAGTAAAATAATAGTGTCATTTTTAACAACACATAAAATTAACGCTAAAAAGACTAGACATTTACATTCACTCATTTTCCTTAGTATATTTTATGTCCTCTCAAAAACATTTGATAATTTATTATATCGTGATGTGTACAACGCGTATTAAATGTTCAATTGATAAATGAAAAATACATAAAATGGCATGTAAATTTCAAACTATTAATATGCGAGAAGGTGTCCAATTCTAATGGCTATTTCCCAAGGAGCATTCGTATTTGTATGTGGTATTCTTTGTTTCATTATTTTCCTTTAAAAATATTTATTAGGTTGTCGAACTTTTCTTTCTTCGTTTGTGTGGAATTTCTACTTATTACTTTCCTATGGTTTTGTTTTTCCCTTAATTTTGTTTGGCACCAATTTTCTTTTAGAATGTTGTAATTAGTTGGGAATCTATAACTCTTCATAACACAACCGAATTAGTTATAAAATCTCTTATTTACCAAGAAAAGAATGAGATTCGTACCTTGGCTTAGGTGCAACAATTGTTCAATTCTATGGTTGTACGGAGTGAAGAAAAGAATGGAAGATCCATAGAAAGAATGGCATAAATGATTACTTGCAATTTCTTTTAAAAATATTAATGTTTAATAAACCATACGATTCTAAATATTTGATAGATGATGATAGAAAGAAAAATGGTATAGAATACATAATATACTCTTCGACATCAAATCCTTACACTTTTAATAATTTATACAATATCATATTTATTAACATGATAAATTTTATCCATTCAAATAAAAATATTATAACAAAACATGAAAAATTAAATATTGCAAAAAAATTACCAATCATACAGTCTCATGTTAGAGAAATAGAATTTCTTTTAGCGGTCTGCATGAGAATATTTTTAGGAGAAATTAGCGATTAGAATCCTATGTCTTCCAATTATTTCTATGGGAGAGAAGTGCATTTGGAAGGAAAAACATATGCATCCACTCTTCTATGAACACATGACCCAAAAACATGAAATTTTTCCAACCTCCCACCAATTTGAATCGGTGGAAAAGATCTCCCTATATAACCAATGCACATGGGATAACTCATTTAGTATTTCATTATAGATCTATTTGTCCTTCTTCTTGCTAAGAAATAAATAAGAGCAACAATGCTTTGCCAAGAGTTGCCCTAGTAATAAAAAAGGTCAATTGATCAATGCTTCCGATATGTTAATGTGTACAATTTCGTCCTTGTCAAAGGTACGGAAGAACTCAAATAGATTGTACTCCTTGTTATTATAGACCTCCTTGGCAAAACTTCTCGAGAGATTGTTGGCGGCGTTGCCGCTCTTGTTCAATATGGTATGAAAGAGCCGCATATTTTTAGGGCACAATAGTACAACATATAACACTATTCTTGTAAGTACCATACAATATTGAGCTCATAAAAGTTTTTAAGGTGGTCAAATAAAAACAAAAAAGGAAACCGTAATTACAAACCTCCTTGGCAAAATTTCTCATGTTGCCTTACTGTGGTACTAATAAAATCTTTTGGTTAAATCATGTTCTTGACTTCGGTGGGCATTGCAAAGATCATAAATTTAATCATTAAATTAATACTACAATCAATGGATTGTAGGATAATAGTTCTACTTGGCCAGTTCAAATTTATATAATTATGTAGAAGACGAAGTAGGAGTCATACCCTTTGAATTTTAAGAATATAAACTACTCAATGTCAAATTCAATCAATAATACAAAATTGACATTATTGATTTTTTTGCAATAAATAGTTCCTTCCCTGCAACACTAAAATGAGCAATCCGTCGACCTCTAACCTAGGAAAGTATCGATATTCAAAGCTACATCCCGCAAATCATTTTCTAAATTAGTATTCAGAACAATAATAGAGTTTCTCATTGCGTGAAGAGATAAACTTGAGCTAAGGAGCTTCCTCTTGTTTAGAAAACTCCATCACCCAGGACTGGGTAGGAAAGTAATAAAAATATACGGATTTGATTTGGTGGTGATTCTCTCATGACTTAATAACGACTTATTTCTTTCTGGGATTGAATAAGGAATAACACAGAGACAGAATATATGAGAGATAATCCCGTGCAGTTATGTTTGAATTCCATACTGCGAAAGTGTTGTGTAGAAAATACATAAATTTTGACGGTCTATATTTGCAAAAGCAAGGCTGCTACGAATATACAACAGAAATGTAGAATAATAGTTAGTTAAACGAAAGAAAGAAGGAACATTTGACGGGAAATATTCCGTCAAAAATCATGGGGCCCTTAAGGGCCATGGTTCCATTATGATGTGGGAGCCATGGATGGGAATTCGTAGACTGAAGAGCAAACATTTTCAGTTCCGCTTTCACACACTTTCATGAAGGGCTTGCGATTTGTGGTCAATATTACAAGCATGAATAAGGGGGAATATTTGCAATGTTATCGTTATTTTTTGTTTACAGGAATTGAACAATATTTTGCTTACTCTATGGTTAGTTGTATGTTTTGTGAAGAATTTTTATTGAATGCGACATCTTTACCCAGGGCTTACTTCTTGCTTTGATAGGGTGGTCAAAGACAGGGTGGTCAAAAAGGAGGAGAATGGTGACGTGTAGTCAGTGTGAATTTAGTGGAGGCTAAGTCCTTACGTTGATGTTGAATATCAAGACTTCAATCGGTCAGTCAAGGATCAAAATAATTACAGCTGCCGGATTTTAGCCAAGATGTCAGAATCAGAACGACCATTCTCACTTACACAAACCACTGTAATCTGTCAAATTCCAAGCTTGTGTGGAAGTTACGAAGATATTCCACAACTTTAACCCAGTGGCTGTGACATATTATCATATAATTATTCCACAACTTTAAGCTCGTGGCAGTCACAAAGTGTGGTTCACGTTCTCACTAGGTACGTACAGGAAGTACTCCAATGATTTCGGAAAACTTTTAAAATTCCAACTGGTTTCTCATCGTCCTTGACACGCGTAGGAAAATAAATCTGTAGGCGAGCTTTTAAATCGGAAGAAGCTTCACAACATTTCTGCAAAGCGAGAGTTTGTTTAATGGCGAAGTTTATGTCAGCAAAGATGCTCGATTCTCTTCTTTTCAGCACCACCCTCGTGCTTTTCCTTCTACCCTGCAGTTGCATCTCACAGGAGGGCGCAATTCTTCTCAACATTAAACGGGGAGATTGGAGGGACACGCGTCATCTTTTGAGCAACTGGAACGCCTCTCACAAGAACCCTTGCGCTTGGAATGGAATCTCTTGCAATAAATTCAATGGCGTTACTACAGTTAATCTCACGGACGCCTCCATTACAGGGAATCTGACTTCTGGAATATGCAGACTTGCTAGTCTGGAGTCACTGATTCTCCGAGGGAATGCTTTCCACGGACCCTTCCCAGACGGAATCTTAGAGTGCAAGAATTTGCGGTTGCTCGATTTTTCGGGCAACCACTTCGCCGGAAAGCTGCCCAGTCGCATCTACGAATTGAGCGAGTTGAGAGTCTTCAACTTGGCAATCAACAGTTTCAGTGGCTCCATTCCTCCAGGTTTCGGTATGTTGCCAAAGCTCGAATCCCTCTTCCTACACGAAAATAGCATCAGTGGGACACTCCCTGCTTTTCTCGGCAACTTGACGAATCTTTTCAACTTCACCATTGGCGATAATCCGCTTCTTGGTGGCGTCATACCGGCAGAGCTCGGGAGTTTGAAGCGGCTGCAGCAGTTGTCGATATATAATTGCAGTGTAGAAGGTGACATTCCTATTTTCTTCAGTAATCTAACGCAGCTGGAGCTTTTAGATATGTCGAAGAATCATCTCTCGGGCGTTATTCCTCCAGTTTAATGGTTCTCTCAAATTTGAGAGAACTGTACTTGTATGAGAACAATTTGTCTGGACAAATTCCGGCAAACATTGGGCAGCTGAGCAGCTTATCCAGCTTGGATCTTAGTGTCAATCATCTAAACGGAAAAATTCCGGAGAGCATTGCCAATCTGACATATCTGAATTCTCTGCAAATGTTTGAAAATCAGCTAAGAGGAGAAGTACCTGCGCAGCTCGGCAAGCTACGGTATCTGAGTTACTTGAAGCTGTTCGGCAACAGGCTTAGTGGATGGTTGCCCCAGAGTTTGGGTACATTCTCCAATCTCATTCTTGTTGATGTGGTTGGAAATGAATTTGAAGGCCCTCTCCCAAAAGATCTATGTAGAGGGGGAATGCTTTATTCGTTGGATGCATTTTCAAACAATTTCAACGGCACCCTGCCTTCTTCGTTCGAGAACTGCAGCAGCTTAGAACATTTAAAGATCCACAATAACCAGCTGACTGGTGAGATTCCTCCGGGGCTATGGGGTGCTTCAAAACTTGTAGAGCTGTCTCTACACAACAATAAGTTCGAAGGCCAGATTTCTGCTGCAATCGGCCAAGCGAAGACTCTGGCTTGGTTGGACATAAGCAACAACCGGTTTAGCGGAAGAATCCCCGCACAAATCGGGGAGCTGACGAATCTTCAACGTTTTTGTGTAAGCAACAACGGTCTCTCAGGCCCCGTTCCAGATAAGCTCATGGGCTTAACTTCCATCGCTATCCTCCAGCTTGATCATAATTTTCTGTCTGGGGAAATTCCCAAGAGTATATTGTCTCTGAAGAAACTCTCTCAGCTCAATTTGGGTAGCAATCGACTTACAGGTAAAATCCCTCCGTCTCTGGGCAGCATGCCCACACTGAACAGTCTTGATTTGTCAAACAATATGTTTTCAGGGAGGATTCCTTCCGAATTAGGAAGCTTGAGATTTACTACTTTCAATGTATCGAGCAATCGCTTGTCTGGCCCGGTTCCTGATGGTCTAGATATTTCGGCTTACAAAAAGGGTTTTCTCGACAACCCCGCACTATGTGGGGGCCAGAATTTGATGCTGCCCTCGTGTTCTTCAAAGAAGATACCGTCTCAGACTATGGCTACCATTGTGGTGCCACCTTTACTTTTAGTAGCTTTGGCCTTGTGTTCCATTTCTCTGTGTTGCTCGTGTCTCAGGAACCCAAGACGCGCGCCGACTTGGACGTCAAAGTCTTTCGAGTTGCCAGAACTAGACGAGTCATACATCGTCCGCAATTTGAAGGAAAGCAACGTAATTGGAAGCGGAAGCTCTGGAAAAGTTTACAAGCTCACTCTCTACAACGGGCGTACGGTAGCCGTTAAGAAGATCAGAAACATGATCAGATCTGCCGGATTCAAGAGGAAAGGTGAGCAGATGGAAGTGGAAGTGGATACATTGGGGTTCGTCCGGCACACCAACATCTTGAAGCTTCTGTGCTGCATTTCAAGTGAAGATATGGATTTTAGGCTGTTGGTGTATGAGTACATGTCAAACGGGAGCTTTTCAGAGTGGATGAATCATGATTTGCGAGGAGGAGAGAGGGTTTTGCCATGGCCATTACGATACAATATCGCTCTGGGCGCAGCTCGTGGGCTGAGCTATCTACATCACGATTGCTCACCGCCAATTTTGCACAGGGATGTGAAATCAACGAACATCTTGCTGGACGGAAATTTCGAGGGTAAAATTGCAGATTTTGGAGTATCCACAATATTTGATAACTTGGGCGATGAGCACTCTGTTTCTGGTTACGTCGGCTCCCATGGATATATAGCCCCAGGTACGATTCCCTCCCTCATTGCCCATTTCGTAAATTGTTGTAATTTTGGGAATCGATCAGTTTAAGTATGTGATATTATTGTAAAATGCGGGTTTTGCAGAATACGCGAATAAATTGAAAGTGAGCGAGAAGAGCGACGTGTACAGCTTTGGAGTGGTGTTGTTAGAAGTGGTGAGTGGGATGAAAGCGACTGGTGAGGTGGTGTATGGTGAAGGGGTGGACATCGTTAAATGGATACGCAACACAATTTGCAGGGGGAAGGGAGAGTTGGCAGTGCTGGATTCGCGAATAGTGGATGAGAATTGCGTGGAACAAATGTTGCGTGTGATGCGTGTGGGTATCCTCTGTACAAGCAACGCACCTCACCGGCGGCCTTCCATGCGGAAAGTGGTGGAGATGTTGGTGTCTTGTAGTTTCAGCGACAAGAATGAAGAAATTGAGAAAATGATGATATTTTAGAATTTGCGAATTCCTCGCGCAAAGGCATCTCTTGGTGGTGATGCAGCGCCGCATTCCGAATCGGAGATTAGCGAGAATGAAGCGATTTATTTTTGGCATGGATGAAATGATAGGAAATGTTGAGAAATGGAACGCTGAGCGTATCGCCCAGACACGTTCAGGATCGACCGCCAGCGTGGCCCTGTCGACTCCTACTCTCGTTCAGAATCTAGCGTTTCCCAAACTGGGAACTTGACACGTATGTGTCTCTTTTTACCGGTAACCTGGTTAGGCCTACCCCACTTCCACATCAAACAGTAGCTCTGTCATTTCAATGCTGACAAAAGCGGTCATAGATTTCACATTTATATTTTAAATTTTCTCTAAATCCCGTTCATGGATTTCATTTCCCTAATTTTATTGCAGAGCGACTAGAAAATCCACTGTATTCCTGAATGTTTTCCTCACTGGAGCAGAGGCGGAAGTGTGAATAAGCTCGAGGTTGCTGCTGGTTAAAAAGGCGAAGAAGAAAATGGCAAGGGACGAGGATAGGTCATCGGGGAATTGGTGGTGTAATCATTCCTTACTGCAGAAAATGCTTGCTACAGTTATTACAAGTCCTTTTCCAACAAAATACATTTTGATTATCATAGAAAGGTAATGGGAATCAAAAGCGAGAAGGAATCCGAACCGTAATGTTTTTCTTAATTTAAAACACAGCTAATGAATAGCGAGCAGAGGAAATTGTATTCTGTAAAATTACCATCTTATCTACTCTCGCCATCTTTCTAGTGCAGAGTACAATGTACTCTCTGATTTCAATATTTTTGTTTTGGTAGGAATTATTTTATTTTTATTTATATGCAACCCTCATGTACAAAAAAATTTATCATCTTGTTGTTTTAATGTTGTACAGTCTCAAATCATTTGTAAAACAAACCGTTTCATGCCAAACGGTATACGCACTCATAACTATTCTGTATGTTTACGTTCTTCGGTTTCGAACTCTATCTCTACATGTAGATAATTTCATTTTTTCCCATTTAAATATTTATATTTCATTTATTATGAGGATTACATGTTTTAATATTATAAAAACTATTGCACCCTTTTTTCATGTTACTCATTTATATTTTATGGTTGCACTAAATTTTTAAAATTTGCATGTTTTTTTTTTTTTTTTTTGGGGTGCATTCAACCAATAATATTTTTAACTCTTTTATGAAACTCATAAATTTGTTTATGAGAAATATACTTATTTCAAACTAAAATTGGAGATTTTCATGACTTTCGCTCATAATGTTTATGTGGTAATTATATGTAACCTCAAACTTCATGTTTTTCTAGATGTAACAAATGATTTGACACACAATAAACGAGATAACAATATATGGGTACTTTTTTTTTCTTCTCATCCAAAATGTTTGTTAACATCCCCAAGTATGATTAAGCAATAACAAAAAGAGCTTGGAAATTGAAATATTTATACGAGATTTCTCATTTTAGTCTAAATTGTGTGCATAATTTCCCTCCTAAGATTTGATCAAAGGGCCTAGCTCGGTCTTCTTTGGTCACTATTTCGAGTGGTTTAAGTCACGAGAGATTCATATTTTAATGTGGTGTATGTTGTGGGGTCATTGCACATCACCTAGAAGTTACCTCGATTTCCTCTCATAAACTTATTCTCAAATATACAAAAGTGGCTTTTTAAGTTATTTACAAAGGGGTGAATCATTATAATATTGTGTTTTGGTGGACAATGGGCAATATGGTATCCAAAAAAGCATAATTTTTGTATCATAGGGGGTTTTACAAAGCAAGCTATCTAGCAAATGTTTTACACTTGATATGTCAAGTCAAAGTTGCCTTGCCCCTACCCACCCACTAACATGTGGTGATGTCACATTCAGTAAATATTTATTCCAATGAAATGTTTTGATATAGTAATTTGTTTTATTTATAACTTTTTTTCTATTACGTTTGGACTACACCTTTAGACACTTGGCCCCACTGCCAGCTCATAATGTAGTACACATACGATCTTTCTTACAATTTCTATGCTATACTTTCTTCCAATCATAAATTTTTTACTCGAGATATAATTCACAATCATAATTTATTATAGCCAATTGTATTAGTTGATATATAATTTCGACCCAAATCCTCTCCTTATCTCAAAACAAGTTAATGATGATGGTGGATGACCAATTCTAATAGAAGATGCCCAATTTAATTTTATGTATTCATTGATTTTTTTCTTGATGAATGAATGAGGATTTTTAGAGTCATAGAAGAAATTCCAAGATTTATTGAAGAGGTATATTCTATTTGGGTAAGGGAGGCACAATTTTATATGATTTTTTTAATATATTTTTGAAGTCACAGAGGAGGATATGTGAAGGCCAAGCAAGAAAACATACTCATCCACAACCAATCAACTATTATGTTAGTAAGAGGGCCACTTCTATTGCGGTGTCATCCCTAATAGCATAAGGAAACAATTTTCTTGGAATTTTTGTTTTACCACAGACCAAGCTAACCAACCAGCATTGTTTGTTTGAAGAAAATATTTCACTTACACTTTCTTGTAACCTTAAATAGATGAATATTTACACATATACGTAAAGGAATTATTATTATCTCCATCTCACTCTTTTTAAACATTAAGCATGTGAATGCGTATGGAGATTTTGTAGAGAACTATTATTTTCTCTTTGTAAACCTCAATTAATTGAATGATTACGAAACCTTAGTGAGGAAATACTATTCTCTCTCTAGAAATTGAAATTCTTGATATAGTTGTTTATTTCGTAAAATAAGTCCATGCCAATGTTTATACTAACCCATGATATTGCGGTTGGTTGGATGATTTGGATTTAACTACAAACTTGTGGACACCATATGAACAATGGTGTTTAATGTGTTATAAAAACTAATTCTCAATAAAAGTGATATAGAAACAAACTATTTTTTATTAAAAATTAAATTATAAACAAACAAGTAAATTTTATAAGAGAGATGTTGATTGAGCTAAATGTGGAATACACAAGCCAAATTTGATGCTATAGTAGTAGTTGATAAATAAAATAATGAAATATGCATGTATATCAAAGTAAATTAAACAATAAACAATGAAACCCTAATGTGAAAAAAAGGGTAAGATGCCTTAGCCGATTCACCGAGTTCGGAAAGAGAACAGAGTGGAAGACAGAAAATTATGAAGCGGTGGATCAAGTTTCATCGGAGCTCGAAAAATTATAGAATTGGAGGAGCGAGATAGACAAGGGTTCGTGTAGAGGGATAAGGTCACCCACGAGCACTGGGTACTAAGTTTGGTAACCTAAGTCTACAAAATGCTCGAAACCCAAATTATCGTGGTCGAACGATGTTTTCCAATGCTCACCTTTTGTCACTATGGATTTTTACAATGATCTTTGAGGTCTAAATAAACTTGCAATGAAGAATAAACCTTCAAAACCCTCAAATAGACATCAAATCCTAAAAACAAAGATGTAGAATAAGTGTTTAGACTGTCCTCAATGGCCACAATGGTGGACTTACAATTGAGCACTACATTACATGTTAGAATCAATGTAGTTCTTTGTGTGTGTGTACACCCACGTGTGTGGAATTATGCCCTACGTTTCTCTTGTGCCACTCACATGGATAATGAGCAAGTAGTTAGATGTAGAGTGTAGTAAATGTCCGCATGGAATAGAATGATCTTCCCTTTTATGAAGTGTGATGCGAGAAACCATCCCTTGTGTCCCTTTTGATGGGGCTCTTAGATGCCTAAATGGATGCAACCTTAGGTGGTGATAGATAGTGCTTAGAGCTTGGTCCCTTATTATTATCACATAACTTTATATTTATATGATTTGTTTTCTTGAACTTTGTAACTAACCCCAAATATCCCGACTATGAAAAAGATAAGATGCTCAAACGGCTAGAATGGACCCAAAAAGTGTGACCAAAGTACAAAGAGGACAAGGGAGCCCAAATTTGATGAGGGCAATTAGTGTTAGCATATTGGTCGAGGCACTCGTGTCCAATATGATAGATTTCAAAGTATGAAATGAAAAACTATGAAAGAGGAGGTATAAAACCAAGAAAAGTGACATAAAGGAAAGTGATGTGGCGAAAAACATGGGTCAATTAGTATCGTTCTCGTTTAGGAATCATATGAATAGTAGTATGTAATAATTACTAGATAATTACCCAAAATGCATGATTTTGTGTCTATATTTTCCCACTTTATGGTTGTGTGTGAAAATATCAAGTAACATAAAGTTGATACATATGTGTACCTTATAACCATGTATATTGATGAAGAGAGAATTCAAAGGGACTAGACAAAGTGTGGATTGATAAAAATGTAAGGTGTTGATGCTAAGGAGGAGAAAGTACAAAAAGTGGTGATGAAAATGAAGCTAGGGTGGAAACACATGTGTATATGTTATGATGTACTTGTTGTTGATGTCAATGTATGTGATGTTGTTGATGTTGAGTACCACTTCCCATATGAACAAACTCTGCAAAATGAGAAGTTGACAAGTAGTCAAATATGCATGTATATGTGTAATAAAACATGTAAAGGAGTATGTAAGATGAAAAAGTGTGAAAAAGGAACATGTGCACCTGATCTGTGATGAGAGAAAAAGGGGGTAAAATGATCCCGTAAATGATGTCAACGTGTGAATTTTTTAGGTGATATCATGCCAGTTGTAACGGAAGAATTGTAAGGAGAACTTTCTGGTGTCATTCGTCAACCTTTACCTAATTCTGTTTTATAAAATGCCACTATAGATGGTGTGTATGTTCTAAGGACACTCTATCTTGTTAAATCCATTGTGTAAATTACCGGTTCTAAGGGACTCTATGCCCGTCAAAAGCCTCTATGAAATGTTGAAGAACTATGTAGTTGTCCCCAGTTATTGACACTCCAGAAAGACTGTTGTATTTCCCCTTATTAGTGGCACTCAAGGAAGTATGTTGTGGTAAAAATATGAATTGTGTTGTACTGGGTACCATGTTGTGTGTAACTTAGAATGGGTTGATTGATTCACCCATATTATTCCATCTCTTTTGGGGTGTATGCGACGCGTGCTAAAGGAATATGCAACCCAAAAGAGGACTGACCACTATGTTGAAATTGTGCCCTATAGGGGGAATGTAATGTGCTTGGTATAACCTAAGGTAGATGTAAAACAATGGCTAGTGTTAGTACAAGAAAATATGTATATAAAAGATGAAATGTTAGCTAAGTAGATAAATGTGTAATCTAAGATGTAAGTAAACATGAAAGAAGACAATGTAGGTTATGAAAAAAGGTTGAAAACATAAGATATCACTCACGATGTCACAAGACAAGCAATGATATAATGGACACAAATAGACAAGTGTGCACATAAGACAAAGGGAAAATCCTGAAAATAAGAGCATATAATGACTAGAAATTACAAACAATGTAACATATAACCATGGAAGAAAATATCCTTGCATAAAAAATGTTGCACATGAAGCACCTATTAGCATGTTAGAAAGATAAAAGTATGTCTAAGTGTGTATAATTTGATGATGTAAAGTGCTAAGTACAAAATGAAACAATAACACACGTAGTATACAAAATTGGATACCCCTAGGATCCTCCGTGGGACTAGTAATAGGGATTTTTAAAGCATCCATGTTACATGTTATGTATCTATAGAATTTGTGGTCAAATATTGAAAGGAAACTAAATGCACATGTGTATGATAAAGATAATGACATACAAGATATATATCTAGCATGTGTAATAAGATGAACATGTAAAAGCATCAAGAAGCTGAGAATAAATGCAACCAAGAAATGTGGTATGCTATGGATGAGGCAAAATGGAATGCAGTGTGAATGATAGGAGCAATATACCCCCCGAGTGGATAGAAATGTATCTAGTGAGGTTTATTTTTATGCCCCCTCAACAAAGTGAGGAATGAATCGTAAATGAGAGTGCATCATCATAAAGTGTTTTGAAATGTGTATTTTTGTGTGATGTGTAGGACGATGAATGTGACAAAGTAAATTTGATGAGGTGGTAGAATGTGTGATAATTTATCCTAAAGCATATATCACTAAACATGTGAGGAAGATGTCAAAAGCATTATGATGTAGCATAAAGCATGTAGCACGAATTGATGAATGAGATGATAGAAAACGTGATGATGTAGCAAAAATAATAAATCATGAATTATATGAATAACATGATAAAAACATGATAATGTAACACAAAGCGTATATCAAGAACTATATGAATGAGATGATAGAAAACATGATGATGTAGCATAAAATGTATATCATGAAATGAGTGAGTAAGTTACTTGTTAGGAATGTCACATGAGAAGGTGATTGAATGTTTGATTGTGTGAGTGTAGTGGTGTATAATTTAATGTGTACATACCCTCAACTTTCAAGTATAGATTGTGAGACTAAAGTGTGGCATAAGGTAATCAGATTGCAACGCATAGAGGAGATGAGTAAATTATGTTATAAGTGTAATAAATGTAGTGAGGAAAAATATCATGTAATGTGTAATGGGGAATGTGTAATGTGCAATACAAGATGTATAGATTGTATAAGTGGGGAAGCGCAAAGCACGTATGATGCAAAATGTATAATAGCATAATATGTATGATGTGTATGGTATATCAGCGTGTAAAGCACAAAGTGTAGATGATGTATAATAGGTGGAAGGTTGTATGATGTATGAAAAGGTGTAGCATGACTAATCAACACTAAAGATATTTGTGGTGAGAGTCTCTAGTGTAGAATATATGATATGGTAAAATACATATGAATGTCTTGTGTATATAATGTGTAGTGTCTTAGGTTCATTTGTATAGTATGCCCTCAACACCAAGTATGAACCATAGCACAAGAGTGTGTCATAATGAAATGAAAATATAGAATGTATGTGAATATGTGTGTGTTATATGTGCAAATATAGATGTGAAGTAATGAAATAGTAAGATACTTGTTGAACTTAGGGGTAAGTAATAAGTGTGATCCCCAAGTGTGTGATGGTGAGTGTATTATCCAATAAAAGTGAAGGTGGAGACACTCCACCCAATGATGATTTAGATGAAGGTGTATAAATATGTTCTAAGAGTGGTGGTATATGAGATAAATGTTGTGTAGGTGAGTGAAGTCTATATGTATGTGACTGATGAGTATATTATGGGCATCGTGGTGTAACAAAATGTGTAGGTGATGGAGACCTATGTGAAGCAGAATGTGGTGATGATGGACATTATCATGGAATAAAATGAGGTGGTGACTTGCGTCTAGATGTAAGAGTTATCCTAGCGAAGGATATAGACTTATGTCTTGGACTAGAAGAGCGATGAGACCATGCGGGTCATCTGCAAAGGTGTCACCTTGGAGTATATTGTGCTTTAGGATTGATAAACCGCGGGAACTAGATATACTAGGTAATGCATTGGAAACTGTGAGAGGATATTGCAACCATTGGGGTGGATGGAGGCACACCATTTATAGAAATTAATTGATTTTTTAAATGAATTTTAGATGTAAATGATTTATGGAGATGATAGAATCAAACTGCGGATCCATTTGAGATGTAAGACCATGTCATATCCATTGATTGCTTGTCCCACAAGGAAGAGGAGTTCATGAAGATTTACAACACCATATGAGTTATTCATTGGGTATGAAATATGTGAAACAGATAACCAATAGAAAAAGAATCAAAATAGAACGGTGTTGATGAGCCATGATGGATTGTAACACCCACTAATTGGACACACAAGATAACATAACAAAGTACAAGATAATTTTTTTTTAATTGCGTAGAGTTTACATGACCACACAGGAGACCATAAGGGGCTATGAAAAAATCTCAATGAACTTGACACAACATTGATCACATAGGCAACAAGGAAACATATACACCCAACATGAACAAATCAATTTTCTCTTTTCGACACGGCATCACATACTAGTCCAACCACAAAGCAAACTTACGGTTAGGGCACCCCATGGTGAAAGTATTTTTAAGGTTTCTTATTTACTAAAATGTCTTTTACTTCTTAACTTACGTACTAGAAGATTCATGTTATACGTATCAAGCAATCATATTTCCTCTTGCTAGGATTCCTCAAATCTAGTTAAAGTATTCTTACGGTAAGTCCCATTTAAAAGATTCATTGAAGTTACAATATTTACTTGTTTGATTTATTCATTTATTGAGAGGAAAATATTACACACAAGACCATTTACCCACACACAAACTACAATATCTTATCTCATACTTATGTTGCACGAGGAGGCGAGTGGAAGATCAACTAAGGCGAAATGCCATTAAGGTTCAGAATAAACAAAATTCCTTTGGGAAGGGATCATAACGGTTAAGTAACTCAAGAAAGGGTTGTAATACACCTTCACAAGGGTAAGGGGCATGAAGGTCAATATGCATTCATCTTCATGATCTCACAAGACATTAACCATAAGTTTGTTGTGACTTATAAAACAATAAGGATTAAGTAGGTGCATCATCTAGTCATCTCTTAATTAGATTCCTAAAAAGTTACAAATCAGGTTTTATAACAGATAAGTTGGCTTTATTGGTTCCTTGATCATTTATCCCCGTTTAACAAAACCTTGTTCAATCATAAATTACTAAACATTGGTTTACATTCTAATATCATTTTACACCCCATCGACACTAAGATTAATTTGTTAGTATAAATTAAGAGAAAACAAGGTACGTCCCCTCTTTTCTTTTTTACAAAAGAAGATAGTTTCCTTTTTATTCCATTTTAAGACTCTTTGCTTCATCTATAAGTTAACAACATCATAATATTTTCTTTTCAGTATAACCTTTGTATGGATTACAAAACCACTCGGTGATACCTAGTATTATGTTATTTCGCAATCGAAGGGTTTGCTAACTCAAGGTTATAACTCAATTTGCTTCCATTATCCTTTTGGTAACTAGACATAGAAACATAATTTCCTACCAAGATACGACATAAAATCCAAAGATGCCTTAAAATTATAATGTAGTTTGACTCGGGATTAAATTGATAAAACAATGTTGGTCATATCAAGGATAAACTACCTTTCAACATTGTAGTCATACATTAAGATGTTCTGTTAAAATGGGAAGTGAACAGTTTCATGTTGACATCGTAGATTTCATTGTACCTTGGTGGTCAATGTTGTGTCAAGCCTATCATGAGTTGGTGGTAGCCATTGTGATCCCTTGTTGTGTCGTGTAAACTCCAAGTAAGTAAAAAAACTATCTTGTATTTTTCTATGTTGTTTTGTGTGTTTGTTTTAGTGGGCATTACATGGATCAACCTTAGTATTATTGATTAGATAGATCCGATAGAGGTACTAATGTGTAAGTGATTAGAGGAGAACTTTTCATGATAATCGTGGTTAGAGAAATAAATAATTAAAGGGGACATGTCATTATGAGAAACTAGGAAATCAAAAGCCCCAGATGCACGAGGAGTTACTTATGCAATATTTATGATTAGGCGAGGAGAGAACCGGTTTTACTGTCGTGTTTGGGAAGAAAATTATTGAATATTTTAAGATTATGATTTTCATTGACTAGAAAAAAGTCCGAAGGGCCTAGAAGCTCAAATTTATCATCATTGATAAGATCTTGGATAATGGTGTGAAGTTTGAAAAACCTATTTGTAGAATGTCCCACACATTGATGATAGTCACATCTAAAGTACTCATTATAATGCCAACCTTTTAGACAATATGGGTCTACTTTGAGTGGAGAAGGAAGTGTAATAAGATTTCTCTCAAGTAGTTGTAATATAATTTTTGGAGAAATGGTTAACTTTGTAAATGTACGCCTAGGTGGTTGCGATTGAAGCTCTCTAGTGGTGGATAATGCGTTGACAATTATTTTCGTGTCAGTTGGCTTGGTTGTTGATGGCTTGAATGTGAATTTATTTTTAAAACATGTACAAGATGATTCTTTCTCTTTATATTTAAGCTTACCTATGGATAAGAGCTTAGTTTCAAGAGGCTTAAGAGTATGACACAGTTGAACAAATGAGGGATATTTTTCAAAGAGAACGCTCTCCTTGAGAGGTCATAATAGATTCTCAAGGAATAAGTCATGAAGCTTCGAGTAAACAATAACATCGACATCTTAGCTAAGTTATTTTTGTATCTTAAGACATATTTCACTAGATTTTCATTATACCTTTGCTTAAGATATGTAAGTTGAGCACAAGAGACCTTTGAGCCAATATTAATAGAGAAGTGAGAAAAAAAAACATCGAACATATGTGTGATATTTTTTACCAAGTGAACATGTAGGTCATAGAACTAAAAATCACATAATCATGAAGAATACAAGGAAAAATCTTATCTAGAAGAATTTTATCATCCAAAAATCTAGACAAGCCACATGGAATGCTCAAAGATAATCTTGTGGGTCACCATGCCTATTGAAAATGGGAAGCTTAGAGGTGAAAATTTTATATGGAAGGGAGTAAACAGGCATGGATCGTGTGAATGGAGTATGCGGTAATAAAGTGGAATCTAAAGATGGAGACACATGAGAAGTAGCCTACCTCAATTGTTGAATTTTCACTTGAAGGTCTTGATAAAGGGAGGATAAATCTTTGGTGTTAAAGGAAGGAACTTACCGCATATGAGAAATAAGAGGTTGGGTATAGTGATTAGGAGTAGGGAAAGAAATGGGAATGATGAAAATGGGTGGCAGAGTGGAATTAAGTGGTTGAGTATCAATGGTTGTGGGAATAATGGTGGAGGTATTGAGCTTTCACGAGAAGTATTTACAAGAAAGTATAGATCTTGGGGATGTTTATCAATATGATCACTAAGATCTTTAAGATGGGATTTAATAAATTCTTCAAAAGATTAATCCATAGTAATAAAAGGAGAATATCCCTACAAGGAAGGTGGTTTCGAGTTTTGAATTCATGAAAAAAATTAAGCTAAATGTGGAATACACAAGCCTAATCGATGTTATAGTAGCGGCAGATAAATATAGCAATGAAATATAGAAGTTTACCAAAGTAAGAAAAATAATAAATAATGAAACCCTAATGCCCAAAGATGGGTAAGCTTCCTTAATTGATTCACCAAGTTTTGTAAAATGCACAAAGCTTGAAGATATAGAAATGCAAAGCACTAACCATCGCACTAGAGCTCAAAAATTACACAACTAGAGGAACAGGCTAGGCAGGAGTGCTTGGAGAGGGACAGGGGTAACCATGGGTGCCTAGGCACATATTTTTCTTACCGATGTCTGTGAAAATGCTTTAAAACACAAATTTTCATGGTCGTAAGATGTTAATTGGTGCTCACCTTTCACACAATGATCACCGAGGTTACTGATAAACTTGTAATGATGAATAAACCTACCAAACACTTAAATAGACATCAAATCCTAAAAAAGAAAGATGCAAAATGAGGGTTCAGACTATCCTCAATGGCCACAATGGTGGACTTACAATCGAAAGCAAAGGTGCACTACATATTAGACCTAATGTAGTTCTAAGTGTGTGTGTGGAATTGTGCTCTAGGTTTCTCTTGTGCTAGTTGCACGTGGATAGCGAGCAAGTAGCTAGATGTAGAATGTAGTAAATGTGTGCATGGAATAGAATGAACTTCCTGCTATGAAGTATGATCTAGAAAAATATCCCTTTTGTCCCTTATGATGGAGCTAGATAAATGCAATGGATGTATGAGATTCCTTTATTTATGCAACCTTAGGCGGTGATAGAAAATTCTTAGTTCTTGGTCCCTTACTATGATAACGTAGCTTTATATTTATATGATTTTGTTGCTTGAACTTCATAATTAACCTTGAAAAGGTTGACTAAGAAAAATATAATATGATCGAATAGCTAAAAAGGATAAAAAAGTGTGAGTAAATTAAAAAAGGATAGGGGTGCGCAGATTAGCTTAGGGCACCCGGTATTGGCATCCTAGTCTGGGCATTGGTGTCCAAGATGAAAAAATCCAAAGTATTAAAAGATAGACTAAGAAAGTAGAGGTATAAGACCAAGATAAGTGACATAAAGGAAAGCGATGTGGCCAAAAATATGGGTTAATTAGTACCATTCTCACATAGGAATCATATGAATAGTAGTTTTTATCTCCTAATCACATCACCCTTAGATTTACACAAGTATGTGTGTTTGAGCTCACAAGTGTGACAAGGTAACATGGGGTGGTATCTTGAAGTTGTTGGACTTTCTAATTGAGATAGAATTCTAGATAAAGTTGGTTGTTACTCCTAAACTACCTACCACAATCTACTCTAACGCAGAAAAAATATCTTATCCTAATCTAGCTTTCCAAGGGACCGGGAGAGAGAGTGCATGAAAGTAAATCCTACACTAACAGAGAGGTGATACACTAGAAAAGGAGGGAATGGGAATAGTTGTTCAATGTGTGAAAAATGGAGGTGAAGTGCATACTGGAGATGGTGATAACTTGAGCTTCTCCATAGTCTAACAACCGCATTCAAAATAATATTTCATATACACACATCGATAATGCATCTCTGCAAGAGCATAAAATAGACAATATATTTGTAATAATATTGAAGAGGCAAGAAGAATGCAAACAATGGAGAAACAGAAGATACATCCAAAAACTTGCATCTATTACTTCATGATATACACATTTCAATCTATTACAAAGTAAAGGCCTGGATCACCATGCAAGGAGTCCACTACAAGGGCCTTGTTGTCCCAATTTCGCCCTTGGCAAAATTGGTCGAACGCGATCCTGCATAGAAGAAAAATATAAGGGTTGGCTCTGTCCTGTGAGCCCACATTCAAATCTAACTAAAATAGGGGTAGGTGGGCTCTATAATGGAGGAGCAAGGTCATAAAATGGGGCCGAATGGCATTAAAGGATATTAGAACTCGATAGAAGAATATTAAATCGGGGGCTTGAATTTTCAGACTTCACATACGATTCAACTCAAGGCCCGAACTGCCCAAGTATAAACAGACTCGTAGAAGGTGCCATGTGTCAGCTCGGTGAAATTCCAATGGGAGAATCCAAAATGGAGACCTCAAATGAGTGCGGAGCTCACCATGTAGTTGAGAGTCAAAAGGGGAAAAAAAAGCTGAAAGTTGAACGCCAAATCGACTAAGTATAGAAGAACCGGCGAAGCCTCCACATGTCTCAACAACGCACCTTCAAGGGGCGAAGCAAAAGGTGGTCCTTCAAACAAGAACGGAGCTTCCATGTGTCCCAAGTCGAAAAGGAGATAAAGTCAACAATTAAAAGTTAAAATGGGAAGATCCAGCAGAAGGTGCCACGTGTCATCTCGGTGCATCTTTAAAGATAAACTCGGGCAGTCCCCCAAACTAGCTCCCAACCTCCACGTGTCCATAGCCCCACAATTTGTATCATCCCTTGAAAATTCTTCAACCTAGTGGAAGATGCCACGTTTCTCTTCCGTGTAACTTCAAAGTTAAATCCAAAAGTAGGTCTCCAAATGAGCATGTAGGTTCCGATGTCCCGAAACTGTGAGGCAGTGTTCACTTGAGGCCCTAAACCATCTAAGTATAAGAGTGTTGGCAGAGGCATTCACGTGTCTCATCAGTGCAACACCAAGGCTATGTCCAAAGAGAAAAGACTCAAACATACACCAGCCCACCACGTAGTTAGGGACCGAGATAGGTAAGCAGGCCCAAATCGGCTAAGTATAAAAGAAACAGAGCTAAGTTACGGAAGGATCCACATGTCTCATCGACGCAACTTCAAAGGTGTGGCCTAAAGCGAAGACTCAAATGAGCGCAAGGCTTCCACGTGTCCCAAGTCCAAAATGTGGGAAAATACGGTTGTTCAGTATGCGAAGAAAAAAGGGAGACAGAGCGAGTTGTTTAAATCGACTAAGTATAGAAGGGTCAACAGAAGCCTCCATGTGCCTCATTCGTGCAACTTCAAAGGGAAAATTTAGAGGCAAGTCTCAATTGTGTGCTAAGCCTCCACATTTCTAGGATCAGACATATGACCCTACTTAACAAAAGGGACACATGGCCATGTTTCAAGTCAAAGCGGGCAGGTGGGTCGCCGGAGACAGTTTGAATTTTTGGCTTTTGTTTCGAAAAGACATAAAGTATAAAAGTGAGCTGCACCTCTACCGACGCCTAGAGAAGCCATGTGTCAGGCCTAAATTACATGTGGGGAGGTAGGCCTTGGAAGGATTGTTTTCCAAAGCGGGTCGGCAAACCTGGGGAGGACTTTTTGCCAAAGGGGAAAATGCGGGCCGACAGGCCCGGGATGATTTCTTTTGCTAAATGGGTCTGCGAGGCCACGGAGGAAGTTTTTTGAAAAGTGAATTTCAAGATTATGGGGCAGTAGGGATTTTTTTGCATAAGGTGAAAACTGAATTTCAGGCCCGTGAACCCGTTATGTAAAACTGGTTTTTCATTATTTTTGTACGAATCTGATTCAAGCATTCAAATAGGCATATCTTTCAATCCAATGCTCGAAATTCAAAAAATTTAGTACCATTGGAAAGGTCTAAACCTCCTATATGTCATGGAGGCCTGAAAATTTAATTTTTATGAGGTTAGGTGGGTAAAAAATAGGAAAATGTCTTCATGCCATTAATATACGATCTGATTGCTTTAACAACCATATCAGATTTGATTTGATCTATTGTTCTTTGACATGCTGAATAGACATAAAAAGGTGGACTTGAAAAATTGTGGGTGGATTTACAGGGACGTTGACGACTAGTAGTTGAGCTCCAAATCAGGTTTCCCACCTCTTTTCTTCTCCTCTCCTCGTTACATCTATAAAGGTAAGAGCTTGGCTCATTGTAAAGGGTTGGACTTTTTGGTTTTGCGCCCTCCCTTCTTTTCTCAGTCTCATTGATGAGTTCATGGAGTTCAAACCTTCTATTGAGACTGTAATGCATTTTTTTCCCTCTTGGCCATTGTAATGCTCTGTATCAATTTGTGAACCAATAATACATGTTTGTGGATGATTTCAACCCTCTCTTATGTTCATTACTTTTATCTGATCTTTCATTGCAATATTGGTTATCTATGCATGGTAGTTGTATTACATTTTAATGGTCTATGTTTGAGAGCAAAGTCTATGTTCAAAATTTCTTTGGTGCATCACCTCTGTTATTTTAGGTTTAATTTATTGCATCTTCTTAACCTTGTCTCTTTGGGAAGTTAGTATAGGTTTTAGAATAGATCCTCTGCAAATTTTATGTGTGTACCTAAATAGAGGAATAGGAACTGGCCTTCATCCGGAGAGCTCTCTTGATTTCAAAGTCCCACACTTTGAGAGATGCTCCATGTTATGCAATCACACTGAGAGTCTCAACCCATTAAGTTGTAGACATTCAAGGGTGCTGTGATTTTTCACTAACAGTTTTGGAAAAAGCGGTGGGACCAAGAGGTCTCCTTTTTATTACAAGAAAGATTGATGTGCACTTGTTGTAAGTTTTAAGCTTTTAAGAATCTCTAAAGTTACACATCTGGCAACTCCAAAAGAGGTAGAGTCCACTAGTTTTAGCAGCCCAAGCTTGGCAGATTCATGAGAAGAATTCAAACTAGATCAAGAACTAGAGAAGAAGGATTGTTTATCTATCTGTATTTATCCCCAGACAGAGGGGAGAAGGGGAGAAGAGCTCAAAGGTCTCCATCTCCACCAAATAGATCCTTGTCGACACCTCCCCTAGTAGGCCTTTCATCCAATCAACAAAGGTTCTTAGGCCAATCATAATGGAACAACCACCCAACCCCTATGTCAATTTCACTGGCGCCCCACTCGCTCTCAATGCACAAAATCCAGTCCCATTTGTAGCTTTGAAGAGCATTCCATATTTCACTGGGGAGAACCAGACTACTCCTAGTGACCACATTCAAGACATTGCAAATGTCTGCATGATTCATGAAATCACGGAGATGGACATTGCAGTCAAATTGTTAGCCTCTTCACTCAAGGGTAAAGCTTTGCAATGGTTCAGAAGTCTAACAATGAACTCTATTCACAATTGGGACCATTTGTGCAAAGGTCTTCATAATCAATTTGGAGAGAAGGGAGATAATCTATCCTTTTTGGAACAACTAACAACAATTAAGAAGGCTCTTAATGAGTAGTTGACCGCCTTCGACGTCAGATTCTAGCGGATGTGGGATAGGATTCTGGTGGCCGTAAGACCAACAAACGAAGGTTATTTTCTATACTTCCTTAGATCTTTAAATTTTGATATTTCCTTAATGATTCAATCCATGGGAGGTGTAACCTTACCTACAGCCTATAACATTTCCATTAGAGCTGAAAATTATTTAGTTCATGTTGGTAAACTTGTACCTAGGCCACCTACACCTCTATATCCAGAACTAGGAGCTCTAAGCACTAGTCAAACACTCACATTAGCTCCCATACCTACCCCAAGGAATCAGAGTTTAGATGAAGCTTCCACCTCATCTTCTAGCACTTCAAAAGAGCTACAAGAGGTTATGAAACAACTACAAAACCTAGGAAATGAGCTAGTGACTATCAAGAGGCAACAAGCTTAGAGTTCTAGGCCATATCACCTCAAACTCAGTATCAAGCTAGGCCCCATACCAGCAAAATAGACCACCAACTTAGGCTGCAAATCAAAATCAAAACCAAGGACAACCTCAAGTTGTTAGGCCTTTCCAACCATATGATCCAAACACAACTTCAACATCGAGGGCCTTGGTTCCAACACAAAACAACATGGCACAAGAATATGATTGGTGTTTCCCATGCAGTCAACCCCATAACCATTCAATGTGTTTCAATGGTGCGCTAAACCAAGCCTTGATGGTACAGACCATTGGTGTGTCCCAAGATCCCAATCAAGAGGAAAATCAGCAAGTAAGAAACCCAAAAAGAGGCACCTTCAAGTGAGACCATGCTTGTCAATTGGCGCAGATGAAGATTTCTGTGGTATGAATCAAGCACCTCCTCATAGTGTGGCAACAAATACATGGTCTAAGAAGAGGAATATTGGAGAGGGGAAATCCTCCAATTCAAATGGTCCACAACCCTCTGTTTCCTTGCAAAGTGTAACTCCCAATGTGTAGAGTCAACCCAAGCCACCTTCCAGACCCGCTTAGGCACCGGTTGTAATGAACCATGTGCAAGAGAAGAGTGTGCAAGGAAAGGAGAGAAAAAGATAGCTCATTCCCATTTAACATCATTAAACAGATGAAGAGGAAAAATGTAAACATCTCGATGTGGGATTCATTGGCTATCCCAGGACAAAGAGATCTACTGCAAGCTACTGTGGAAAGTCGGTCAACATCATATCAATCACCCAATCAGTAAGAGAAAGTGCTTACCAATGCAGCTCATCCTAAAGGAAATCATAGAGATCACAAAGGTAATAATCTGAAACCCCCTCCATTCTATGTTTCATTGATCATTGGGGACAAATTGGTACATAATTGCATGATTGATTTGGGAGCAAGTAGCTCTGTAATGCCAAAACAAATAACCGATCAACTAGATCTTCAATACAAAGTCATCTCTAAGGGCGTAGTGCAATTGGATGGGACAACAATAACAATGATTGTAGTCATCAATGATTTGACCCTCACATTTCACACATGCGCCAATGTGACCGTATTGCAAAATGTATCGGTCATAGACTTGCCACCAAATTTTGCATTGTGTTTGTCAAGGCACTTCACCGCTAAAATCGGGGGCTATCTCTGTCTTCTCGATTTTTGCACATGATTTTTAGAAAAAGGTATGGATCTAAGGATACAATTAGATCTGAGCCCATTGTAGATTTCCATATTAAGCCTCATGTACCCAGCCCAATCAATGTGAATTGTTCAGCCTTTGATCAGGAAGACCTCCCAAGCACTTATGAGGCAGATACCAAGGTTGGGTGTATTCCAGACTTGAATCTCAATGAATGGGTGAACAAGAGGCATGCTTTTGACCCTTACAAGGAAATGGAGGAATATGAGCTAGGAGTTTATTGTTTGCACAAGGAGAATCATCCTCTCCTTGACATCACTAAGCTAGACCACAAGGATGATAATGACGTATGCCAATTATTCTTTGATGGCTCAAAAAGTAGACAAGGAGCCGGAGGAGGAGCTATGATGGTTTTATCTCAAGGTACAAGATATTACTCAGCCTTTCATTTTTAGTTTTCTTACTTGAATATCACAACAAAGTATGAATCCTTGATCCATGGACTGTATTGGGTGAGAAGAAGAGGGATTAAAAACATGCAAGTGTTTGGCAATAGTGAGCTAGTTGTGAATCAAGTCCGAGGACAAAATGCTACGAAGAATGATCTTTTAAAAACTAGAAGAATTGGGTATGGGATCTCATTAAATATTTTGAAGCATTTGGCATCAATTCCATCCCAAGGAAGAAGAATGAAGCAGGACAGATTGGCAGCAATCGGGTGGCATTTGATGTGGTAGAGAGTATCAAGAGTGAGAAATCCTAGCCCCATATTAAAGTGGTTGTAAGACCAGCTTGTCCCAGATAACAACACAAGTTGGAAATTCTTTAAGAATGATCAACAAATTGTCAACTTTCTACAAGAAGAAGTTGAGTTCTCCGCTAGAAACCAAGACAAGTGGAACAACGTTATGGTGACCAAGTGGTGCAACTGAGAACCAACAAATTACCAAAGGGTCTTGTAACTTTGGAGTCAATATTCAACCCAAATGATCAATTCGGAAGGAGAAAGCAAATATCCAGTAAAGGGTGAAGATTCAGAGCCCATTTCTATAGAAGAAGGAAAAACATTCTGAATTGGTAGGGTAAGTACTCAACAGAAAAATCTGAATTTGTTCAACTTTGTCCAAAATTCCCAGATGTCTTTTCTTGGACTTACAAGGATTTAAGAGGTTTCAACCCAAGGTTGGCACAACACACTATCAAGATGGATCTAGGATCTAAGCCTTTTAGATAGAAGCAAAGGCCAGTAAACCCTCACATTGAACCTCTCATGAGGAAAGAGTTGAACAAGCTAATTGAGGCCAGCATCATCTTTCCTATCAAGAATTCAAGTTGGGTTGCAAACTTAGTGCCTGTGAGGAAAAGAAATGGAGAAATCAGATTATGTGTAGACTTCCATGATCTAAACAAAGCATCACTCAAAGATCACTACCCACTTCCATTGATGGAGAAAATCTTGCAAGTTGTAGTTGGCTCTGAGAGGTTTTCATTGCTAGATGGATACTCAAGCTATAATTAGATAATGGTGAAAGAGGAAGATCAGTTCAAGACAACCTTCACCACTAAATGGGGTACATATGATTATAAGGAGATGTGACTTAGATCACAAATGCTAGAGCAACATTTCAATGAGCTATGGACATGGCATTCAAAGGCTTGATCAATAATATAGTTCTAGTGTATCTAGATGATATCATCATCTTCTCAAAGAATGTTGTAGACCATATCTTCCACCTCAGGAAGGTATTTCAGAGGTGTGTAGAGGTTCGAGTGTCATTGAATCCAAAGAAGTGTGTATTCTTGGCACATGAGGGAAAATTGTTGGGCCACATTGTCTCAAGAGAAGGGTTAATGATTGATCCTGAAAGAAATGAAGCCATCTGAACACTACCACTGCCACATCACAAGAAATCCCTCCAAAGCTTATGAGGAAGGATAAACTTTGTCCGCAGGTTTGTGCCTAAATTTGCCACTCTTGTAAAGCCTTTAATGATGATGCTAAAGAAGAGTCTTGCATTCAAATGGACAATAGAAGGAAAAGAGAGTTTTGAGGCCATTAAGCTTGTAATATCATAGGCCCCAACTCTTATTAACACAGAATTTTGAAAGGACTTCATGTTGTATGCTTTTGGAGGGTCAAACACAATCTCAACTATCTTGGTTCAGCCTAACAAGGAAGGATCAAAATAGCCCATAGGATTCTTCAGTCAGAGCCTAGAAGATTACGAAGTAAAGTAATCTTTTATTGAAAAGCATGTCCTTTCCATCATTATGAGTTTGAAGAAGTTCAAACACTTGGTCTCAAACAAAAAGATTCAACAGATAGTGTCTCATGATGGTGTCAAGGATTTTCTCCTAAACAAGGACTTGAATGAGAAGAGGTCAGGTTGGATCACTCATGTAATGGAGTATGATATTGAATTCAAAGTGACCAAACTTGTTCGTGGCAAAGGTGCATGTGTGAGTAGCTCACTTCTAAGCAACAAGTTGAGTCGGTGGATGAAGAAGAGGTTATCTTGCTCTTTACCGCAGAATGATCAAGAGTAGCTAGCTAATGATGCACCTATCCCATGTTGGACTCAAGCCCCGGTGCATTATCTCTAAAGGTTTATGCCCTCTAGAATGGAACACAACAAAGAGGAGATACTTCATATTACAAGTCATCTTGTATTTGCTTATTGGTGGTGTCTTGTTCAAGAAGGATATCAATAGTGTTCTATTGAGGTGTATTGGGATAGGCCAAATTAAGGTGTTACATGAGTTCCATGATGGAGAAGCCGGAGGCCTCTTTGGTCCATGGGTAACACTCTCAAAATCATGAAACCTGGTTATTATTGGCCTACGGTGTTTAGGAATTGCTACTCATGGATCAAGAAGTGAAAGAAGTGTGCATTATTCATAGGAAAGAAAAAGTTAGCAGCCCTGCCCCTTCGCCCAATTTCAGTGGATCAACCATTCATGCAATGGGGACTAGAGTTCATTGGAGTAATCAACCTAGATTTAATCTAGGACCACAAGTGGATACTCATAGTGACTGACTACTTCACCAAGTGGACTAAAGTGGTGGCACTAAAGGAGGTAAATGAATCCCATATCTTAGATTTCTATGAAGGGATAGTCACTAGGTTTGGAGTCCCTACCACTATCATATCAAATAATGCATTGGAATTCCTTGGCACAAGGATCACTGAATGGGCTGTTAAGAATGGTGTATACCTCAGCACTTCATCAAACTATTACCCTCAAGGTAATGGCCAAGCAGAGTCCACAAACAAGAACCTTCTAAGAATTATCGAAAGACTCTTTACAAAAATCAAGGAACTTAGCACACAAATCTCAAATCAGCTTTGTGGGTTGATAGGATCACATCCAAAGGTCTACAGTAGCTCCTCATACAAGCTTGTATATGGTAAAGAGGTAGCATTTCCCATATCATTGGAGATTCCCACTTTGGAGCTCATGAAACGGTTGGTATTAGCTGAGTTTGAACTTATGGAAATCGGTATGCGAACTAATGGGAGTAGAAGAAACAAGAGAACATGCAATGCAGATCATGGAGAAAGATCAAGCATTGATCAAGAAGAGATTTGATAAGAAAGAAAGAACAAGGAACTTTTAAGAGGGGGACTTAGTTCTAAAGTGGGATGTAGATCAAGAAAAACTAGGAAGGCATTCCAAGTTTGATGCCATTTGGAGTGGCCCCTACATGGTCACAAGATGTACAAGTAGCAATGCCTTCCGGCTGGCTAAGTTGGATGGCGAAGAATTGCATATTCCAGTCAATGGGATCTACCTCAAACACTTTGCTACTAAAAGGAAAATTTCTCACCCTTGTAAATATTAGCCTAGGTTTTCAATTTCTCCAAGTGCGTATGCACATTGTCTTGTTATAGTTTAGGTTTCAATTTCCCTAAGTGCTTTGGTGCACATGCTCTATTGCTTCTAGTGTATGATTTTATATAGTTCATCTCAGTCATGGAAAAGACTTGTGGCCACAATAAATTAAATATGTAGAGTATTCCTATTAGAGTAGGTCTGGATGTTTTCATTGTGCTCCAACAGATCAATTTTGTGGAAAATCAATTAAGGGAGAAGTTTGTAGGTTTGAAAAACTCTCTACTCTCACAAATCTTGAATCCATATTTTCTTGCAAAGTTAAGAGTGCGTGCAACGGAAGGTAGTTCCAAACCAGTTCTGAAATTACCAGGTAGAATCCATGCCCAATGGATACTTTTGAGCCTACTCGATATCTTCATATAGCAGGAAGATGTCCCAAAGTGAGTCGCCAAATTATTCTCCCAAATTTTTCCCCGAAAAATTAGTCAAACATGATCTTGCACGAGAAGAAAATCCAAGGTTCGGATTTTCCTACAAACCCACACTCAAATCCAACCGAAATAGGGGTAGGCGGGATCTATAATGGAGGAGCAAGGTTGAAAAATGGGGCCGAATGACATCAAATAAGATCGAGCTCGACGAGAAGAAGATTAAATCAAGGGGTTTAAATTTTCAAACTTCACATATGATTTAACTTTAGGCCCAAACTCGCCCAAGTATAAATGGACTCACGAAAGGTGCCATGTGTTAGCTCGGTGCAATTCTAAGGGGAGAATCCAAAATGGAGACCTAAAATGAGCGTAGGTCGACCACGTAGCCAAGAGTCAAAAGGGGACAGAACCAAAGTTGAACCACCAAATCAAATAAGTATAGAAGAACTGATGGAAGCCTCCACGTGTCTCAATGGTGCACCTTCAAGGGGAAAAGAAAAATACGGTCCCTTAAACATGTGTGTATCTTCCACGTGTCCCAAGTCAAAAAATTAGATAGAGTTAGTAGTTGAAAAGTCAAAATGGGGCAGAGCCAGCAGAAGGTGCCACGCCTCAGCTCGACACATCTTCAAAGATCAACTCCGAAGGTAGTCCACCAAACTATTACCAGCCCTCCACATGTCCAAAGCCCCAAAAGTTGCACCGGCCATTGAAAATTCTTTGAGCCAGTGGAAGATGCCATGTGTCTCTTCTCGCGCAACTTCAAAAGTAAATCCAAAAGTGAGTCTCCAAACGAGCGTGAATCTTCCACATGTCCTAAAACCCGACGAAGCAGTGTTAACTGGAGGCCTTGTACAGCTAAGTATAAGAGTGTCGGCGGAGGCCTCCACATGTCTCATTGGCACAACGCCATGGTTGGGTACAAAGAGTGGAGAATCAAACATGAGCCAACCCACCACGTAGTCAGGGACATAGAAAAGGCGGCAAGCCCAAATCAGCTAAGTATAAAAGAAACAAAGCTAAGATGCGGAAGGAGACACGTGTCTCATCGGTGTAACTTTAAAGGTGTAGCCTAAGGAAGAGACTCAAATGAGTTCAAGGATTCTACGTGTCCCAAGTCTCAAATGGGGGAAAATACGGTCATTGAATTGGCTAAGGAAAAAGGGAGACAAAGCCAACTGTTTAAATTGACTAAGTATAGATGGGTCGGGAAGCCTCCACATGCCTCATCCATGCAACTTTAAAGGGAAAATCTAGAGGCAGGTCCAAATTGTGCACTAAGCCTCCACGTGTCCAGGATCAGACATATGACCCTACCAAACAAAAGGGACATGTGGCCATGTTTCAAGTCAAAGCGGGAAGGCGGGTCACCGGAGGCAGTTTGAATTTTTGGCTTTTGTTTCGAAAAGGCGTAAAGTATAAAAGTGAGCCACACATCCGTCGACACCTAGAGAAGCCCCGTGTTAGTCCTAAATTACATACAGGGAGGTGGGCCTTGGAAGGATTCTTTGCCAAAGTGGGTCGGCAGACCTGGGGAGGACTTTTCACCAAAGGGGAAAATGTGGGCCGGTGGGCTCGGGATAATTTCTTTTGATAAATGGGTCTACGGGGCCGTGGAGGAAATTTTGCCAAAATTGAATTTTGGGCTTGCGGGGCTATGGGGATTTTGGCATTTTGGCATTTTTCTACATAAGGTGAAAAGTGAATTTTGGGCCCGCGGACCCGTTCTGCAGAACTAGTTTTTCGCCATTTTTATATGGATCCGATTCAAGCATTCAAATGGGAATATCATTCGATCCAGTGCTTAAAATTCAACAAATTGTGTAGAATTGGAAAGGTCTCAACCTCGCTCTATGCCATGGGAGACTAAAACTTTAATTTTGATGAGGTTAGGTGGGTAAAAAATAGCAAAATGTCTTCATTCCATTAATATACAATCTGATTGCTTCAATAACTAGATGGGATTTTATTTGATCCACCATTCTTTAACATGACGCAATGACATAGAGAGCGGACTTGACAGATTGTGGGTGGATTTGTAGGGGCATTAATGGCCGGTAGCTAAGCTCTAAATCAGGTTTCCCGCCTCTTTTCTTCTCCTCTCTTCGTTGCATCTATAAAGGTAGGAGCTTGGCTCATTGTAAAGGGTTGGACATTTTGGTTTTGCGCCCTCCCTTCTCCTCTGGTTTGCAGATGAGTTTGTGGAGTTTGAACCTTCTATTAAGACTGTAATGCAAGTTTTTTACCTCTTGGCCATTGTAATGCTCTGTATCAATTTGTGAAGCAATAATACATGTCTGTGGATGATTTCAACCCTCTCTTGTGTTCATTGCCTTTATCTAATCTTTCATTGCAATATTGGTTATCTGTGCATGGTATTTGTATTACATTTTAATGGTTTGTGTTTGATAGCAAAGCCGGTGTTCAACATTCCTTTGGTGCATCACCTCTGTTAGTTTAGGTTTAATTTCTTACATCTTCTTAACCCTGTCTCCTTAGCAAGTTAGAATAGGTTTTAGAATAGATCCTCTACAAATTTTATGTGTGCACCTGAATAGAGGAATAGGAACTAGCCTTCATCCGGAGAGCTCTCTCGATTTCAAATTCCCACACTTTGATAAATGCTCCATGTTATGTAATCACACTAAGAGTCTCAACCTATTGAGTTGCACACATTTAGGGGTGTTATGATTTTACACTAACGAGCTTGTAACACATTGGCTTCAAAAATCAAAATGACAGAGTTTTTCCACTAAAAACCATCCATTTACAATGAGCCCAACACTCTAAATTATAGAATTCGAGAGAGGAGAGAGAGAGGGAGAAATGAAAATTCCATAATTTTACTTCCCAAAACTTGCAAGAGGTAAAAATGAAGTGAAATAATGGTATGTTTCTTGCAAAAGGATTCCAATACTATCCCGAACTTGCATTATTGAAAAATGTATGCCCATGCTTCATTAAATGTTCTCATAACCAAAAATAAAATCATATTAATCTGGCCATGTTTTCAGAAAGCCGACATCAAAATTCATAAATTTCTACATTTATTTATTTTTGTGCGTCTATCTTGGAATCATGATTCCAACGAAACTAATTTTGCAAAAATCATGAGAATTGCGAAGTTATGGTTTTTTGAGTGTGAGCAAATATTTTGGGTTTTCCCGGGTTTCTTGTATTTGATGAGACCGAGCATTTAACCTTTTGGAGATAGAGATGTTTATTTATTTTCACCCATCTACGTTTATTAAAAATAATAAATCGGAGCTCTAGGTCGATTTGAGTTTTTCCTTTTGATTGTAGGTATTGCGGGTTTTCGGGTAACTCATGTCCCCAGGACACTTGGACCGTCTTGGGGCCTCTTTTCTCCACGTCACCCAATTCAGGATTTTCTATCCCCGCGTGTCTATCATTGACCAGTGGGTGGGCATTGACTCCCACCATATTCACAAGACTTTGAGCGTGATGATTTTAGCTTTTCGGGTCCCATGCGTACTTTTTTCCCAACTGTCCTACAGACCACAAGGGAAAAAAAAATTCCACCTTTCTTTCGCAATGAATCGGATTGTGTCCATTTTGGATTTTTTGGGCCCAACTATCCCATGGACCATCCGGGAAATTTTTATCTGCCTTAACCACATTACACTTGGTTGCGGCCAAATCATATTTTTAGGCATTTTGGGTACTTTTGTCCCATATCCCAAAACTCGGGACAAATTTTTCACCTTTTCCGCAATGAACTAGCTTGCGGCCATTTTGGATTTTTTTGGACCAAATGTCCCATGGACCGTGCAGGACATTTTTATCCACCTTAACCACATTCCACTATCTCTTTAGAATTTCGGGCCCGAACATGGTATGATGAACCTTGGTACGATCCACATTGGTTACATATGTAACCCTCAAACCCGATTTTCACTAAAATAGGCCATTGATTTCATTTTTTCAAATTTTTGCAAATTTTTGCTAACTCCTTGGATTTTTCTTTGGATAGGAAAGTTAGAGAAAAGCCAAGGGGCCCTCAAAACCTAATTTTGGGCCTCGAACAATTCTGCTTACTCAAGCCTAAAGAAATTATGCAAGTTATCAAAATTACCTTGGGGTAAATTTTGGATAACAATAGTATGTAATCAAGACTAGATAATTACCCAAAATGTGTGATTTTGTGTCTACAGATGTGTGCCGTAAAATAGGTCTATTTATTCAACACAACAACCTCTTTGTATAACTATACAATGAAGAATACAAAAAAATTCTAAAAATAGAACATGAAGGGCTCCATATGGGAAAAACAATTTTCATCCTATATAGAAACCATTTGTATCCACCTTAGAGATGGATTCAAAAAGACAGAAATCGACAAAAATTGAAATCTATCCTATTATGATTAAATTATTTTTAGTTCTCTTTGTCGGGGTCATATCTCCTAATTCATTGAATTGATTAGCTAAACGCATTATCAATTTATAAGACAAAAGGGTCAATTTTGAAAACGAATTCATAAAATGATACTTTGGAAATTTATGTATAGTTCAAAGCCCAAAATGTTCTGAAGAAACTCGTAAATGCAAAATGTTAAAATCTTCCAAAAGTTGCTAAAAATATATTTTTATGACTTTCCAAAAATATCTTTTTAGAAATATTGTTCTAGATCACATGAAGATAAGAGAAAAGATAAAAATAAATTAATTTTATAGATTTTTATATTTATATTTGTGCATGTAACTTATATTATGTTTTTGTGAAAATAAGAATGAAATTTGATGATTGAAAGAACATGAATAATATGAATATAGATGAGTAACATGGTTTTACAAAATTTATAGTATTTGGAGTACTTGAATCTAGGAAGGACTTGTTCAATTTTTATTGCATAAATAGTTTGCATTGTAATTCTCTTTTATCATATTATAAACCTTATGTACTTCATAATCTAGTCGTATGTCTTGATGATTGTACTATTATCATCTTATACTTCCTTAAGGTATCGAAAAAAAAAAATTCATCTATTTGAAGGAATTTTTTTTTTGCCCTACATGGATGGATTATTACTAATGTAAATAATACTATTCTATCTAAAATGGGTGTTTTAAAAAACTAGTTAGGTCTACTAAAATTATTCACCCATGATTAAGAAAAATTGGATTGTAGTTGTTTTAGTTCCCTTGTCAAGTATGCATATTCATTACTTGAATAGTGACCATATGCTTTATGTAAAAGTGAAGTTATAATGTGTTTATGCAAAAGGATGATTCCAAGGGGCATTGCATGGTTCCCAAGTATCCAACCTTGCGATTTATGCCCAAATTTTAAGCACGATTTTTGAAGGTGTCTCGTTAAATATTTATAAATTCATTTATAAGTAGTGAGCCAATAAACTCAATGTTTCCTTCTCAAGAATAAGTGTGAGTCTTGTGATGTGTTAGGGTTTTTGTTTCCCTAATATACCCTTCTTAATTTTTTAGAGTGTCTTATGACCCCAAGTGCACAAGCCTTGCATGCTCATTGTTCATAGTGGCATAACACACATGAAGATTCCATATATACTAACTTTAAGTGCACTCAGTGTGCTAGGATCCATACTAGGTTGACGAATAGAGTGCTCAAATCTTATACTTAGCAACACATTCCACCTACTCAACTATCATCTGACATTTTAAATCCTTTATATTATTCAATAAACATACAATTAAATAACACCTATGTAGATAACTAGTAATTCTACATTGTGTGCAATATATAAATTAATATGTACTCATTCATTCTATAATAAATAATTTTACAATGTAGTACTCACACTAGTCTCTATCCTCCACTACAAATCTCTTAACATATGCCAACAATGATGAGTTACATATATTATGAGCTATCATTATCTAGGTTTTGTTTCATTTTTCTAGGTTTTCTATGTTTTAAAAATATCATGCGGTGTTGTGTGATTTAGTTGTAGGTTGTACCGTGTTAGTGTTTGTGTTTCCAAGTGTGCCCAAGGGTCCAAGCATTGAACATACAACTCTAATACCAACCGTAACACCCACATATTTCTCACACAAAACCCAAAATTTAGATAGGAAAATTTACAGAATATTTTTTTTTTGCTTTTTTACACGGGTTAACCTCTAACTAGATTCAATTAATTCTTGATAATTAAATTTCTCTTAAACATAAGGTTTTCGTAATTTAAATTAACAATTAATTTGTATTATTTTATTTTAGATCATTTCGGGCTATAATCCCCTTTTAGGGTTCCCATTAATTCCCATTAATTAACTCTTATAAACCATTAGTTAAGATACCCCTGTTACAAAATTTATTTAATTCATCCCTATAGTTCTAATATCATTTATTTACTTAATACTTTAGGGCTAAAGTCTAAACTTACCCTCCCATATAATTAAGTTCAATAAATTTTAATCCCTATAATAAACATTGTCTAGTTATCCATTTATAAAATTAGTTTAATTAATTCCTAAGGTCAAGTCCTTTATAAAAGTCACTAACTAAAACAATATAGGTCAATATTTAATCCTAACACCCCTTTAATGGGCCCACTCAACAAGTTACACATACATTTAATTTAAAATATATTCCCACCAAAATCCACATGACTAACATTTGTAGGACTGATTCCCAACCATTAGATGGATTCATTTAGAGCCCTTGGATCTTAGGTATTCAATCTAACCCTAATCATCCTTATGAAATGCTCTTATTCATTTCTTTTACCCTATTTTCTCATTTTCATTTTGCAGGTTTAGGAGGAGAAGAAGAATGGAGGCCATGGAAAGTTTGCTCAAGCTCAAGGATGGATATACACATTTTGTTGTTTCTTTTTTCATTTGTAACCCTTTACTATGGTTTGTTCACATTCTTATTTGTTATAGTGTATTTTATTTGCATTTTCCCTATTTGGGTATGGGCATTTTGCCCCTTTTTAAAAATTTGGTTTAAATGGTAATAGACAAACAAATAGTTTGGGTGTATATATATATGTGTGTGTTTATGTGTGTGTGTGTGTGTGTGCGCACAAGCGTGCATGTATGCATGTGCACACACACACACATGTGTGTGTGTATATGTATATGTATGTATGTCTGTGTGTGTGTGTGTGTGTGTGTGTGTGTGTGTGTGTGTGTGTGTGTGTGTGTGTGTGTGTGTGTGTGTGTGTGTGTGTGTGTGTGTGTGTGTGTGTGTGTGTGTGTGTGTGTGTGTTATATCTAACATTGATTTAAGCTAATATGGGTCACTGTAAATTTTTTTAAAATGCGGTGTTCAAAAAATAAGGTCACAATTTAAAATGTACAGTCGCATACAAATGTGGGTTGGCCACATTTCTTAAAGTGGCATGGTTTAAAATTAGTTGGGGAAGTTTGCTGACCCCACCCCCAATCCCATAGATATATATGGGTTGGTGGGTAGGATCGCGACCTCCCCCTCCCCAACATATATTAACTTATATAAAAGGAAAATCAGCACAACGACTTAATCAAAATTTTCAATAAACAAATTTTGTTTTTATTTATTGTTATATTGAATTACACACACACACACACACACACACACACACACACACACACACACACACATTTATCATTGCACATTTTGTTTTAAAAATATTTAAACATTCACTTAAGATCATTTATTTAGTGGGCTTATATATAGGCAAGATGATTGTAAATTTTCTATCTATTCATTTATAGGTGAAATAGAGAAACTAAAGGATTTTCTTATCCAATCCCAATACAACTAATGAAGAGAAAATATTCATTGTTTAAAACCAAATTTCTATTTCCCTTTTCTTATAATTTAATATGAGATTGACTATAAATTCCCAACATTTAAATATGTTTACTTTTACTATCAAAATGAAAATGTATCTCTTTCCTTTTCACAACAAGAATGATATCTATTTCAATAAGTAAAATTAAGTATCACTTACATACTTTCTTCTAATTCCAACTCAACCATTTCACTAAAGGAAAACACAAGAAAGTATGAATTTATTTTCAGTTTGAGAGAAATACATTTCCCATTTGAATACAACTTTCAAGTCCTTCTTTCCAACCATTACAATGTTACAACTATAACTAGATAACAATACAACATTTTCTCAAGAACTTGGTTCATTCTTTACAATATAATAGTCCCTTTTATTTTCAAAAAATATAAAAGAATAAATTACAAGCTCTCCACTTTCATTTTACAACAAAGGGCTAACATTACAAATTTGATAAATAGAATATCCAAGAACTTCTCTTTTAAAATGCAAGTTTACAAGCCTTCCACTTTAAGTGGAAACAACATGGCAACAATATTACAAAGGTAGGATCTCTCTTCATTTTCTTCAAAGTGCAACTATGAAAAACCTTCACTTGACCTCCACCATTATCTCTAAAGTTGAAACAAAACAACAAAATAAGGGAGTAGGCAACACTCTCCACCTAACCAATAATCCAATGAGAAAGAGAAGTCATCATCCTCATTGGCTCCCTAACCCCAAAAATGAAATAATAAGGGGTATAAAACAACCAAGGAAACTTTACATGGCTTCCAGAATCAACATTCAAGCAAACTTTCAACATAATAAATACAATACCAAAATCACAACAAACATGCAAGTTTCTCAAGCACAAAGGCTCAATACTCAAGCCAAGAAAGAGATAATAAATATGGGGATATACTTATACCTCCCAAAGGGTTTGGGGTCCCATCTTAAAGCCTCCAAGAACTCAATCACATACAAAAAATACTCTTATGCCTCCCTCAACAAATAAAATAACTCATATGTTTCCCTTAACTCGAATGTCTCCCTCAATAAAACATACAAGATAAGCACAACTTTCACTTATCTACAAAGGTGGGACACCCCAACCCAACTCCCTCCCAAGATACACAATAATACTCTTATGCCTCCCTCCAAAATATCCCCATTTCCATTTTCTCCTACACAACCTAAAGGCCATTCTATTTCCCAAAATCACAAACATACAACAATCATCCATTCACAAACATTTGCACAAAAAAATAGAAATAAGAATACATGGGTAAATTCCTTACCTTTCCATTGCAAGAGTATCTAATCCAAAAGCACAAGCTCCAAGACTTTTCCAAGTCCCAAGCAATTAAAATCCAAATCCAAATATTTAAACAAGCACTCTAAAATCAAACTCCTCTAAAAATGCAAGAGAGAAAATAAAACATGTAACCCCAAAATCATCAAACAAACTTGAATAAATAGAAAAGAGAGGAGAGAGAGGTGATGTGGCTCCATGTAGGATGCCACATCATTCCTCCTCCACTCCACATCACATGGTTAAACCTCAAATTAAAATCTCAATAAATTGGTGGTTGAGGAAATGAAAAGCCTCTTACACACACAATCTCTTACCCACACCTCTAAAGGACACAATTAAAGACTCTTGTAAGAAAAGTGCAATTAATTGCTCTTTTTATCCTTTAAAACACACAAAAATTCCTAAAATGAGGCTATCACATCATAATAATAGTGGGTGGGTGACTTTAAGAGGTGTGGGACAAGCTTAACTTGTCCCACAAGCCTCCAAAATTGGCTTGAAAGTCAAAATCCGAATTTTGACATGCAAGGAAGAGTACGCAACTCCTACAACCAATGAAATCATTTCAAATCCAAAGTAAATCAAGAACAAGCTTCCTAATTTATTAATCCTTTTGTCACATCCCTAATTACTATAATTAACAAGATTCACTAACCTAGATAAGATAATATTAACAACAATAATAAAGTGAATCACATTACTAAAATAAATCACATTCTCACAAAATAATAATTAAAATAAAAAGGAAAACAACACATTTACGGAAGGTCACATTTGAGGCCACCCCCAATGGGAACCTCTTAATAATCTAATAACTTTCAACATACAATTACATAAGTTTCCAAGGTGACCTATTGCCAATACCCCAAATTCCTTCACTGTTGGTCTCCTATCCCCTTTTGTTTGTTGTGTTACAAATTTTTACAAAAATCAAAACAATACCTTTCTAGCCTCTTGGCCATATTAACGACATCGATACAATAAAACACACATATAAATATCAATTCACATCATCAAATATTATAACTAAACCATCACTAAAATCAAGTAATTCACCAATTGTTCACAATTTCAAATATTTTGATTCTATCAATTCATCAATTAGCAATAAGATCACAAGACTAACTAAATCATCTAACAAAATCTATATACCAAAATCCAATGAGTCAGTACATATATAAAGTAGTAATTCTAGATCATCATCAAATATTGATATGTCAATCCATGCATATAATCCATCATATAAGTCACATCATGTCAAAATTCTAAAACATCCATACTATCTATCAAATAGGCTAATCAAATATAGTAATGTCCATCTATCAATGTCTAAAGATCAAATATGATAACAATGTCTATGGCTCCAATCCAAAGTAAGAAAAATCATAGTAATATCAATTTGAAATAAGATTGGGCACTACAAAATGCATACCATTTACTTCATGAAGGTTAAGTTCATTTGGATTTAAAGGCGTGTCTTACAATTTAGATGATCGAATCAATCACTTTCTGGATAGTTATTTTGGCTCATACATAAACAAAAATGTACGATAGTAACTTATTATCATTTAATCATATACATGAAGTTAGTATTTAATCTTTGTTGTACGCTCCCTCTCAATCTAGTTGCATCCAAGTTTGCAAAACTATAACGTCTTAAGAAATAATTTAATCCTCACAATTAGACTTCTTATACTACACCTAAGAAAAGTCTTTAAAGGACCATCTCTATAACTTAAGATTCCTTGTTTGAAGAAACAACTATGTGGAGTGACCTTACCATATATGGAGTAAGTAGAACTAACACTTCCTTGGTATCCTAGTAGATCACTAAATTCCTATGAAGTTAGACATATGATTATTTTCATCATCAAATGAACTCTTTGTGGATTCTAGATGACACAAATGGAGTTAGTGAACTAGTTGAATTATGTATTAAACTCATGTTAATGATATCTTTAGTTCTATAATGCCACGACAAAAAAATCAAAACCAAAATAATAATAATAATAATAATAATGCATTAGGTGGGAAAGTGGACATGGGGGTAGAAAAGTGGTAGGGTGTCAAAGCATCGTGAGATATTTTCAAACTGTCATTATCCTTGATAGTAAAACATGCACTTTTTGAGAATCAAAAAACACAACCATGTGAAACCCATCTGCACAACATTTTAAAAAAATAGTAGTAGTTATTGTGTTCTTTATGACATTGAAAGTGTTTTTTCTTGCTACTTTGCATATACCTTTGAAAGATTTTGTCTCTTTCAACCTACCTTACGTCTCCTTGCTAGCAACATCTTCCCATCCTGTGTCAAAAATTGAGCTCTGAAGTAGGGTATGGACATCCATCAAAGCATAAAAGAAAGAGGATCTGTAAAATGTTATAGTTTGAAGTGCTCTAGTAGGTATGTATGCAAACGAGGAAGCGAGGCACTTGGCAAGTGCACTTTTTGACTAAGTGCTTAAAAATGTGGTTCAAAGGGACTTCAACTACTATAGGATATACAAAAATGGGTTTGTTGAAAATTCCTAGAAACTTTCAAGAAAATTCTATTGGCGGGTGTAAACCTAGAGTCCTTTCCCTTAGCCTTGTGTTTCCCAAATACCATTTTTCCAATCAAATAGTGTTTCATGAAATCACTTCACCAAATCTCACAAGAAAATGCTGATTACAAGTGTTACATGTGCTCTCTGTAACATCTCTATGCATACCATTTGCATATTCACCCAAATACCTATAGTAATAATAAAAAAACTAGTAGTTATTATTTGCAATGAAGGGTTATGTATTTGTTTTTGTCTAGGAATTTGGTTTATTATGATTATATGTCTTAAGCTCTTACTACCCCCTCCCTTGCCATTATTCAACTTGCTACTTAATTTTCTTGCTTGGGTGGGTTTCAGATCTAAAGCTAATTCCTTATTTGGTGTTTCACCCATTCATTACTCAGTGGCTTGTAATATTAGATGAATTCGTGTTGTTGATGTTTGGCATTGGAGAGTTTCCTTTTCATGGCTCCTCCTATGGATTTTCCAACTTAGCGGTATGGTTTATTTTCTAGCTCATTTTTGGGCTCAAAACAGTTTTGTTGCATTGACTAGCCATATTGGGATCTAGCTCGGTGTTCTGCTCATTTGGAGCTCATTTTTTTGAGCTTAGTTACCATATTTATTATGCAATCTCACTACCTTGCTACCCGAGATAATTTTGACGATTCATAATCTTTATAAAAAGGTATGCAGAGAAGTTGTGAAATAAGATGGATAAGCTTTTTGAATGCCTACACACCATTTGGCAAAATTCCTGGTAGAGGGATGAAGCCTATTGGAGTGCGAGTGAAACCGCGTGGATTACCTCATACACCATGGATGCAAATATCTCCTAGGTATGGTTCATCTCTCCTTATCTTTCATAATTCTCGTACTTTAGTTTTTCATTTGCAATGAAATATAATTTTAAAAACCTTAGGATTATCATACATTTAATTTTTTTATATTAACTTGTTTGCAAAACAATAAAATGTCATATCATAACTCATGCAATCAAAATAACCCTTTTTGTAGTCAACCATGAACTTAAACCCTCATTTTGAGGTGATTTAGAAACTTCCTGACAAAACTAGATTGTTGCAGTACCCCTATTTATTGATAGGTTAAAGTTGAGTTCCCTATAAATATGTTGACCGCTCCCTTGTTAAAACAGATAAATCACAATTTTGGAGACTTGCAAAATAACCTTCAAACTTTGGAAAGAATATGTTAAGTTTCTTACGTGTATCTTGTTATGTGAGGAGTCAGTTCAATTCTTAAATCGACCTCAAATGATCATATGTGATCTTTTTGATGCCCTTCTAGGATCCCTATTACCTCGTTTTACACTTTTAGGAAGTTGTTAAAATTGAAAAGTTAGGTATCATATCAGCTTGCCGTTTGGACCCTAAACATCAAAATGTTTATCCTCCTTCACAAACCTATAGTATTTTTACTAGAAAATTGTTTGTAACCTTCTGTTTTGGGAAAAAAATCTTCTTGATAGATTGGAAAAGACATTTTGTAGGCCTCCAATCAATGTTTGACTAGGTCAAGTGACTCCACTATAACCGGTGGCTCCATAAAACCAAATCACCATTTGAAACTAGTTTTCTAGTTCTCATTCCCATCAAATTTGGTGAATTCTCCATATATAGGGAACTTGTAGGAAATTTCTCATTGCGATTTCATCCATCAAACGTCGAGTGTCGAGATGAGGTTTCTTAACCCTTGAGCTAAAATTGGTTATTGTTATAACTAGCTCAATTACTACCGGTAGCCCCATAAGACTTGCCACAAATCGTAGACCGTTCGCTAGTTCTCAATTCTATCGAGTTCTGTGAATTCTCGGTGTATATGAGAACATGTATAAATTTACCCGTGGTGTGTTTTCTCATCGGAAGACAACGATTGAAATTGATTTCTTAGCCTCTATGCATAAATTGAACATTTTTGCAACTAGCAAGAAAACGTAAAAAAAAAGTTGTAGGATCCCTGTTAGGTTTCCAAACCATCATGGAAACTTGTTGACACTTATAAATAACTACTTGAAACTCTACTTGTGTGACTTGTTGTGTGTGAAATTAAACTTTTGGAAAAAATAGTGTTTCTCTCTCTTTCCTATTTCTTTCTCTCTCCTTGGTTAAGGAATGAAGTGAACTGAAATGAAATAAATATGTGTCTCTAACCTTCTCCTTTTGAATGTAAATTATTAATTTTATTATGTAAATGGGAAACTCAATTTTTAATTATGCTAGATTTGGGTGGATGCCATGCCAACGATTTATCATTGATTTCATGCTAACATGTTTTTGTAGGATACAAGTAAGATGGCGGAACGCGTGGGTGTGATTCATTGTATATTGTTATAATTTATGAATGTTAATAGAAGAATTTTTTTATGTATTGTTATGTTATAGTAAAGTTATTTATTGAAATTTGGCAATATGAATGAGATGCTAGTTTTAGGGGTGTTTTGGGAAATGTGCATTTAACTATAGGTGTTCTTTTAATTCATATTTACATATAAAAAATGGATTGGGTATATATGTTAAATGAAACTGTAGAAGATATTTCAACATTTTTCGAAGTATGAAAAGGTTTATAATTCAATCTCTATGATATTTTGATGTTAGGGTTTAAGAGTAATGTTCATCTACACATGGGTGTTATCTTGATCCTCAAATTTTGTATTGTAAAATTTGGATATGTATGTTAAATGAATTTGAATTTAAAATATTGTAGTGCATTTCCAATGTTCAATAGATGATTAATTAATTAGTGTGTTGTATTCTTACCTTGTAAATGTAATAAAGAGATCTAAACGAAAAACTCACCCTAGTATAAGAATCGTGTATAACCACCCTTCTTGTGTGAATTATTTTAGTATAGGATACTAAAACCTTAGGATAAACTTCAATCTCTACTCTCGATGTCACCTTCTAGATTAAGTAAATGAGATCCCTAGTTTGAATTATCGTCATAATCGGTATGTTTAGTGACATCATCGTAAACCCGACGGTTAGGAACAACATGGTCAAACTATTTTTGGTGTAAGCAGAACTAAGAATTCCTTAGGATCCTAGTGGACTACCAAGTCTTATGAAGTTATATTTAGAAATTAACTTCATCATCGAATGAATTCTCTGTGGGATCTAGACGACACAAATGGAGCTAGTGAAATAGTTGTGCTATGACTTAAACTCTTGTTAATGATCCTTTTAGTTCCTTGTAGATAAATGTGTTACCTTGGTTACTAACAACATAACACCTTGGTATTTCATGAAGGTTGTTTAGCATAAATATGTACTCTCACCTTAAACTCATATATAGTTGGGGTGTAGATCCTTAGGTGCAATTGGAATTAAACCAAACCTTGGCTAATTAAGGGGTTAACTTGTGGGTATAAAATGGTAAGTAACTCCTTACAAATGAAATTGATTTGAAATATGTTGACTTTAGAGAACCCAAGAAACTAGAAACTTGGTCCCGTAATCCCTTGTTATGCCCTTTTATAACATTAAGAATAAAATAAATTTCACATGCAAAATCGTGAAATGCAAAAACATGGGATCTTACCTTGAACACAAATCACTTATGGTTCATGTTAGTTTATAATGCTTCCAATCATGTACTTCTTCAATATGTTAGACAAGTACTTTCGTAACTCTTTTGTTATAAAGTGATGCCAATAATGATACCATAGTGTAATGTAAGAGTAAAACTAAATTTGAGGTTAGGAATAATGTCACTTTTGGAGTCCTTATAACTCAATTAGAAATTTTCTTGTGTTAAAAAGAATATGTATTGCCTTGGTGAGATCAAACTTCCAAAAAAATATATATATATATATATATATATATATATATATATATATATATATATATATATATTTTTGATGTGGAAATGTTGAATGGATTCAAAAATTTATTAATCTATATTAAGTATGGTAGGGAAATAAATATACCATGATCGAAGAATGTTTTGGGGAAAAGGTATCTTGAATCTAAATATCCCTCAAATCCTAAGATTTCTTTCTTGATATCATGTCAGATTCATTTATGTAGTAAGGGTAAAATTTAAACATCATATAAACATTTGAGAAACATAAGCTTAACATAAGAACGAGGTAATTAGGAACTTTGTATGCAATTTGAAATATGAAAATTAATTATGTAAGTTAAGGAGATTGTTGTAAGGGATAAAGAACCAATTTAAATGGACGAACTATAAGTTGAATGTGAAATTAATTTAAGAATTTGTAGGTGGAAAAAAGAGAAAATTATCCTTGCATAATAATGTTCTTGGAATGTTTATTGTAACTATTGGGGTTAGCACACCATTCTAGAAATAATATATCGGATCTAAGCATACATGTAAATAAAAATGGATATTCTACCGAGAAAAATACACAAATCAAGAGATAAAAAAAAAACTAACGTGGTTCACCCATGTTAGCTACGTCCATCAAGAAATAAGTCAATCTATTATCCAAAGCTTTGAGAAGATATATAATTGAAGATTTACAATCTTCCACACCTCTCAGATGTATAATACTTTCTTTCACTCAAGCTTTTGCTTCTTCACCAAGAATTATCTCTCTCATAATTATTCTCACAATAATCATCAAATTTTGCAAGTTCTTCTTAATTCTTTCTTCTAAACCCTAGCTTTCATGCTTATATAGGCATATCCAAACTTAGGGAACTTAGCCATGCAATTACAATCAATAGATTTGATTTAACACTAAAAATATATCTAATTCCTGAGATTTAATTAAAACATCTACACATAGGTAACGAGGTTGGTTAGCCCTAACCGATGTTGGTTCCTCCTTTCTGACTAATACCGGTCCCTCCATAACCCGATGTCGGTTCTTGTGTTTTCCAAAAAATTTCATACAACATGCTAATCCGAATTAATTAAGCTACGAACTCAACAATCTCCCACTTGGAGATTATTTACTCCACCATACATGTACAATGTCATTCTTGGATTATTCCTTAGCTTTGTTTCTTCCTCTTCAAGTATAAAACTCGAAGACCAACGAAGTGGAGGGTAACTTCAACTTCTCCTTTCTGAACCGCTTCATTAGAATATCCATAGGGTTCTCACTTGTATGAATATTTTCTAGATTCAACTACCCATCCTCCAATACCTACCATATGAAGTGATAGCTCAATTGAATGTGTTTCATTTTTGAATGAAACAATGAGTTCTTTTCCAAATGAATTACACTTTGACTTTGGTACCGAACAATATGCATCATGTTTCTTCTTTCCCAACTCTTTCATGAACCTACTCATCCATATCATTTCCTTTCTAGCCTCTGTAGCTACAACATACTCTGCCTCTATAGTAGACAAAGCCACAACCATCTACAATATTGAAATATAGTTAAGCTGTCTTCCAACCTACTATGAAAATATATCACGCGAGTACTCCTCTTACCATCTAGATCTCTAGTGATATCTAAATCAACATAGCCACATAATTAAATATCCGAACCTCCATAGCATAAAACGCATGATAGATGTTTGTTTAAAATACCTAAGTATCCATTGGACTACTTTCCAATGTTCTTTACCCGTATTATCCATATATCTACTCACAACTCCCACTTCTTGTGAAATGTCCGGTCAGTATAAACCATTACATACATGAGACTCCTAACTATTGAAGCATATGGCACTCGTGTCATGTATTTGACCTCCTCATGTGATGAAGGACACGATATTTTCTCAATTTGATGTGTCCATCCATAGGTTTACTAACAAGTTTTGCATTCGCATCTTGAATCTTTCTAACACCTGTAGATATAATCCTCCTGAGATAAATACAATTTCTTGTTTTCCTATCTCTCGTGTATTTGCATGCCAAGGATTCTTTTTCAGACTCCTAAATCCTTCATTGCAAATGTGTGAGCTAGCTTTCTCTTAATTTCACTAATGTCTTGCATACTAGATCCTACAATAAGCATATCGTCCACATATAGTAACAAAATAATATAGCTCTCATTTTCAAGCTTTTTGAAATAAACACAATGGTCAGATTCACATCTCAAGTAACCATGCTCAGTGCATAAAACTATCAAACCTCATTTACCATTGCCTTGGAGATTTCTTGAGCCCATATAGGCTCTTTTTCAACATGCACACTAACTTCTCATTGCCCTTGACTTCATACCCAAGTGGTTGTTGCATATAAATCTCTTCATCCAAATCACCATGAGGGAAAGTCATCTTCACATCTAGTTTCTCTAAACGTAAATCCTCTACTGCAACTAAACTCAATATTATGCAATTGAAATCATCTTTAAAATAGGAGAAAATATTTGACCAAAGTCAATACATGCTTTCTATGTAAATCCCTTTACTACAAGCCTTGCCTTGTACCTTTTATGTCCACCCTCTTCTTCCTTGATCTTGTAAACCCACTTGTTACTCTGCAACTTCCTCTTACCTGCTGGAAAATTAACCATATCCCTATAGGAAGCACGTACAATTTATAGGATAAATAGTAAACAACATTCCCTAAACTGAAGGAGGAAGATATGGATGAAGATGAGAGAATAATGGAATACCACAATGAAGAGAGAATAAAGGGATATCACCTAAAAATATAAACTATGCTACGTATGCTAGCATTCCCCACCTTATTATATTATTCTTGATAATGTGATCCTGGAAAGTTCAAATTTCACTTTTCCAAGAGATTTTGTGAGAATGTCGGTAACTTGTGCTTTTGTAGGATAGTACTGGAGCTGAATGTGATGGTTCAAGATGTGCTCTCGAATGAAATGACAATCAATCTCAATATGCTTTGTTCATTAATGAAAAATAAGATTCTACATGAGCTTCAACACACTTTGATTATCGTTATAGAGAATAGGTGACTATTTTTTAGGAATTCCCATGTCATCCAAAATGCAACGTAACCATATCGCTTTGCACATAGCTCCTCGTGCGGCACGATATCCTGCCTCTATGGATGAGATAGAAACAAAATTTGGCTTCTTGCTTATCCATGAGATGGGTCCAGATCCGAGATGAAATATGTATCCTATAGTTGAATTCCTATCATCAACGAGATCCAAAGTGGTCCGAGTCGACGTATCCTGTAAGAATAATTGATAATTCTTCTTATATGCCAGACCATATCAAATGTTCCTCAGACATATCTCAATACATGATTTTTTGTTGTTTAGTAACATTGCTTTGGCTCTTGAATGAACCTGGAAAGATAGCTGACGACAAAGCATAGATCTGGTCTGGTATATGTCAAGTAGATGAGCCCCCAATAAGTTTCTGTAGAGTGTAGCATCTACTTGAGGTGAGTCCTAAAATATTGAAAGTTGCAAGCCTTTTTCCATGGGAGTGGATATAGGTTTACAATCAGACATTTTGTACTTTTCTAGGAGTGTCTTGGCATACTTTATCTAGGAGACAAAAATGTGATGCTCCTTTTGCCATATTTCCAAGCCAAGACAGTAATGTAGTAGCCCTAAATATGTCATGTCGAAGGTTCTTTTGAGATCATTCTTCACAATATCAACCTGATCTTCTAAACTACCAGTGATCACAAGATCATCTACATATACAACAAGAATGACAATTTCCTTGCCTACCTTCTTTATATACAAATTTGAATCTGAGGGGCTACAAGTGAACCCATGCTTTGCAAAAGGTGATTGTCGATCTTGATATACCATGCCCTTGGAGCTTGTTTCAGTCCATAAAATGATTTGATGAGATGACATACATTCTTAGGATGCTCTTCATCAAAAAATCCTTCAGTTTGGAGTCGTGTAAACTTCTTCTTTCATATCACTATTTAGGAAAGCAATCTTGACGTCCATCTGTTGAAGTCTCCATCCTTTTTGTGTTGTCAGTGCGCAAACAACTCTGATGGTCTTGATCTTTGTAGTGGGTGTAAAGTTTTCTTCATAGTCGATGCCCTCTTTCTAAGCATATCCTTTTACTACAAGATGTGCTTTATGTTTTTCGATGGATCCGTCTGCCTTATATTTTTTCTTGAAAACCCATTTACAGCCTATTGGTTTCTTTCTTGTAGGTAGATCGACAAGTTCCCATGTCTAATTTTTCATAGGTGATTCATATTTTGTATCGATGGCTTCCTTCCAATGAGGTTGACTGAGTGATTCATGAACAATATCAGGCTCAAAGGTATTAATCAGTGAACTCATGAGTGAAAATTCTACCTCATTTCTTGTTTGACTCCTTATTTTGAATCTGGATGATGTGTATCTGGGAGTTGTTGCAAATGTGAGTCCTTGATGGTGCTTTGTACCCACTTTGTATGAGAATTTAGCTACTTTTGAGAAGAACTGTGTCATTTCTGTGTGGATTGATGTGGAGTCACATTCTCCAGTTCTCCGGGTCAACAAATAGATCTCCTAGAAGCATTTCTTTTCTCTGAGTAGTCTCCTCTAGCTGTTCATCTGATTCAGACTAGTCGGTGAGAGGTGGTTGGTAATGGTTCTTCTGATGTCACTACAGAGTCAAAGGATGACTCGTCACAAACCACGTCCCAACTCTTGTATATTTTCTTTGTCTCAGGATCCATGAGAGGATATGCCTTTGAGGTAGTGATGTAGCCAAGTAGGATACATGGGAGTGTCTTTGGCTCTACCTTATTTCTCTTTTGAGTTGGGACATGTATGTATGTTGTGTAACCAAATAATCAAAAATTAGAAATTGATTGCTTTCTACTACTCCATACCTCTTCTCGGTGTTTTATTTTGTAGAATCTTTGTCGGTGCCATATTGTGAAGATATATAGGTATTCAGTATTGCTTTAGCCCAATAGTGTTCTTTTAGATTTGTTGTTGTTAGCATGCAGCGAGCCATCTCCATCATTGTGTGATTACATCACTCAATAATGTCATTTTGATGAGATGTGTAGGGAGCAGTTAGGTTCTGCTTAACACCTTGTTGGTTCAGGAATGCCAAGAACTTGTTTGATGTGAATCCCCCCCTGATCTGAGAAAATTAGAAGAAGAGGTTGGCCGGTCTCTTTCACAACACGATGATAGAAGTTTTGGAAATGTTGAAGAGCCTCACTTTTCTTCTTCAGGAAAAACACCCACATCTTACGGGAGTGATCATCCATGAACAGTTGAAAGTACTTGTATCCTGAAAATGAAGCAGGACAGAGGGCATTCAGATCGGTATGAAATACCTCCAGATGCTTCTTGGCATGGAAGGTGCTTGCCTGAAATGGATCCCTATGTTGTTTTCCTACAAGATAGCTAGGGAAAAGAGGAAAGGAACTGGACAATTTGGGTAGTCCATGAACCATTGTTTTTGAACTCATCTGATGTAATAAACTAACCAACAAGTGTCCATATCTAAAATGCCAGTGTGTAGCAGATTGTACTTTGTTGGTGTAGATAAAGCTATTACGAGAGAAGATGAAACAATATCTGAAACATAACTTATCTTTCATAAATGCTCTATTAATAATCTTACCTTGTCACGAGATCAAACATGATTTGATGCCATTTTGGACAAGAAATTCTACGTTTAGGTGATGATTCAATATCTGAGTCAACGTGAGAGGTTGCTAGTCAATTCAGAACATATAATACCTTTGTAAGCATACATTTTTGTGGTCCCGAAGGAATGGTGACTCTTCTATTCCTTCTACAACGTACCCTTTTCATCGGCTATCCAAACCCAATCACCGGTGGGTTTCTCATCTAGTGAATCAAACAACACTTTGCCACCCGACATGTGCTTACTTACACTGATTCTATCATCGGCCCAGACTCTCTTCGTGGGCTGTGAAGTCTGAGAGACAAGTACAAGATTCTTACCAAAATGTGCTCCTTATGATGTCTCTTCATCAGACTCATTATCTTGTTGGGATATGATATGCCCCTTGTGATTTCTCTAGTGGGGACGTCGTTTAGAATTTTGAAAATATTCTCACCACCGATGCGCTTTTTTGACTTGAAGACCCTTGTTTCAAGCTATTGTACCAACAGTGATATGTGTCATGAGTGTTGGTTCTACAAATGTGACACCACCTCTTTGACTTTTGATCTTTCTATTGTTGTTTTGGTTGCTTTTAATTTGTCTTCTCTAGGGGACCCTTTTGATTCTTCTAGCCACAGTATGGATTTGAGAACAAGGCTTTATCTTGAGACTCCTCTTCGGATGAGATGATGGCCTCTTCTTGTTGCAACAAATTCACAATTTCTTTGAATGCCACTATTTATTTATATGCATTCAGTGTCATAACGAACACTCAAAATTGAGAAGGGAATGCTCTCAAGGTGATTGGTACGAGAATTTTTTCATCCACTATTTCACTAATCGGTAATAACTTTGATCGTAGCTCAGCCACACGATGTAAGAAATTCTCAACTTTCTCATCTAAACCCATAGAGAGGGTGTGCAACTTTGACTGAAGATGGAGGATCTTAATCTAATTTTTGGCTTCATAAATTGTTTCCATCTTGTCCTAATCCTCCTCTGGTTTCTCTACATTTTGAACATGTGTTTGCACATGTCGTCACCGATATTGACCATTATCGCATCAAAGCTTTGACACTAGCCATTTCATACTTTATTAATTCATCAGGGGATGTGGGAGGGGTCACAGATCTAGTCACAATGCCCCATAATCCTTCAAACTGAAGGATTTTCCTCATTTTTTTCTAGACCGCAAAATTGGGCCCTTTGAGAAATTGAGCATTGGAGAGAAGAAACTTCGGAGTAGACATTGTAATAATAAAACAAAAATTATTTATTTATTCAAGAGATATTACAATTTTTGACTAACTGATGTGAAGTATGAGCTCGTAGATGCTCTCGATACTCGCATGCTGAGAGACGAAAATGCTTGGTGGGGTGTTCTTCTTAATCTTCATTGTCAGCATCGTACCCAACTTCTAACTCTTCCCGAACTTGCTTTTCTTGGTAGCTGATGTCAAAAAGGAAATATTCAAGAATTCCTTGTCAAACTAGCTTGTCAAAGACAAGATTTATGGTGTTCCGAAGTTCGTTCACCAAAGAAAATTAGAACTTGGATCTCTCAGGAGCTTCTTCATGGTGTTCTCTAACTAGCGAGTCGACGTTGCGGCTTTCAGAAATGGCGACCATGTTATTTATGCTCTCAATCGAGTTGTCTATACTCGACATTTGGCGTAGTGTTGTAGAAACTACACGTTTTACTTTCCAATCAACTTGTAGGCAGCCAGGAGGTAATGATTGTAGTAATTTTCCACACAGCAGTGTGTCACGCCTCAGCAAGGAGGTAGAAGACAATAAAAATAACAAATAAAATACTCAGGTTACAATTTCCTACACACCAATAGCTTCAGGCCTCCACGTTTTTATTTATTTAACAAAACTTTCATGCAGAATGGGAAGAGAATACCATTTTTGTCTTAATAATGGTTCCATGTAGAAGAATGTTTGAAATTTTCTACAACAAATAAGACATAAAAAATAAAACACATGGATTCTTCTACGCAGCACCACGCACCAAAGAACTTTTGGTCTTTTCTACACAGGTTGAAGGCTTCACTTACCACACATCCTCTATGCAAGGAAACATATCTTCCTCACGTTCAACTCCTTTCATGCAAAGCAAGCAGATTGTTTCCCTGTTTGTGCACGTAGCAGAGATATTGACTCTCCACGTAGGCAAGTATGGTCACGTTTTTAGCTGTGACTTCTTTTGCTCTTGAAGATCTTTGTGTTGTAGACAATTGCTAGCCTCCACATAATAGCTAAAGAACTCAAAACACTACGCAAGAATTACAGAACTCCACGTAGGTGAACAATTATACCACGCAGAATACTTAATCTTCTCTTTCCATGCAGGTTGTAGACTCCACGCAGAAGACAAAAAACTTCTCATTTCCAAGCGGGTTTTAAAATGACCAAAGGTGCGTTGATATTGTCTCCATGCGAGAGGTTTTTACCATTTATCTTATTCCCACACCGTTGTTCTTCCAAGTACACAGCCGGAGATTTGATATTCGATACCAAAATGTGGGAAGCGAATAGATCAGAAGAATGTGGAGTAAATAACTCTCAACATATCTTGTTTTACTATGGAGAAGCACGTATAATTTATAGGAGAAATAGTAAACAACATTCCCCTAAAATGAAGGAGGAAGATATGGACGAAGATGAGAGAATAATGGAATACAACATCAAGAGAGAGATAAAGGGATATCACCTAAAAATATAAAATATGCTACGTATGCTAACAATCCCAAGTTTGGTTCTATTCCAATGAGTCCATCTCCTCATCCAGGTCATGCTCCCACTAGGCGTGGGTCTCATCCTACATTGCTTCTTTAAAAATTCTTGTTCACCATTATCGGTGAATAATAAATAAAATAGAGAAGGTGTAAATATTTTTAGATGTTTACTTACCCTTTGTGACCTTCTCACGAGATTTTGGGAGTACTTAGAGGCTCATTCGAACCTCCTGACAAACAGGTTGTATCTAAATATGTTAGTGGCCACCGACGCCGGGTCACTGTGAATCGATGCTGATTTGGATCTTCTATAATCGATATCATTTCTGGCGACCAATGTTGGTCAAGCGATCCAACAACGATTAATTGTGTAACCCTATTGGTATTACTTTTAAATCTGAGAGTTCATTTTCATTCACAAAATTCTCAACCGATTCTACCTTGGGTACCAAAATTTGATCCTGTATATTCTCTTTTTATTTCATTCAATGTCACGAGTCCTAATAATTTTAGAATTCTCTAAATTTGAAAAACTAAATCTGAAATCACCAGATCGATAACCAATGAAAGTGCATCTCTTGGATTTTGCATCCAACTTTTTCCTTCTTTCCTTATCAATATGCACAAAATATTTTGAACCAACAAATTTAAGAAAGGAAGGATCTACCTCTTTTCTGATCCAAGCTTCCTCTGGTATTCCTAAATCTAGTGAACTTGAAGGCCCACAGTTAATCAAATAAACTGTTGTATCAAAAGCTTCTACCCAAAACAGTAAAGGCAATCTAGAATGTATCCTCATACTTATAGCACGTTCCATGATTGTCTTGTTCATTCTATCTACAACACCATTCTCTTGTGGTGTTATTGAAACCTTTCTTTCTCTATGTATCCCATTAAATTAACAATAATCATTGAAAGCCTTGCTACAGTATTCACCACCATTGTCAGATCTGAGGCACTTTAACTTTGAATTTGATTAATTCTTAACAAGGGCTTACCATCTTTTAAAAGTATCAAAAACATCATATTTACATTTAATACAATAAACCCATACCTTTTTGTAGCATTGTAATTGAAATTAACATAATAATGGGATCCTCCATGAGAGGCTACTTGATCTAGTCCCCACACATCCGAGTGTACAAGCTCCAATTTTGTTCCTTCGAGTTTCCCCAACTTTGAGAAATCTCACTCTCTTTTTCTTTCCAAAGACAAAATGCTCACAAATCAAGATCTAAATATTTCAAATATGATAACATACCCTTAGCCTTTAATATTAGCATTCATTTTTGAGTCATATGGCCCAATCGATTATACCACATGCATGCATTTGAATCTAAAATAGATAATGTAGAAAAGGAATCAATAACATAGGTAGATAAATATAACGTTCCTACCTTATTACCTCTTGCCACAACAAAATCTCCTCGGTGACTTTCAAAACTCTATTATGAATGTAATCATGCAACTAGATTCACCCAGCTACCCTACGAAATAATATTCCTCTTGAGACTTGGCACATGCCTCACATCTTTCAATACCCATGTATTTCCATTCTATAATTTTAGATGAACTTCCCCTTTACCAGTAATACTTCAAGGTTCATCATCACCCAAAAAAACATGTCCAAATTTTCCTGGACAAAATTTCTAAAATAACCTTTGTTAGTGGTTGCATGGAAAGAATATCCTAAATCTAAGACCAATGATTTAACTCTATTATCTAAGGAAATAATAAGATCATCTTGCATTACCTATACTACAACAAGATTTTCTTCTTTACCTTTATCTGTTGTTGGTTATCTTTATTCTTTGACCAAAAATATTTCTATGCATGTCCTTTCTTTCCACATTTCAACAAGTAATTCCCTTACCTTTGGATTTAGATATGTTATCCGTTGACTTTGATTTCCCATTACTCTTACTCTTGGATCCCTCCTTCGCCTCCCCTTTTTTCTACATTTAAAGCATTCCGAGATGAATACTGTGTACTTTTCTTGCGAATTTCTCCATTCAAGATTATATTAACCACATCATCAAACTTCAAAATATTATTAGCAGATGTTATATTGCTAATAACCATTGCCAAATTATCCCAACTATTAGGTAAAGAACATAAGAATAAAATTTATTTCACTTCATCATCAAATGGAATATCAACATATTTTAACCGATTTCCAATAGTTAGGAAAACATTCAAATGAAAAGATGTAAATCCACCTCCATGCATCTTAGAACTAAATAGTTTCTTCATCAAATAAAATTTATTTGAAGAACTAAGTTTTTTATTTAAATTAGCAAGAAACTTCATTAACCCTACTTTGTAGAATTCACTTCAATAATATTGGAAGTCATGGATGCTACCAGCTCAATATTATAGATCCCAAATATTTTCTCAAGAATCTTCCATTCTTCATTAGTCATATTCGTAGGTCTAGACTTCTCATCCAATGGTAAATACAAATCTCTTTGATATAGATAATCCTCAATCTGCATCTTCCATAATTGATAATTTCGGTTGTCAAACTTCTCTACCTTGTATTTGTTTTCTTCTACCATTGTTATAGCTTCCACTCAATCAAAAAACCCTATGTGAGTAAATCTTTCAACACATAAAACCCTCAAACAAAGCTCTGATACCAATTGTTGGGGTTAGCACACCGGTTGTACAAATAATATATCAGATCTAAGCATACATTCAAATAAAAGCGGATATTCTACGGAAGAAACCCACAAAAGCAAGAGATAGAAATCAACATCATATTTAACATGGTTCACCCAAAGGTGGGCTACGTCCACCAAGAAATAAGCCAATCTATTATCCAAAGCTTTGAGAAGATATATAATTGAAGATCTACAAGCTTCCACACCTCTTAGATGTACTGTACTTTCTTCACTCAAGTTTTTTCTTCTTCACCTAGAATTCTCTCTCTCACAATTATTCTCACAATAATCATCAACGTTTGTAAGTTCTTCTTAATTATTTCTTCTAAACCCTATCTTTCATTCTTATATAGGCATATACAAACTTAGGGAACTTATCCATGCAATTGCAATCAATAGATAAGCTTTAACACTAAAAATAGATATAATTCCCGAGTTAATTAAAACATTCACACATAGGTAATCGATGCCAGTTAGCGCTAACCGATGTCGATTTCTCCTTGCCAAACCGATACTAGTCATTGGTGACCAATGTCAGTCCCTCCATAACTGATGTCGCTTACAATGTTTTTCAGCAAGTTTCATATTGCATGCTATTATGAAGTAACTGAGCTCCACAACTCAATAGTAACTAAGATCTAATCATGGAAATGACGTGTTATGGGTTTGTTAATCATTTGGTCCCTTTTTGTGGTTGGTTCATTGCTAGCATTCATTCTTTGGGGAAAGTGTGGCATTCACATGTTTATAGTATTGTCAGTGTCTATGTGATTCGATGACTTATGTAAGTATCTTATGCGTTGTTACATTTCTCTACTTGGAGCTCTTGTGGTGTTGTGGAGTGAGAAATGTAAGTAAAAATAAATAAAATTATCTTGGTGTTTTTACTATTGTATTTGTGTGTGTAAAAGGTGGGCATTACAAGTTCCTCACAAATAACTATGTTACCTTGGCTAGTAACAACATAACATCTTGGTCTTTAATGAAGGTTTTATAGGATAAATATGTTTTCTCAACTTAAACCTATCTACAAATGGGAAACCTAAGTGCAATTCAAATTAAAATAAACCTCGATTGAATAAGAGGTTAACTTATGCAGGGAGCATCAACAAGATTTACACTAGAAATCATAGTTTTATGTTTTATGTTGAGATACAAAGGAAAATATATAGAAGGAGAGTTTCCTATAAAATAGGAAACCTCCTATAACAACTCACTAAATATGTGAATTTGTTTTAACAACTTCACTTACAAACCAAATAATGATTATTATAATTATGAGTTGTTTCTAAACAACTCATAATATAATAATAAACTACAAATATTAATTACAAATAATGTTAACACTAAAATATGCCTAACATTCACCCCCTTAGTGTGAACATTATTTACTGATATCACCCCCTTAATGTGAACACGAAAAAAATGCACCATAGAACTAGAACCAGAATCGTATGCCTCTACATACTTTTAGGTCTACATATTGTTGGCTTGGATCTTGCCACACATGACCAATCGCTTCACCACGCTGTGAACCCCATAATGTATGATCACACTTACACTGATTCACCCACATACGTGAACTCAACAGTTCCTGCTTTCACTTCAACGGAATGCTAGATTTCACTAGACGATCAATGTTAGAAGCATGATGGTCAAATAATCTCTACAGTCAGAGGATCACTCTAGTTCAACTGCCCTCCTATACAATCTGTTCCCGTGTTCCAAAATGGACTTCCCCTCATTCGAATCAAAACAACGAAAGGAAACCACACACCACACAAATGAAATGTAGTGCCCACTTCCTTGACACCTTTTGATACTAATCATGATATCTGCTGATTATATTATGGACATGATTACAAACCTTATTTTAGTATGATGATAGATGTTAGATCATGGATTATTGTTGACTTGATTCAGGTTATGATGCTTGATGATTATTAGAGACATTTTATATGTGGATGATGATATACTATTTGACATGATTATATGATGGATGTTGTTCAAACTTGTGATATTTGGATATTGTGAGTAGACCTAGAAATAGAAAATTATTGGATGATGATATAGTTGTTGATAAAACTATAAATGATATTGTTAAATTGCTTTGATGTTGTTGTGATTCATATATCTAAATGATTTAGGGAATTATATTTATATTATTTTGGATGTTCTGATATGGCCATGAGGCCGAAGGAGGTATTTGTGTTTTGCAAGTTAAAATATCACAACAAACATCGAGGGATTGGAGACCAACCACATTGGAATTCTAGATGAATTCAACAAGGTCACCATGGCAACTAGTATTTGTTTGTGCATGTTTGTGTGTATGTTAGGGATTCCCATGGCGGGAATCACCTTTAAATGTGATCAAGGGGTTTTATGTATTTCTTTTATTTTGGTCCCTTTATTTATGTTGCATGTGTTTATTTTGTGGTGCTTTTACCCCCTTTCATTATTCTTAAATGGTGTGTAATATTGTAAATAATCATGTTGCTAAGTTAATTAATTATAATATGTCATAAGAAAATAATTAATAGAGTTGTTGGCCTTGAATTAAAGTGTTGTAAGAGATGTGTAAGTGATGTGTAAGTTAACTTTTGAGTGTGAAACACTTCATCTTTTTGGAAATTCGAAATTGTCCTTGGGGGCTGATTTTAGAGGCTTGTGGGACAAGATAAACTTGTCCCATACCTCTTAAATTTAATTACCAACCATACCTACGGTTGGAGAGTTGAGATTAGACTTTTATAATGCTTTTTGTGAAGGCAAATTATAGGTTTTAATTGCACTTTTCTTACATGATTTAATTTCATTCCTTTGGGTTGTGGGTTGGATTTGAGTGTATAAGTAAATTGTCATATTTTTCACCCACCTATTTATTATGCATTGGAGAATGAAGTTGACTTTTGGGTTGGGGTTGAAGATGTGTGATATGGCATCCTACGTGGATTTTCCTCATCCTCTTCCCTTCCCTCTTCTATAAAATTTGAATGGCTTGCCTTGTTTTGGGGTTGCTTAATTTTTGGAGACTTCATTCTTGGGAGAATTCCTTGCTGTTTTGGGAGCTCTTGCTTGAAGAAGTTTTTAGAAGATTTTTGCATGCTTGTGCTTGGTTGTTTTGGATTGCTTGCATTGGGATAGAGCTTGTTGTTTTGGAACTTGGAATAACTCCATCATGGAGAGGTAAGAGCTTGGCTCTTGAAATGCTCTTCTTTTATATATGTAAATGTTCATGTGTGAATGTTTTGGCATGTTTGTGGGCTGTTGGGTAGATGGCCTAGGAATGGTGTAGGAGAAGACTATGGGGTTATTTTGTGGGAGGCACAAGTGTGTTTTAGGGAGGTATAAGGGTGGAGGGAGTTAGGATTTGGGTTCCACCTTACAAAGAAATAGCTTGCATTTCTTTACTCGTTATGGGGTGCCATAAGAGGTTGGGGAGACATAAGGAAATGTGAGGAATAAGGGGTACTTGGGGGAGGCATAAGGGCATGTCAGGGATTTGAAATGATATATATACATAAACATTTTTGGTGGGTTGTTCTCAGGTGGTGATACCCATTTTCCCTTTGGGAGGCACAAGTAACATCCCCCATAGTTTCTTGCTCCTTTGGCTTGGTGGATGAAGCCTGAGTAATGTTTGTTATGCTTTAATGTAGTTACAAACTACATTCTATTTTGGACTGTGTTTTATTGTGGAAATGTTGCTTGTGTGTGTGTGTGGAAACCTATTGTTGCCATGAGTTGGATCACATATTTTGTTGTATTGTGGTTGGGGCTCAGGGCTAATGAATAAGGATGGATTCTCCTCTTCATTGGATGTCTTGGTTTGGTGGAAATCATTGTCTTTCCCCTACTCTTGTTGTGACCAAATTGGAAGAATGAGAAGTATGCATGTTGTTGTTACGGAGCTGAGATAAAGACATTTTGTGAGTCCCTTGTGAAATGAAATCTTATTGTATCCCTTTACCACTTTAAAGTGGATGAGCTTGTAAATGTTTTGTAATGGAAATATGTTGTGTTGATCATGTGAGTTGAAATTTGAAATGTAAAAGAGTTATACTTTGTATTCTATTTTGGAAAGAATGTGAAAGAATGATACGCAATTTGTATGTTGTATTTTGGAATCAAATAGAAAGGAGGTTGTAAGAATTTCATTTGGATTAATGGAAGTTTTGCCTTGTTCATATGATTTTATTTCATTGGAAATATGTGTTTAACATGCACTATGAAATCCTTGTTTAGAAAGTGGAAAAGTGAAACACGTGAGGAGAAAATGTATTATTCTACCCTGTATACAATATATGATTTTGGAAAGAATAAAATAAGGATGTTACAAAGTTGTATTTTGGAATCAATAAATGATGTATTGCCTTTCTCAAATTTCATTTTGGTATTGAATCGATATTTTAAATGTAATTGAAATCTCTGTTTGAAAGAAAGAAAAAACGTATGAAGAAGTGTAATACTCCATCCTTTGAAATGCGTTAAGATTAGAAATCATAATTTACATTTTAGCTAGTAAATGGTTTGATTGAATCAACTAAATGTATTAGGATAGGATTGGAATGAATTTCCACACTTGGGAGATGGAAAATGATAAATACATCCTTCAAAATTTGATCTCTGTTTTGTATTTTTCAACTAGAAAATACAATATCCAAAAATGCACAGTTCGAACCTGCAACAATAAAATAAGAAATTAAATGATTAAATTGAAGTAGTATGCCCTAAATGAATCCAATGAGACAAAAATACTTAAAGGAAATCTTTCAAAACATGGCTAAACCAAGTTCAAAGTTTTCACAGTTGTTTTGCTGTCAAAATTGTAAATTTCAAATTGGAGCTCAATCAAATTGATATACCTCACAAACTTATCCTAATTCCACCTAAGAACGATTCTCCATGCATATTTTACATGTTGAGAGAGGAATAAGATAAAATTGAACAAACTTTATAAGTTAATTTTTACCAGTTTGCACCTTTGTAAAAGCCTCAGAGATCGTTTTCTTGAAATTTACAACTTAAACTTTGTCAAAATCAAAAATTAATGATCCTTGAGTAAAGAGGACATCGAGAGCTTTTCAAAAAGTCCTTGTTTTCCCAAAACTGAACTCTCTACTAAAATTTATGGCCTTCTGAATTTTTTCTTCACTTGGCATCAAAAATAATGTTGGGGGAAAATTTTCCTTGCAGAGGCCCGCGGTCCCGAATTTTTCCCTTGGAGATTTGGAAAATTTTGGGAAAAATTTCCTAATTTTTCCCACTAACCCGAAACCAATCAAGTGATGCCACGTGGCATCATGAAGCATCAAGCGGAGGAGCGGTCCCTTTGCCTTCTTTCATTTCAGAATTTTTTTGGAAAATTTTCAAAGTGTTTCCACTGACCTTGACCAATCGAGGCCGCCACCGGCATCGCGAGGTGCCGACGGAGGTAAAGGTGAATGTTACCCTCTTAAGCCTTCGGGAGTTAATCTAATTTTCTCCCCACCACCCCGCCTTCCTTGCGTTGACTTAGGAGATGACACGTGTCCCTTGCAGACTTGCGGGAGCGTGGGCCAAAGTTGGATTTTCGCCTGCGCAGAAGACTTTTCAAAATGTCTCCCGCCACCCCACTCTCCTCGCGCTAACTTGGGAGGTGCCACATGTCCCTTGTGGACTTATAGACCCATGGGTGTGTGGGCGCAAAGTTGGTTTTTGCCCATGCATGACAAATTTTCCAAAAGTCTCCTTGTGGCCCGCAGACCCACCTTTGGGGCAAATTTTCTCCCCTAGGCCCGCAGGCTGCTCTTGGGGAAAATTTTCACCCTAAGGCCCACCAGACCCATAACTTGAGAAATATGAGGAGTTAGGAGGACTTATTTATATCAATGGAAAGGTGAGGAAATTTTCTATCCAATGGGAATGATTTAGGAAATTTTGAATGCATTAATTTTGAGAAAAATCAAGTTAAATATTTAAGCTTGTTAGAGAGTGGGTATGGTGAGGTATTACCCTCTGAACCTAATTGAACCTTATAACCTTAAATTTAGGATCTTATGACCTCATTTAATTGTTAATAAAATAAAAGTATATTCTAGTGGATTAGAATTGTTCCGAACCCGTTGGTGTCAACTATTGTCTTGTAACTTTGGTTGAAGACTTCTTTTTTAAATAAAAATAAATTATTCCATAATTTTTCCTAACTAATCCTAGGTTGTTCTTGGGTCTCAAGTGGGTTGTTTTAGCGGGAGTTACATGAAATAATATAAAATAATACCACCAAATTTGAATACGACCCCATCGTTGGTGACTAATGAGAGATGCTAATCACCCTCCTTCCTCCATTGCCTCCAACCTCCAATAGGTGAATTATTTTCCATAAGTATTCCTCATCACTGGGACGATAAATTTATTCATATTTGGAATATTCATCCCAATCAGTTTCTTCTTCAACCAAAAATGTTTTTGATCTATTTTTTCATCAAGCAAATATTTTGCACTCTTTTTACAATTTAAAATTAAATGCCTTAATTCTTTCGATAAAAAAATTTGAGCTTTCCTCGTGATGGAACATTCTTTGAAGTATAGTTGCCCTTTTTTGATGATGTACTAGCTTTATTGTGCGCATATAAAACCTCCTCTTCTAGCTCGGAAGGTTCATTATGATCAAGAAGATTAGAAATTATTCCTAAACCAATGTTAAGCTTTCTCATAGTAAAAATCATATGATACATTTTTTAGGAAAACTAGTCAAAAGAATTTCTTTGGCATCATCATCATTTACGTTTTCATTAATTCCTTCAAGATGATTAAGTAGAGAGCAAAAATTGCTTATATGATCTGTCATTTTTACACCTTTGTCCATCTTTAATCCATATAATTTTTGCTTCAGAGTCATCTTGGCACTTTCTACTTCAGATCCAAAAAGCTTGTTTAAAGTCTCCCAAATCTCCTTTGCAGACTTTGTGAAGTCCACATGGTGTAAGTAAGCTTTAGATAGACCGAGACCAATGGTTCCTAAGGCCTTTTGATCCTTAACAATCCACTTTACGCGATCTGTTGCATTTTTGGTATTGTAGTATTAGGTTTAACGACATCCCACAGATCCTTCTCAATCAAATTCAGTTGCATCTGGATTCTCCATGTATGAAAATCTCGACCTTCGAACTTCTCAACAAGAATTAACTTCTCCATTTTTATTTTTATTTTTTTGCAAAAATTGAAGAATGTTGCATAAATAAAAGTATCCAAGAATCACGTACTCACACAACGAATCGGTTAGAAGACAAAAATATTTTCCCGGTTGGTCATTTGTCTTGATTGATTGCCAAATCTTTACAATGTGTAATTTGTTACGTGGCAGAAACATCCTCATGGAAAAAAACTGAGGATTAGTTTATTCTTAGAGAAGATATACATGTCATCATTGTTAGTAGATAATCACCAAAAAAGAACGTAATTCTCGGGTATAGCTACACAACTAGCAATCGAAAGACATTTTATATTGAATTGTCGCAATTTATCTTTTGTTGACCTTGGCATCTTAATTAATGGAAAATTATGGGAAATGTCTCAAACCCTCTTCTTAGCGTTGAGTGAGAACTAGTATCCGCACTTTTGACTTAATCAAGAATTAATATCCCTCAAATGACTCAAATTTAGATAGGATGAGACATTAATTGAACAGATGTAAAAATGGAAGCCAAATCCAAAGATAAGAACAATTTGTTCAAGTGAAGAATGGAAAAAAATGTACAAAGATTTGTAAATATGCAGGGAAACCAAGACCACTGATTTCTAGAACTCAGGGACTACATATGAAATATGGGTGCACGGATTTGAGCATAGCATAAATGAATCACAAAGGAGATTGTTGCATGGATCTATAGGAACATATCAAAGGAGTATTGCAATGATAAAATAGATGGTCATATGGAATTGGATTTTAATAGAGGTTCGTATTGACCGCAAAACTCTAACATGCATTAAAAATTTTACTGTAATGACTTTTTCAAGCTCCACCAAGCACAAAAATAACATTTCATGCATTTCCTTATTTGGCCTCTTTGAACTAATTGATCCTTAGCTTGAAATAGAGGCTCGATATTTTTGTTTCAAGTTGAGATAAATAATAAAAAACTTTATGCGAGAGATTGGACAATACCTGATAAATGGTTTTGAGATTAATCTATGTTGTAAAACTTGAACTTGTACCTGAGTCGTTCCTTAGTGAATTCTTTTAGTGATCTCGATCCTTGTTGATTGAGACTAGTCCTAGAACATGAGATTTACACGTGCATAAGTCTACATGAAATTTATTCAACATGATGTACATGAATCTAAAAAGCGTAGTAATGGATCTCATACAAGAGGAGACTTGGGAAAGATGCGGTGGCCGGGGGACGAGTTTGGAGCCGCATCCAATAGATGTAGGATAGTAGTTCAAGGGGTTAGCTCCTCCTCCTCGTGGTGGACATGGTTCTGCACAGTCTTCATTCAAGCCACCACAACAACCATGTCGTAGCAAGAGACTTGTACACCTTTCAAACCTACTCGAGTTTTGATGCACGAGAGGACGGAGTATGGGGCCTAATCCTAGGAGTCCCATTAGGACACAGGGTGCACCGAGAGCTCATTCAGTAGGAGCTCATCAGCGAGACCTCGAAATTCATATCTGGATCATCGGGATCCACAAAGCCTGCACCTCAGAGTACTAGCTAGAGTTGCATCTCATTGGAGAGGACCGGGTAGTTGTTATGGTTGTGGTGTTGTCGGACATCATTGGAGAGAGTTCCCACAGAACCCTAGTAATAAGGGTAAGACATAGATTTCAGAGCCTACTGTTGGTGACATGGGGCGCAACCATTAGATCTATGTAGCAGTCACGAACCGCCAAGTTGAGCACCATAGTACCATGATAGAGACTACAAGTAGCATTAGTGGCATTCCTACCTCCATTTTGTTTGATTCTGGTTCATTTGATTCTTTTATTGCACTATCCTTAGTAGAGTGTTACATGTTGGTGGCAGTTAGGTAGGGTCTTATTCGAGACATTGAAATGGCTTTTGGAGCTAAAATTTCAGAGACTCCTTAGTTAAGTAGTGTGTGGTGGAATTAGGACCCTTCACCACTACCTCAAATCTTCATATCCTTCTATTGGGTTCATATGGATTCATCTTGGGCATGGACTGGTTGTTTACACAAAGAGCTAGAGTGTGCGATGAGGTTACCAGGATGTCTCTTGTTATGGTTAGTGATAGATCAAAGGATGAGTCTAGTGGGCCATCCCTTCATGACCATCCCATCTTGAGGGAGTTTTCCGACATCTTTCCAGGGGAGCTACTGAGGTTACCTCCCCACATGAGATAGATTTTCACATAGATTTGGTTCCGGGCACAAAGCCTATCTCACGAGCACCTTATCAGATGACTACCCTTGAGCTCTATGAGCTCAAGTTGCAGCTAGAGGGCCTTCTAGAGAAAGGCCTAATCTATCCTAGTGTATCCCCTTGGGGTACACCATGATATTCGTGAAGAAGAAGGACAGATTTCTATGGTTTTGTATTGATTACCACCAATTGAACAAAGTTACGATCAAAAATCATTATCCCATTCCGTGCATTGATGATTTATTTGATCAGATGAAGGGGGCCACAATTTTCTCCAAGATAGATCTTAATTCGGGTATCATCAGCTAAGGATCATGGAGGAAGATATTCATAAGACTACCTTCCATACGAGATATGGCCACTACGAGTTTTGTAGTGCCTTTTGGTCCGATGAATGCCCCCGCATTGTTCATGAGCTTGATGAATGGGATGTTCAAGAAATTCTTGGATCACTTCATGCTCATTTTCCTTGATTACATTTTGATTTAATCATGTACGTGTGAGGAGCACGAGGAGCACATTCGCTAGGTTCTTTAGTGTCTTTGTGAGTAGCATATTTATGGGAACCTAGAGAAGTGTGTGTTCTTTCAGACATAGATGTAGTATTTGGGCCACATCATTTCTAGGCAAGGTATCATAGTTGATCCTTAAAAGATTCGATCTATCATGGATTGGCCAACACCCACTAGTGTGACCGAGGTGTGTAGCTTCAAGGGTTTGGTAGGATATTACAGGAGATTTGTTAGGGACTTCTCCCGCATTCTCGCACTCCCATCACTTCCTTCCTTCAACGAAAAGGGAAGAAGTTTGTATCGTTAGACATATGTGAGTAGGCCTTTAGGAAATTGAAGGAATGCCTCACGATAGCACATATTCTAGCAATGCCAGATCCTCAGGGTGAGTTCTACGTTTGCATAGATGCTTCTTTGGCAAGACTTGGAGGTGTGTTGATGCAGGAGGGTAGAGTAATTGCTTTTGAGTCTCGCAAACTCAAGGATTATGAGCTCAATTATCTCGACTCATGATCTTGAGCTTCCAAAGATTTTTGCATGCCTTGTACGGTGGAGACTATTTCTTCTTGGCTAGAGATTTACACTCAGGACTGATCGCTTAAGTCTTCACCACCTCTTCACACAGCCCAATCTCAACGCTTGTCAATGGCGTTGGATGGAGTTGCTTTGTGAGTATGACATGGAGATAGAGTGTGTGAAAGGGAAGGAAAATGTGGTTGTAAATTGTAACACCCACATATTTCCCATAAGAACTCACGAGAAACTCGATAACGAGACAGGAAAAATTATGGAATAATTTTTTTAAAGGTTCCAAGGCCTTAGCTCGTATTTTTATAAAATACAGATTACCAAAAAATTAAACTATTAATTGGGTAAAGCAGTAAAAACAATTTTTAATTCTTTCACCAACAAGTTTTCTAAAATTTATTTAAATAATCTTCATTAGCTTTTAAAAAAAACGTAACTCCATTAATCCTATTTAAGGTACAAAACAAACTTATATTAAATCATACTAGGATAATAACCTTGCTTTGTTAAATACATGTAATTTATAATAAGATCATTATTCTAATGGGGAAAGTGCTCAACTTATTCTAACCCCTTAGGCCCCATTTAACAATACACACCCATCTTTTATTTAAAAACATTCCCACCTAAATACCCCATCACTTAAGTGATGTAGGGTTCATCCTACACCATTGATCTATTCTTTCCTAGCCCTTAGATTTAGGTTTGACAAAAGTAACCCTAAGAAATCCTTATGGATTCTCATATATTCTTTTTCTAACTTCTACTCTATTTTCTTTACTTTTCACTTTTAGGTTAAGGAAGAAGGGAAGGAGAGAATGAAGGCATGGAGGCCATTAGAGACATGGAAACTGTTCTTGATTAAACTTTGCTTAAAACATAAATCTATTCATTTCCCCTTTGTGGGTAATGCTTCCTCTTTTGCATTTGTTCATTAAAATTATTTTACTTACAGTTGAAGTGTATACTTTGTGTATATACCCATTTGGGTAAAAACCAGAAAACTCATAGATTTATTTTACAATGAAACATGTTTTTATAAATGTATATTTCTCAATAAATGAATATAATATATATATATATATTTATATATATAAATTAGCATATAAAATATACACAAAACAACACACACATATACATGTATTACGAGTGGCACATACATGTTTGCCAAAGAATGGCTATAAAAATGAAAAGTGAGGTTTAAATTAATGGGGGGTTGGTTTAGTTTCTGGAGGGAGTTTAGGGCATTGTTGGGGGAGGGGGAAAAAGGGCGGATTAGATTTATGCGTGGGGGCTTAGGGTATAAGGGTTTTTGTTTGGGGGGGGGGGAATAAACCTAATACTATGTGCCACGACTCCTCCCCCACCACCTCACAAATCTATTTTTTATTTTTAAGGAGGCCAAGAAAAAATATTTTTATATTTGACTTAACTTTTTTATTTTTTTTTTTAATAAATAAAATTTCTACACTAGTTAAACCATTTCTTTATATTTTAATAAAAAAAAATTTATAACATTTATTATTATGTATATAACTATAATGTACATATATACACATTACACACACACAATATTAGTATATATAATATTTAACGTATAATATGAGATTAATATTTATAAAATTTATAACATGTATTAAAATCACATAATGGTAATAAGACTTTAAAATTACCTATTATATATTATAATATATATTTGTTGTATTTTAATATTTTCATTTAATTTAGGATTTATTCCTTTTGTGGGAGAAAAATACAATAATGTGGAAGGATAAATGTCAAATTTATATAGATGATAAATTTACATGCACTAAGTAATTATAATATAAACAATTGGTGTATTTATCAGGTTTAAAAAACCATCACTTTCCATTTCGTTTATACAATCATTTAAGGTCTAATTAGTTGTGGTTCACTCTTTTACTTTGATCAATCCTATATCCACAAGGTAGGAATTTTATTAATAAGTCAATCATGCCTAATCCTTTTACACATCTAGTTGGATAAGGTGCAACAAACCACTATTAAATGAAATTTATTTCAACATTCTATAAAAAGGATTTTCCATAATGAAATTATTCAACATTTATTTCCCATCCAAGAGCACAAATCTATAAACAATGAACTCCTAAACACAAATTTAAATTTGAAAGAACTTAATTTCCATTTTCAAGATCTTTGCAAGGCTCATATTCACATGAAGTAATGTAGATTATAATAAGACATTTCCAAGAATGATAAAGATTACATTCAATAAACTATTGATACAATTTACAAGTAGTAGGATCATAATAGCACAAGATGTAACTCTACAAGCCTTTCTCCAACAAGAGCACCTTCTCCATTGAGCTCACCATCTTCATCAATCCAAGCACAAACAAAATGGGGAGTAGCAACACTCTCCACCCAACCAAAATATCCAATGAGGAAGAGAAGCCTTCTTCCTCATTGGCCCCCAGAGCCCCAACAAGGAAGCAATGAAGGATATTTAGACAACCATGAAACTCAAAAATGGCTTCCACATACACATTCAATCAAGACATTCAATGAAATAACACAATACCAATTTTATCACAAAAAAAAATATCAAAACACAAAGGCTTCATACTAAAGCCATGGAGGAGAAAGGAACATGGGGGTTCTTCTTATGCCTCCCAAGGGCTTGGGTGTCCACCTATGAGCCTCCAAAAACTCCATCACAATACACACAACACTCTTATGCCTCCCTCCAAAAATATACACCACTCTTATGCCTCCCTCAAGAAATCAACACACTCTTATGCCTCCCTCACTCTTATGCCTCCCTCAAGAAAATAAGATAAACACAATTCATATTTATCAACAAGGTGGACATCCCAACCCAACTCCCTCCTAAAATATACCCATTACATTTCTCTTATGCCTCCCTCAAGTTTTACCCCCATTTCCATTTCTCCCACAACCTAAGAATCAAATCTATTTCCCAAATTCATGAGCAATAAGCAATCATCAACAACACATATGAGCACAACAAAATAACAAGGTAAATAAGGGTGAAGATCTACCTTACAAATGAAGAGTATCAATACACAAAAAAGCTCCAAGCCTTCCAAAATCCTAAGCAAACACCATCCACTCCAAGTTCCATTCACCATTCTCAAGCAAGCTCTCCAAAATTACAAGCATTCCCCAAAAAAAAAAATGAGTAAGTAACCCCTAAAACAACAATTAAACATGCATATAAGGAAAAGGAAGAGGAGGGTGAGGTGGCTCCATGTAGGATGCCACATCACTCATCCTCAACTCCACATCACAAGTCAAACCTCAACCCCAATGCATAATAAATTGGTGGGTGAGTGAAATGACAATTTACTTACACACACAAACCAAGCCCACACCCCCTAAGGACAAACTTAAAGACCCATGTAAGAAAAGTGCAATAAATGTCACTTTTTGACTTACAAAACACATAATGGGGTCTATTTTTGACCCCCAATCCATAGGTAGGGTTGGTATAGTAATTTAAGAGGTGTGGGACAAGTTTAACTTGTCCCACAAGCCTTCAAAATTGGCCCTTAAGGCCAAATTCGAATTTCCATGAAGGGGTAGAGTGTACAACACTCAAGATCACAAGCACTCAACTTAAACACAAAACCAAAGAGCCATCTAAATATAATAAATGAAAAAATTTTTGACCCATTCATAATTAGTTTAGAACAAGATTAAATTAACTCAAATAAGGCAACTAAAATCATTAAAGATAAAAGGAATATAAACAAAATCTAAATAATTAATACAAGGAAATTACATCACTATAAAATCACATACTAAAATTAAATAAAGGAATATAAAAAAAAAAACACACAAACCCCTTGGTCACAATTGGAGGTAATCCCCCCATGGGGACCCCTAACAACAACAAGACACACACACATAACACAAGTTTCCATGGTGACCCTTTTGCCAATACCCCACATTCCTTCGTTGTTGGTCTCCTACCCCCCATAGTTTATTGTTGTGAAATAATTACCTACAAAATCACACAATACCTTTCTAGCCTCATGGCCATATTAGTGATATCAAACTAATAAAAAATTCTTATATCTACATATCAATTTCAACATCAAATGTCATAACTACTATTGCTAAGACCAAGTAATTCAACAATTACTCTCAATTTCAACATTTTGATTCTACTAATACATCAGTTTGTAATTAAGATCATAAACCAACTAAATCATCTAATTTAAGCAATACTTTCACTCATTCACCATTTCACCAATTCTCCAACATCAAAGAAATCAAAAAATAACTTTGAACATCATAATAAAAATCAATACGAAAATAATTCAAATATCAACATATATCTAAGTTGACAACACATCATTTTCTTCCATACTGAAAGTCTATCAAAAGTTAATCAATTCGATTAGAGAATGTCTATCCTTCAATTTCCATATCACAATGTGTTACTATCATTCATCTATTAATATTTCTATGTACCTTGTGCAATGATGTCTATGTGTTCAGTCACAGTGTTAGATTAAATATAACAAAACAATATCAAGAGTAATGATATCACAATCAATTTATAACAAACGTAACCATTCTAGCTAATTGTCTTATCCTTAGATGCCCATCAGGGTCCACAATATGACATAGAGTCAAAATAATAATAATAACCAAAACACAATAGAAATCCTAATGTCTACACATTTTATTTGTGTTAACTAGAGAATAAAGCAACAATAGGGTTTATGATTATAACAATTCAAAAAGATAATCATGGTTCATTTAGTGTCGAAGGGAAGTGGGCATTACATCCCCCTCCCTTAGATTTGACTTCCTCCCGGAAGTCATGGAGAAGAGGTAGGAACAATGCAAAAAAAAAAAGGATCACACCCTTTGTGGAATTGTTTTTCTTCAAACAAGTGTGGGTCTACAGAACCCAAGTTTGGTCCAATGCAATTCAACAAGAAGAAGGAATATTATAAGGGATGAGTTCTAAACTTTCTTCAAGTAAGGTTGCGAACATTTAATTCTAAAGAGTAACTCTACGTGATCAACCAAGATACAACACATAACATCAAAACATGAAAAGGTCAAAGGAGTCTCAAGAATAACCACCAAGTAAAGGAATAACAGGGAGAATTTTGAACTTGAGATGACCACATAGTTTCCCATGGATACAACATACTACAATAACAAAAGTTAAGGTTTCCACTAAGGTTGAGTTATGCTTTCAAAGTTCGTTATTTAGACAAGGCTAGAAAAAATCAACCATGACCAAAATTTGTACAAGAAACATGTCTACTCAAAGGTCTCACAATTTTGAGATCACACAAGATGAGGTTTAACAACAAGGAAGGACACTTAAATTAGCAAAACATTTACAATCAAGAAAACTATTCATGGGAAGCACTTCTATAACTCGAGAGGGTAAAATTAAATTTTCATGGTAATACTAAGCAAAATCATGACCAAAGGTTTCTATAGTCTGATTTTACACTTAAAAAAAAATCAAACACACAACACTAACCTAATTTAGAAACGTCAAACATTTAGAAAATATTTCCACTAGAAACTAACATATCAATACAAGAAGCACCATTCACTATAACACAATGGAATTTATTTATCTTAAATCCTGCTCAAGCTCAAAATAACCATAAGAGAGAACATGCATAAATCGTAACACCAAAGAGCACTCAAGGGAGCTAGGGAAGAAGAAAAGTAACAAGAGGGGTCCAACTACAATCCAAAGTGCATCATACCAAAAGTGAGTAACAACTTATGAAAACAACTTGCACTTTCCTTCCCAACGATGGAAAAGGGGGAAAACAACAAAGTGTCACAAAAAAAAGAAGAAAAGAGGACTTCCCAAAGTTATGTCATATCCTTAACATATGTTGCCTTAAAATTACAATAACCTAGGTCACCAAGGACTAAATCAACACACAAGGAGGTTGCTTTTCTTAAAAAAAGAGATAAGACCCAATCCTAAAGGCCACAACTCACACTCATCGAGCTATGAGGCAACAAGGGTACGATGACCCAAAATCCTACAAGGGAAAAACACATACGCCTATGAACAAGGGAGTACTACGCAATTAGAACACATCACTAACAACAAGGTGTTTCACAATTCCGGGTAGGTGACAAAACTAAGGGTTCAATTATACATTGCACTTAATACATAAATCTTACTCATTTTATAAATCAACTTATTAAGTCAAAAATTTATAGTTTCACTTGCTAAGCACATTCCTTACAAGTTTTCTTAATTAAAACTTCCTTTTATTATGATATCACAAGTTTGTGTTATAAGGAGCACCACTAAGGTGGGCATGATATCTCGCCATTCTGTATAGGTGGAAGGAAAAGTATTTATTTTACTCCTAGGGAAGGTAGATGGAAAAAGTTTCCTTTCTATTCTTCTACATAGTTTTTATTTCTTCTATTAATCTACCAAGGTTATAAAAAGAAACCATTTTCCTTTTCTATGTTCCAGTTTATTTGTTAAGTTTCAAAGTCAAATCCCCTCAATTAGAGTTTTATTATGTGTTTGAATCATCTTATCAATTAAATTTTAATGGGAAGGAAGAGTCAAACATATCACATTATTACTTTTATGGGAATAAGAGATAAATCAACATATCACATTTTTAATTCTAAAGGAACAAGAGACATTCAACATAACAAACACATCATTAATTTTGTAAGAACTAGGAATCTATCATCACCAACATGTATCACACCAATATTTCAAGGGTTTACCAAATAATTACAAGCATCATTAAACATTCCTAGTGGGTCTCCACAAGTCTCAAAATAAGTTACAAGGAAAAGACCCATTAAAGAGGCATATTTACTTTTACAATTTTAGAGGTTTAACAATGTTTGTTGTTTAGGCTCAAACATTTTACTCACATAATAAGACAAGGAAAGTTTTCAAATCAACACTCATATTTCCACAAGATACCACCAACCAAGCAAAAATGACAAGGAAAATTTTACTCCAAGGACACCACATTCCCATTAGAAGGTATCAAATGCAATAAGACAACCAACTAATCTACCCAAACATGGACTTTACTGACCAAGAGTTATAGTTTTAAAAGAAGAAGCACAATATAAGCACCACCGAGATTAAAATATTAAGATCTACCAAACTAACATCTCTAAGAGCAAGGTCCAAAAGACCCAAAAGAATCCATAAGTGTCTCCACGTAACCCAAAGATTAATAGGTCATAAAATGTTATTCATAACAATTTAAAAGGTTAAGACAAGGGTAGACTTATTTATAGGTCATCGAGAGAAAAAAAAGCACACTTAATTAAACACATTTTAAATGGGCTTAAATCTAACCATAATTACCAAGATACATACAATCCACAAGTCAATACTTTCTATAATGAAACAAGGAAACCATGATAAAACTTAGCATGCCATCATGAAATGTTACTACCAAACAAAAACTTTTCCACTAAAATCTATACAATCAACAAAATTCAATCCGATCCTAACACAATCCATAAGCCCATAACCAAACACATCTACTTTGATGAGGATAAAATCTCTTACCAGGTTGTAAGAGAATCACCACCACCACTATCAAGTTTCCAACTAGACCACACTACACAACAAACTCTCCAAGATCCTAGACACACTCAAGGTTCCATCTTTCCAAAACCAAGGCATAACTTAAAGCACCTAAGAAGACATTCAAGGCACCTAGGGTGTACCCCCATACGATGAAATGTCACAATACAAACAACGTAGAACCAACTCAACAACATGCAAGAAAGAATCACGTAACATTTAGCTAAGTAGCCAACAAGATAAATGAGCTTTGAGTCACCAATCAAAGTAAAATCCAAGAAATATTGGCAATCAAGGAAAGTGGCTAAGTAGCCGCATTGCAATGTCTTGAAAATTCTCGCAAAAATATAAATAACTAAAAGAGCCTCAGAGCTTCTCAATCCAATCATAAAATAAGATGTTGGTCCTTGATAAAATAACACAAGTTTACAAATATAAAATATAAAAGTCAACATCACAATCACTTCATGCCCTTCATGGCCACCAATAGGGGTACTATACCTCGAGCTCCATTCTAATAACACATATGCAAAAGTTGGATCAAATGCAACACCAAGACCTAATATCCACTTACTCATACGGGGATTAAGTCACCAAAGTGGAAACCAAAACTAACTCGTCTAACCACTGAAGGAAAAAAGGGAGCTTTAGATGACTAAACAACTTCTAATTTACTCTTATACTCCCAACACAACCACTAATGCACTAAGCCACAAGAATCACACCATACAATTTATCATTCCAACAAGGAAGAGTCTCAATGGGTTTATCACATCATACGACTAAAGCAAGAGTTAGGACTCATCAAACAACATCTTTTCAAAGTAGAAACAAGTTCTGCTACACCAGAAGTTCACAAAAATATCAATCTAATTTAATTTTTCATTTTACCCAGGTTTGAAAAAAAATGCATTAGGCGAGTACAACAATTCAAACAACTTTATTATTTTATTATTATTTTATTATGGTGGTTCAAATTTTGTTAACTGGTTTTCGGGTTTCAAAGTCGGCCCAGGGTCCAAGCGTTGAACCCACGGCTCTGATACCAAGTGTAACACCCACATTTTCCCACAAGAACTCACGAGAAACCCGATATCAAGAAAAAAAATTATGGAATAATTTTTTTTGAAAGGTTCCAAGGCCTTAGCTCATATTTTAATAAAATGCAGATTACCAAAAATTTTAAACTATTAATTGGCAAAAACAATTATCGATTAATTAAGATTGCCTCAATTTTCAAAATTAATATTACGTTTTAATTCTTTCACCAACAAGTTTTCTAAAATTTTATTTAAATAATCTTCATTAGCTTTTAAAAAAATAATAACTCCATTAATCCTATTTAATTTTATACAAAACAAAATTTATATTAAATCATACTAGGATAATAACCTTGCTTTGTTAAATACATGCAATTTATAATAAGTTCATTATTCTAAAGGGGCAAAGTGCTCAACTTATTCTAACCCCTTAGGCCCCATTTAACAATACACACCCATATTTTATTTAAAAACATTCCCACCTAAATACCCCATCACTTAAGTGATGTAGGGTTCATCCTACACCATTGGATCTAATCTTTCTAACCCTTAGATTTAGGTTTGGCAAAAGAAACCCTAGAAATCCTTATGGGTTCTCATATATTCTTTTTCTAACTCTAATCTCTCATTTTTTTTTTTTGTTTGCAGGTTAAGGAAGAAGGAGGAGAAGATAAAGCCATGGAGGCCATTAGAGACATGGAAGCTCTCCTTGATTAAAATTTTGCTTAAAACATGGATCCATTCATTTCCCTTTGTGGGTATTGTTTTCTCTTTTGTATTTATTCATTAAAATATTTTACTTACTTTAGTATTTAAAGTGTATACTTTGTGTGTATACCCATTTGGGTAAAATAGAAACCCTATAGATTTATATTTATTTTATATATATACATATTTGCTTTATATATATATATATATATATATATATATAATAAATATATATATTTAACACAAGTTTTTATATATAATATATATAAAATATATACGTATATACACACACATACTATATATATATGTTACATATATTTACACACATAGGCCTATATATTTATAATGGAATGGCATTATATTATTATATTTAAGGAGGGGGTGTAGGTTAATTTGGGAGAGAAGGGTAAATGGTTTAGAAGTGTTGGGGGTGGGGAGGGGGTTTAGACCCACCCCACCCTTATTTAATATATAATGGGGTATTGGGGATTTTTAATAAACCTAATAATTATCAATTTTGAGGGGGTTTTGGAGGGGCGGGGGCCCATATTTTGCACAAATCATTTTTTAAAATTTTATTTAAAAAAAAAATCGGCGGGTAACCCTAATTAAATTAAAACCCCAAACAAGCATTTTTTTTTTTTTTTTTTTTAAAAAATAAAATTAATTTTTAGCCTTACTTAATATTTTCATTCACTTAACAGCTTTTAATAAAATAACTTAATAAATTTTATTATATATATATATAATAATATATATATATATATATATATATATATACATACACATATATACACACACACACACACATATATATATATTTATATTAATACAATATTATTATATATATAAATTAAATAATATTAATTTATATCAAATAATGGTAATTATTATAAAATTATATATATATATTATATTATTATATAATTATTGTATATTAATATTATAATTTTTAAATAAAGGATTTTATTCCTTTTAAAAGAAAAAGTTAAATAATGTGGAAGGGTAAATTATGAAATTTATATAGATAAGATTTACATGCATATTAAGAAATTATAGTATAAACAATTGTGTATTTATAAGTTTAAAAAATTATCACTTTCCATTTCATTTATACAATCATCTTAAAGGTTTAATTAGTTATGGTTCACTCATTTTCTTAAGATCAAATCCCTATATCAACAAGGAGGAAAATTTATTAATAAATCAATCATATCTAATCCTTTTATACATCTAGTTAGATAAGATAAAATAAAACCACTTATTAAATGAAATTTATTTCAATATTCAAGTAAACAAGGATTGTCATAATGAAATTAATCAACATTTATTTCCCATCCAAGAGCACAAATCTATAAACAATGAACTCCTAAACACAAATTTAGATTTGAAAGAACTTAATTTCCATTTACAAGATCATTACAAGGTTCATATTCACATGAAATAATGTAGATTATAATAAGCCATTTCCAAGAATGAATGAGATTACATTCAATAAACTATTGATACAATTTACAAGTAGTAGGATCATAATAGCACAAGATGTAACTCTACATGCCTTTCTCCAACAAGAGCACCTTCTTCCATTGAGCTCCACCATCTTCATCAAGCCATGCACACAACAAAATGGGGGAGTAGGCAACACTCTCCACCCAACCAAAATATCCAATGAGGGAGAGAAGCCTTCTTCCTCATTGGCCCCCAAGCCCCAACAAGGAAGCAATGAGGGCTATTTAGACAACCATGGCAACTCAAAAATGGCTTCCACATACACATTCAATCAAGACAATCAATGAAATAACACAATACCAATTTTACAACAAATCAACAAATATCAAAACACAAAGGCTTCATACTAAAGCCATGGAGGAGAAAGGAACATGGGGTTCTTCTTATGCCTCCCAAGGGCTTGGGTGTCCACCTATGAGCCTCAAAAAACTCCATCACAATACACACAACACTCTTATGCCTCCCTCAAGAAATACACCACTCTTATGCCTCCTCAAGAAATCAACACTCTTATGCCTCCCTTATGCCTCCCTCAAGAAATAAGATAAACACAAATTCATATTTATCAACAAGGTGGACATCCCAACCCAACTCCCTCCTAAAATACCCATTACATTTCTCTTATGCCTCCCTCAAGTTTTACCCCCATTTCCATTTCTCCCACAACCTAAGAATCAAATCTATTTCCCAAAGTCATGAGCAATAAGCAATCATCAACAACACATATGAGCACAACAAAAAATAGCAAAGGTAGGAATAAGGGTGAAGATCTACCTTACAAATGAAGAGTGTCAATACACAACAAGATCCAAGCCTTCCAAAATCCTAAGAAACACCATCCACTCCAAGTTCCATTCACCATTCTCAAGCAAAGCTCTCCCAAAAATTCCAAGCATTCCCCCAAAAAAAAAAAGAAGTAAGTAACCCCTCAAACAACAAAAAAACATGCATATAAAGGAAAAGGGAAGAGGAGGGTGAGGTGGCTCCATGTAGGATGCCACATCACTCATCCTCAACTCCACATCACAAGTCAAACCTCAACCCCAATGCACAATAAATTGGTGGGTGAGTGAAATGACAATTTACTTACACACACAAACCAAGCCCACACCCCCTAAGGACAAACTTAAAGACCCATGTAAGAAAAGTGCAATAAATGTCACTTTTTGACTTACAAAACACATAATGGGGTCTATTTTTGACCCCCCAATCCATAGGTAGGGTTGGCATAGCAATTTAAGAGGTGTGGGACAAGTTTAACTTGTCCCACAAGCCTTCAAAATTGGCCCCTAAGGCCAAATTCAAATTTCCATGAAGGGGTAGAGTGTACAACACTCAAGATCCCAAGCACTCAACTTACAACACAAAATCCAAGAGCCATCTAGTCTAATAAATGAAAACTTTTGACCCATTCATAATTAGTTTAGAACAAGATTAAATTAACTCAAATAAGGAAACTAAACTCATTAAAGATAAAAGGGAATATAAACCAAAATCTAAATAATTAATACAAGGAAATTACATCACTAAAATTCACATACTAAAATCAAATAAAGGAGATATAAAAAGGAAAAAACACACAAACCCCTTGGTCACAATTAGAGGTAATCCCCCATGGGGACCCCCTAACAACAACAAGACACACACAACATAACACAAGTTGCCATGGTGACCAGTTGCCAATACCCCACATTCCTTCGATGTTGGTCTCCTACCCCCGTAGTTATATTGTTGTGAAATAATTACCTACAAAATCACACAATACCTTTCTAGCCCTCATGGCCATATTAGTGATATCAAACTAATAAAAATGCTTATATCTAAATATCAATTTCAACATCAAATGTCATAACTACTATTGCTAATACCAAGTGACTCAACAATTACTCTCAATTTCCAACATTTTGATTCTACTAATACATCAGTTTGCAATTAAGATCATAAACCAACTCAATCATCTAATTTAAGCAATACTTTCACTCATTCACCATTTCATCAATCCTTCAATATCAACGAAATCACAAAATGACTTTGACCATCTTAATAAAAATCAATATGAAGAAAATTCAAAATATCAATATATATCTAAGCTAACAACACATCATTATCTTCCATACTGAATGTCTATCAAAAGTTAATCAATTCAGTTATAGTAATGTATATCCTTCAATTTCCATATCACAATGTGTTAATGTCATTCATCTATTAATATTTACAAGTACCTTATGCAATGATGTCTATGTGTTCAGTCATAGTGTTATATTAAATATAACAAAGCCATATCGAAGAGTAATGACATCACAATCAATTTATGACAAGGCAACCATTCTAGCTAATTGTCTTATCCTACGTGGCCTTATATATCGTTCCTTGAACCATTGAACCATCGGGGACTTCAGAGAGAAGTGGCTCACTTTGTATCACGTTATTTAGAGTGTTAAAAGGTGAAGGTCGAGCATCGCATCCATCCGGCCTTCTCTTTCCTCATGTTATACCGAGTGGAAGTGGGACACCATTTCCATGGAATTCATTATTAGGTTACCAATGTTGAGATAGCACCACGATGCCATCATGGTTATGGTGGATAAATTTACGAAAGTGGCTCATTTTTATCTCTGTGAAGACCACCTACACAAATTTAGTGTAGTGGCACATGTATATCTATATGAGATTGTCGATTACACGGGATTACGTGGATGATCATTTGTGACCGCGATCCTTTGTATACTTTCCAGTTTAAGACTACTATGCAAGATGCCCTTGGGACGAAGATCAATTTCAGCAGAGCTTATTACCTTGAGATAGATAGACGAGTGAGTGGGTGAATCAGATCTTGGAGGACATGCTTAGGATGTACGTTATGGATCATCAGTCGAGATGGGAGGAGTATTTGTACTTGGTGGAGTTTGCCTACAATAATAGTTTTTAGAGTTTGATAGGCATGGCTCCTTTTTAGGCACTGTATGGCAGAGAGTGTAGGACACCTCTTAGTTGGGATAGGTTGAGGACAGGGTTTCTCTTAGGCCAACTTTACTACAGGACATGGAGCAATAGGTTGTTATGTTCAGGGCAAAGTGATCGCTGAGGCACATGATAGGTAGAAAAAGTATGTGGATCAAAATAGGAAAGATCATAGTTTTGAGGTGGGCATGAAGGTGTTCCTTCGTGTCAAGCCACATAAGAGCCCTATCCATTATGGAAAAGGTTCTAATATTTATCTTAGGTTTGTGGGTCCCTTTAAGATCTTGGATCGTATTGATCCTTTGGCCTACCGCCTAGATTTTCCACCTAGCTTGTCTCGCATCCACGATGTGTTTCATGTTTATGTACATATGAGATATATTGCAGATCCTTCTCATGTGTTATATTGGACCTCATTGCAGGTGTAAGATTAGGGGTAGGTGATGGTGGAGCTCATCCTCATTTTAGAGCGTAGGACCCCGACCTTCGAGGCAGAGATTGACCAGTGTTCGAGTCTAGTGGGACAGATATGATGAGACCGTGGCTACATAGGAGGACGTGACATTGTTATGAGTCTAGTTTCCACACATATTCTAGTGACTTCCAGGAGGAAGTAGATTCTAAGGGGAGGGGATGTAGTACCCACTTCCCGTCGAGATTTTTTATTATTGATTTTTGATATTGTCGACTATACTTATGAATATTATTAGAGCTTTTTGACTTAGCATGATGTTAGATGTTAGAGATATTGGACTGTTGTTGATTTAGATTCTTAGTATGATGTATTTGGATTATTAGAGACAATTATATGGATGATGATATGTTTTTGACATTGTTATATATATATCGACTGCGATACATTCGTCATTTTGAGTAAACCTTAACAATTGAATTAATCTTGTGATCATATGGATATTGATGAAATGTAGAATCGAGATGTTGTTAGAAATTTTAAATGATATCGTTACTTTCCTAGATGATGTTTTGATTCATATATAGATGATTGTGGATTTATATTGTATATTTTATTTTAGATGTTTTGATGCGGCCAAGAGGCCAAAGGAGCTTTTATATGTTTTGCAAGTAAACATGTCACAAAAAACAATGGGGTGAATGAAGACCAACCACATTGGAATGCTAAATTATTTCAACAAGGGTCACCATAGAAACATGTATTTTGTTATGTGTGTGTGTTTGGATTACTGTTAGGGGGTTCCCATGGGGGGAATCACCTCCAATTATGACCAAGGGTTTATGTGTTATTCTTTCATTTAGTTTCCTTTATTTAATTTTAGTATGTAAAATTTTAGTGATGTATTCTCCTTTTGTTAATTACTTGATTTATGTCTAGATTAGTAAATTAATTAGTTTGCTAAATTAATTAAGAATGGGTCAAATAATTCATTTATTAGAATTTATGGCTCTTGAATTATGTGTTTTAAGTTGAGTGCTTGTGATCTTGAGTGTTGTACACCCTACCCCTTCATGAAAATTCGAATTTGGCCTTAAGGGCCAATTTTGGAGGCTTGTGGGACAAGTCAAACTTGTCCCACACCTCTTAAATTTCTATACCAACCCTACCTATGGGTTGGGGGGTCAAAAATAGACCCCATTATGTGTTTTGGAAGACAAAAAGGTAAAATTTTATTGCACTTTCTTTCATGTAATTAAAGTTTGTCCTTAGGGGTGTGGGCTTAGATTGTGTGTGTAAGTATATTGTCATTCCTCTCACCCACCAATTTATCGTACATTGGGGTTGATGTTTTACTTTTGAGGTGGAGTTGAGGATGAATGATGTGGCATCCTACATGGAGCCACCTCACCCTCTTCTCTCCCTTTTCTATTTATTCAATTTCTTTTGCTTGTTTGGGGTTACTTCATTTCTTTGTGCTCTTGCATTTTTGAGGAGTTAGAGGATTTTGGAGTGCTTGTGGATTTGTTGGAAATTCTTGGTGATTGTTTGGGCTTGAAGAAGATTGGTGTGGGACTCTTGGATCAAGCTCTACCATGGAAAGGTAGGAGCTACACTATTGTAAAATATTTTCTTTTATATTGTGTATATGTGCATGTTTTTGAGTGTTTTGGTATGCTTGTTGGGTGCTTGGGTAGATTGCCTAAGTGTGGTGTAGGAGGGGACTATGTGGATCTTACATGTGGTGAGGAATAATAATTCATTTCATGTTTTGGAGGGATTTGGGTTGGGTTCCCCACCTTGGACAAGAAATTGCTTGCATTTCTTACTTGGTCTATTTTTATGAGGGAGCCATAAGAAATTGTAGGGAGGCATAAGAGAATGTGGGAGGAATAAGAGGTTCTTGAGGGAGGCATAAGAGTGTGTAGGGGTTTTGAGATGTTTATTAGAGGGTTTTGAGGTGGCACCCATTCCCCATTGGGAGGCATAAATGACCTCCCCATAGATCTTACTCCTTTGGCTCTTGCATGTTGAAGCCTTGTGTATTTTGTTGTTTTCCTTCTTGTGATTGTAGTTGTATTGTTTGTGTTTTGGTATGGTTGTAAAATCTTGTATTGTGATGTGGAAGATTGTTTTGTTACCATGAGTTGAATCCATTTTTAATTGCAATGTGGTTTTGCAGCTCGGTGGCCAATGAGGAGAATGGATTCTTCTCCTCATTGGAATTCTTGATTGGTTAGAGAGTGTTGCCTCTCCCCCTTTTTTGTGATCAGATGAAGTATGGTGGAGCTTTCTTGTTGGTGATGTGAAACATGAAGCATTGTTTCTGTCCTCAAGAAATCTTTCCTTGTGAAAAAAACCTCCTTGTCATTCCCACTTAGGGTGGAAGACTTGTAATATTATATTCCTTTTATCTTTCATTCTTGTAAGTTTGTACACTTTAAGTGGAATATATTGTATTAATCTTTTGAGGAAAATGTGTATTGATTATTAGTGACCAATATTGCATGGTATTTTGTAAAAGAAATAAAGACTTGTGTTGTAAAACTAGTTTTGTTGAAATAGAAAAGAAATTTATAAGGGAATCTCTTATTTCATTATAGTTAATTTATTTCCCACAAAAGTGTGTAGATCTCATTGGAAAGATAATAGTTCTCATTTTAGAACTTATTGAAAACCTTGTTAAAATTGGTTGTGAGAAAGGTTGAAAATTGTAGTTTAAAAAAAAAAAAAAGAAATAGCTACTTTTATTGTATTCCATGAAAATTATAAGGTTGTTGAAAAAGTTATGTTTTTTCATTCTCTTATAGTGATTGAAAGAAATTTAGATTCTATTCTAAGTAGATGGAATTAACTCAAATTTTAACTATCTTTTACATGCTCAACAAAATAGGTCAAATTCCTAAATCTAGTGGAGTGAAAGAAATTACTCATTGCAATTTAGGCCCTAGCCTCATTAGAATGGGTAGTCTCATTATTTAGTTATTGTAAAATTGCTTATAACCTAAAGTGATTCAATATGACAACAAGTAAAATTTAGGTTGATATTTCCTTATACTTCTTAGCTTAATACTATCAAATTTTACAAAGAAATCTCAAGTAAAAATCTAGATTTGTTAATAATATAACTATTATCACTTAATGATATCTTCTTATTATTATTAAATACTATTAATAATAGTAGTATTACGACCTAATGACCAAGATATTGATATTAAAATTTATTATTAATAATGATATTAGTAATAGGTTAATTTATCAATATACCTTATATCTAATATATCTTTCGTTTAAAATCTACCTACCTATATATATATGTCAAACGTAGTATTATAACCCAAAAGGTTTGACCGATTATTTTTTTTAATATTAAAAGAAAGTGTGGTATGGAAAAGTGAGGCATGCACTTTTGTTTTGTGTTAGAGTGAAAGGGGGGGTTGGGGGGAGGGTCACCAACCCCACCTCCCACCCCATTAGTCAATGGGATGGGGGTGGTTTCGTGACCCTCCCCCCAACCCAACCACTTGCCACAAGAAAATTTATTGAATAAGATTTACCACCGTAAAAAAAAAAAATAAGACCTCATGTGCATTGTAATTTGCGGCCCTACATGCAAGATGCTTAATCCGTGAAAACACATACCTATTAACTAATATATATATATATATATATATATATATATATATATATATATATATATATATATATATATATATATATTCACTTTGACATATGAAAACACATACCTATTAACTACTTAATCAAAATAGGGGCAAAACCCATAAGCCCATTTTGGGAAAATCAAAGAAATAATCAGATAAATAAAATATTTAAATACATTTAAACCCCTAGGAGAGGGTGTGAACAAAACAAGAAGAGAAATGTGGAAGTGCTTCCATCCAAAAGCTTGGAATGGCCTCTAATGGCTTCCTCCTTCTCCTCCAACAACCTGCAAAACAAAAGTGAAATAATAAGTCAAGAGAAAGAGAGAAAGAAGTCTTTCATAAGGAAACTTAGGGTTAGAGGGTTTTCCTTATCCAAGGGCCCTAAATGAATCCATCCAATGGATGAGATTCATCCCTACAAAAAGTAGGTGGGGAGTGGGTGAGAGAAATTTGAATTTTAAAATTTAAAATTAAATTTAAAATGCATGGGTTGAATTTTAAGGGGTCACTTTATTGTGAAGGGGTATGTTTATTCTTTTAACCTATGTGCTAATGTTAGGGACCTTGTTGATTGTTTAAACCTTGTGGTATTAAATATCTTGGGTATTTATTTATTTTGGCCCCTTTTACCCTTTAAATTTAAATATGGAATATTTAACTATAGTGAAATTGAGTTGTTTATTAAAATAACACTTAGGGAGAAATTAACCATGCTTGGCCTAACCAAGTTCATTAAAGTATAATGTGGGTTTTTAACATTTCGTAAAAAAAAAAGAAAAAAATTATTGTTAAATTTAATTGACTTAGAAACATTAATGGGACAACTGTATCTCAAAGCCTATTTGTGGGCATGCTTTTCAACAAAATTATTCCATAATTTTCTAGCTTGTCCTAGGTTGTTCTTGGGTCTCGTGCAGGGAAAATTTTATGGGCGTTACAATCCACATACAAAAAACAAAATTATAAAGCTCCAATTTTCAAGCTTCATGAAATAAACACAATGGTCAAATTCACATCTCAAGTAACCATGTTCATACATAAAATGATCAAACCTCATGTACCATTGCCTTGGAGCTTTCTTGAGCCGATATAGGCTTTTTTAAATCTACACACTAACCTCTCCTCACCCTTGACTTCATACTCAAGTGGTTGCTGCATATAAATCTCTTCATCCAAATCACCATGAGGGAAAATCATCTTCACATCTAGTTTCTCTAAATGCAAATCCTCTCTGCAACTAAACTCGAGTCTTGTATGAATTGAAATCATCTTTACAACAAGAGATAATATTTCACCAAAGTCAATACATGTTTTCTGTTCCAAGGAGTCCATCTCCTCATTTGTGCCATGCTCCCACTGGACATGGGTCTTATCCTACATTTCTTCTTAAAAATTTCTTGTTCACCATTATCGGTCAATAATAAATAGAATAGAGAAGGTGTAAATCTTTCTAGAGGTTTTCTTACCCTTTGTGACCTTCTCACAGGAGTTTGGGGTACTGTAGAGGCTCATTCTGGACCTCATAGACATTTGTATCCAAATATGTTAGTGACCGGCGTTAGACACCTGTAACCAACATCGCTTTACTAACCGATGTCGGTTTGGCTCTTCTTTAAATTATATCAGTTCTACCGACCAATGTCGAGTCAATCGACACCTTACCATTCTTGTGTAACCATATCAATATTACTTTTAAATATGAGAGTTCATTTTCATTCACAAACTTCTCAACCGGTTCATCCTTGGGTACCAAAATGTAATCCCTTTATATTGTCTTTTCATTCCATTCAATGTCATGACTCCTACTAATTTTAGAATTCTCTAAATCAAAAATGAAATTTGAAATCACCAGATCCATAACCAATGAAAGTGCATATCTTGGATTTTGCATCCAACATTTTTTTATTTTCATTATCAATATGCACAAAAGCTTCAACCAAAACATTTAAGAAAATAAGGATCTACCTCTTTTCCAATCCAAGCTTCCTCTGGTATTCCTAAATCTAGTGAACTTGAAGGCACACGGTTAATCAAATAAACCATTGTATCAATTAATTCTTCCCAAAATAGAAAAGGAAATCCAGAATGTATCCTCATACTTATACCATGTTCTATAATTATCTTATTCATTATTTCTGCAACACCATTCTCTTGTGGTGTTATTGGTGTTGGTGCTCAAATCAGTCTCACCCCGTTTGTCATTGAAATTCTTCGGTTTGTGGGCTCTTCCGTGTTTTCTATCTCCCCGTATTGATGCTTGAAGACTCTATCCTCCATTTGGTTGCCATAATCATTCCCTTCCTTGGCCAAGGATCACTTAAAAGTCCAGAATTTATTTTTCGTTCCTCTGTCCATGTGAAAGAGTCTGTAATTTCTGTGTAAAATTAAGGTTTTTTCTTTCTTTCCATTTTCCACATCACGTTTTGTTGTCCCTATCTTTTGTGTCCCAAATATCTATCAAAATGTGATTAGATGCAGCTTTAAGGATCAAATTTGGGCCTTATATCATTTCCAAACTCTCTTTCTGTGAAGAAAGATTCATTTCCGGCTCAAATGGTGATTTTCCTGCATTTTACGGTTTGACAGGTGTATTTTCCCAGTCAAATTTACTTCTCAACATCAATGGAAATGTGGCCCTTTTTGGTTGGATGCGGCTCGGTGGGGCACTTTGAAAACTCTAAGGCTCACTTCGAGACTCAAAGCTTGTCCATGTGGAGGGCGACGCTCATTTGAAAATTCACCTTTTGGTTTGGCCTTAGAGTTGTGCCGGGGAGACACGTGGAGATTTCCGCTACCTTGCCTGCACTTAGCAAAACATTTCATGCAGTGGTACAATTTTGGTGGACCGTGGACACGTGGAGGGTTGGCTGGCATTTAAGGATCCGCCTCAGGGTCCCACCTTAACAATTGCAACAGGGAGACATATGGAGGCTTCCACCGGCTACGCTTTATACTTAGACTTTTCAAATTAATTTTAAAATGCATGGGACATGTGGAGGGACTGTGCATGTTTGGGGACCAGCCTCGAAGTTTTATGTTGAAGAAGCGCTAGGATGACACTTGGAGGCTTCCTCTCACTCTACCCTTTTCTTGGACTTTTCAACGACCAAAGAAAAATGTCTCGGACCCTAGACACATGGCGCCTTCCACTGAACCTTCAATTTTTTTAACAAACTTTGCTGGACTAAGACACGTGTTGAGCCCATGCTTGTTTGGGGTCTCTACTTTTGGGGACCATCTCAAAATGTTCCATTGAGACACATGGAGGCTTCCGTTGGCTCCTTTTTACACTGAGACTTTTCAAAGGCCAAAAGGCATTTTCTTGGGCCCAGGGCATGTGGAAGGCCCGCGCTTGTTTGGGACTTGCCTCTGTGCTTCTCCTTTGTAGTTGTGCTAAGGAAACATGTGGACAACTATGATATAAAGTGGAAAAGGGGAAGAATCAATGGTTGTTGTGTATTGTGTCTGTTTTCCATCATTTTTCTCCAAGACTCTGAGACGCTAATACTCACGATTTTCATCGTTCTTTGATGAAATTCCTTGTCGCTTTATGTCATAAAGTGTCATTTAAAGGATTGTTAAGGTCAATATTTTGAAGTTGGAATTTCTCAGGCACTTGCAAAAATGGGAATTACCAGAGGAGATGGATGTGGGGAAGAATTACAGAGGAAAGAGAGGGAAAAGGGATGAAATGATGAAAGTGCATGTGTAAAAGATGAAAAAGGTGTTGCCTCGAGAGTAAAAAGGATTACCTATCAGATCTAGCTGTGCAAAACCTCCATAAAATGATTAAAAAGGGGATTTCTCACATGAAAGAATCAGAATGATTAGGACTCCCAAAACGTTGTGGTATGGCATCCTAGTCATTAGTCAAGGGCCCAAGAAATGTGATCAGTTCACAATTGTTCCACTTGGAAGATTTCGGATCTGAATTTGTTAAACGTTGTTGTCTGAAACAAATTAGTAACAAGCAAAGGTCCCTCGAATATTATTCTCTTTTGGGGAAATTGAGTGAGAAAAATGTATAAATAAAATGAGAATACTCTTGCAAAAGGTCGAAGGTTGAATTCTTAAGAAGAAACTTGAGAAAGTTGTCTTCCTCAGAGACTAAGCTGAGATAACCTGTTATTTTCTTCTATGTTAGATTTTATATCATGTTAAATTGGTTTTAGATTTATAGCCATTGATGAGCGTTGAGATTTCTCTAGAAGCTTTCCTCTGCTGATGAATCTAAGCAATTTTGAAATTAATTTGTGTCAAATCTCTAGCAATTTGTGTCTGCTTAGTTTCAGAATGTCTACAAAAAGTTTCTTGTGTTCCTATTGCAATATTACATTGAAATATTTGTGAAATCAAAAAGGATCTCATCCCTATGACAGTTTAATGGTATTTTTAATTTCATTTCAAGAAGAGCCTTCATATTGGATGAGATAAACAAATTTAAAATCAATCCATTGTCATTTGTTGATAAAGATTGTCTGTAAGTCTTCGGGTGTACCTTAGACATGATTGATCAAAGAATTTAGTGTTTAATTGAGTCTTTCAATTCAAGCCTTCATGTTAGAGTCTCAAATATTCTGTGAAAACGTGCTGATTTGGGCCTCCATTGAATCACTTCTAGTTGAAGGAACGTCTTAACTATTTTGAAGCTTTCAGTTGTTGAGTTGTTCATTGTTGTGAAGTCCCTTCGAAGATCTGGTATAATCAACTTTATCTTGCTTCATCTCCCACCAAAATTATTCAAAACTATGAATCCACCTAAACTACCCTGTTTACCATGTGTATCAACAAAGGAACAAAATCTATTTACTAAAATATGCAGAAAAATTAGGATTTCTTAATGTCTTTAGTAACCTTAGCCTTGTGTTGAAAGTATCTCCATCGTTTAGAAGTGACAACTCTTAAGAGTTAAATTATGGAGTATTGACCATATTTTCCTAAGGTTTTCTTCATAAAATTTATGCAAAAGAAGGATATCTCCATCTCCTTCATCAAACAAAGGTTACACTAAGGGTCCTCTCACCCTAGTTGAAGAGGCATAACCTAAAGTAGTGAGGATAGGTCAAATCCTCTTGAAGGTGTTATCCATCTCTCCACAAATATGAGTGACAAAGGGCTAGTTAGATCTCATCCTTGGCTACAAAATGACACACACTATGATCTATTTGTCTCTAAGCTTCATGTTGAATCTATGTTGTTGCTTGGCTTGAAAAGGAGAATGAATTTGGATACCAACACTCATGGTGCCGTTGTCGGGGACTCTTTGAAGTATTTTACAAATACAACACGTATAGACCACAGTAATGCTTTTACAAAATTTAAAGTGCAAATACATTACTAAAACATTATTATCAATTCAGATCTGTAAGAATTGTTCAAAGTTGTCGATTCTTAGTGTAATATTTCAAGCTTATACGAGTTATTGCACTAAGATTTGTATCATCATTGTTAAATTTGGGTAAAAGAAGAGAAGATCTTGTAAGATTTGCATGAATCTAGTATTGACATAAATTTGATAGGTCTTTCATAGTGCATTTGCACAAACTAAGGTGAAAATCCTTAGTGGCGAATCCATCTTTGTTTAAATTCTTTATAAATATCGTTGTCTTAACATATATCAAGTAAGATTTGTCACTAACATCTGTAAAGTGGAAGGAATAAGATATTTCTTCACTAAGGACCATAGTAGAAGGTGTTTCAAGAGCTGGGAAAGTCTAATTCGAAGGAAGAAGAGTTTGGAAGGTTGTTGCAGATCAAGCATCAAGAAAAGAGATCTCCATTGGTGAAACTGATCGGCATGTGATTGAATATTGCAGTACTTCCTCAAGTGCTTCAATCGGTAGTCTCTTTGTTGAATTGAATTCTCCATCTAGAGAGGGTCCTTCATCCGTATTTAAAACATTTACTTCTCAATCTACCCCTATATTTTCAAAATCTAATAGATGTTTCCAAGAAACATAGCCTTTAGAGGGTAGTTATTATTAGAATTGCATCCACTGTGCCACACGAGACTTATCACTCCTCATCGGTTTGCATCTCCTCCAGGTCACCTCCTCAAAATAATATGGCTCACCTCCTCCACCTGACCTCCATTTGTTGTTAATACTTTTGATCCCATCGGTTTTAGAGGTATGGTGGCTATCCAAATGTTGTGCCACAAGATGTAAGAAATAGATTCCTAAGTTTCAAGAAAAATGCAATCACTAGTGATCAACATTTAAAGCTCTTTGTCAATATGATGGAGGAATTTGAAATAGAGTTTGAAGATGTGTACATTAAATTATTTATCCATACTCTAGAAGAAGATGCAGGACTAGTATAAATCTTTGCCGAGATAATTCCATCAACTCTTGAATAGAGATGAAGAATGCTTTTAGAACGTCAGTATGGTGATAAAAAAACCTAAGTTTCTTTTATCAAAGTTTGAAAATAGAAAAAATAATCCTAATGAATCAGTGCATGATTTCAATACAAGAGTTAACAAAACATTGAGAATACTTCCTGTTAATTTGAGGCCATGTGATGAATCATGTTTGATAAAGTATTCAGATGCATTTGATAAGAAAGTTATTTATTATTTGAGGGATAAGAACCACAGGACTTTGAGGCAGGCCTTTATCATCACTCTGTAAATTGAGAACAACATTAAAGCAGTTGGAAAACCTCCAAAGAGGGAGGGTGTTAAACAGATCAACCCTAAGAAGCATCAATCAAGTAAGGTTGTGGATCCCGAGGAAGTTGTAAAGAATTTGGCCGAAGCATCAAAGAAATCTCTTATAAGCTAACCAGGGAAGAGAAGGGCATTGGACAAGGTTCTCGGGGTCAACATAGGCAACAAGGGCTAGACAGACTTGCAAATTATCCTAGAAATTCTCAAAGGTTTGATGACGGGGTAAAGGACCCATGGGAGCTAGATAACCCCAAGCTAGGGAAAATAGAGTAGTGCCTGATCCTCTAAATGCCAGAGTTGCTGTTGTTGGTGAAGCTCATGAAATTGAGTGGTGTGATAACTATTTCTTTCCACATTCTCCATGTGAAGTAGATCAGCAAGTTGAAGAAGTTGATGATGATGATAACACTGATGATGATGCATGCATGATGGATTCCTCTACAAGTTCACAGTAGGGAGCAACCTCAACTAAGCTAGTGAGTGCTAGAACTGTTAAAGATTTATGGGATTAAATTCACTGGGTATTACCTCTTCACCCCACTCATACTTCTAAATTTGATATGGTGCAAGATTTTGAACTTCCTAATAATGATTTTGAGTACCTAAGAGATCTAATGACTGAGAAGTATGATGGAGGGATCTCTTTTGAGGAGGATAGGAAGTTGTTAATGAATGTTGTGGTTGGCCATGAAAAATAATATAATACCAGGAGTAAGGTTGCCAAAGGGCAGGGCCTCAGGCCAAACCAAAAATTCTAGTGCTTACCAGTATCCCAAAAGAAACTCCAAGGAATATGCATCATCACGAAAATTCCTTGTTGTCTCAAGTAGAACTTATGTCCCTCCCCATGCTCAGACTGTAAAAATATTTTGCCATCAGATGAATTTGTAAACCTTCCTCCTAACACTACATTACCCAAATATGTTCCTTGTGACATAGCCCAAATCTTGAGTCAGATCAAGATTTTTGTTCCTATTGTTGAATTGCTTAGAATCCCTAAGCATAGGAACAAAGCATTCAAATATCTAGGGTTTAGAGAAGAAAAGGTCACCCAAGGTAGAAATGTTGAGATTCCTCCTACCATTGCAGAGTTGAAAAAACCCCAAGTACTAGAAGAAATAGGTGAACCACCTGAAGTTTACTTAGGAACATATTTGATTGAGTCTCAATTAAATTTTGATCCATTTTTTACAACACTAATTATTAAAGATAGACTGTTGCACAATTGTATGTTTGATTCTGAAGCATCATGCAATGTTATGCCTCTAGAGGTCATGAATGAATTGAACATTAAAGTGACAGTAGCTTATGGAAAGTGTATTGCAATGGATTCTAGAGAGGTGCCAGTTGTAGGATGTGTAAAAGGTTTGGTGGTATAACTTGTAGCTTATCCGGGTAAGAACTTGAAACTTGATGTTGTTGTTGTTGATTGCCCTGCCAAATGGGGCATGTTGTTATCAAGGAAGTGGGTTGCAAGTGTTGGTGGAAATGTTCAGATGGACATGTCTTATGCCACCATACCAATTGAGGGCAGCCTTGTGAAGTTACCTGGTGAAAAGAAAATGTTATATCTTATTGAGGACCCCAACAATGCTTCTTATGAAGTATTGCATGCAAATATTGATATTGATAACTCTGTGAGCTATGTTGCTTTTAAGGAATATGAAATTGATCAATACAGTATCATGAGCAAGATGATTTTCCTAATACTTTGATGTTTGATGCAGCCTCGAAAGATGTTAAAAAACTTGACCCAGGCACAAAGGATAAGCTGAAGAAATGTGGTCAAATAGCGACTTGGATGGAAAAGAGAGACAATCATATGACCAGTTGTTAAAGACATATCATAACTGCTTAGCATGGTCATATCCAGAATGAAAGGCACTTGAAGATTTTCCTTGATTATTTTCTTTGAATCAAGATGCTCACCATTGTATAGTGTATAGTTCTTTGTTTTCGCTCGTTTTTTTGTTTTTTTTTCGTGTTGGTGCTCACTTTGCCTCACCCCATTTGCCATTATTTTGCTCTAATATGCATATTGCAAAATTTTCTACCTCGCGATGTGGGTTTTCTAAGATCTTTTATTTCCATTTGAGATGCTTTGAGTTGTTTGCAAAATCCATTATCATGTCCCTCCTTAAATATTTCTCCGAGTCTTCCCTGTTTTTGCCCAAATTTCTTCAAAGTCTCGGGCCTTTTTGTTTTTCCTATTTTTCCCCGACCATGTATGCCTTTGAAAATCCAAATCCATGGTCAAAAATATGCTCGGAATCATGATTCACTTGTTTTTGTTTCAAAAGAATTTTCATCCTTAGCGAAAAATCGGAGGTTCTGGGCGTGAATGATGATTTTCTTTATTTTGTGATTTGACGGTGTCTTTTTCTGTCAAATTTAGCTCTTGACGTTCGGTGGTCACGTGGCTTCTTTTGGTTGGTCAAGAGGTGGTAGGTGAATGTTTTAACTTATCACTTTTTTATTTTTTGGTGAAAAGGCAAATTTGGCCCCATGGCCCCGCTCAATTCTGATTGGTTCTTTTGGTGCTTACGTGGCTTCTTCTGATTGGATGGGGTGTGGCGGGTCTATTTTTGAACTTGTTCTTTTTGGATACTTTGGAAAAAGTTTGAACCCACCCCGTGGCCCTGGAAAGCTCTGATTGGAGCAAATTTAAGAGGTGGGGAAAAGGTCTCACTTTGACCCCGCAATAGGACACGTGGTCAGCTCGCGCTCATTCAGGGTTTCCGCTTTGGGGACCACTTTGAAATAGTGCCATGGAGAAACATGGAAGAATTACGTATGTTTGGGAACCGGCCCTTGAGTTTCATGTTAAAGAAGCACTAGGACAACACGTGGAGGCCTCCGCTCACTTTGCATTTTTCTTATACTTTTCAACGGCCAAAGGAGACCGCCTCGGAACATGACACATGGCGCCTTCTACTAAGCTTCAAGCATTCAAACAAACATTGCCGGACGTGACACATGACAAGCCCGCACTTGTTCAAGGTATCAAATTTTTGGGACCATCTCAAGGTGCACCATGGTAACACGTGGCAGTTTGAAAGGTCAAAAGGATGGGGAAGCAAACCATCGGAGGCAACTTGGATTTTTTTCCTCTTGTCCTTAAAAGGGTTAAAATCTCAAAATGACCCACAAGCCCACTAAAGGAATGGTCAAATCTTTCTCCGGTCGGTGCCAGAGGTGCGGACTCTTGGGGAAATTTGGAAAAATTTCCTTTTGGGAGAAAAGGAGTTAAAACATCAAAATGGCCCGCAAGCCCAATGAGGGAAATAGTCAATATTTTGCTCCAGTCAACGACGGAAGGGCGGAGCTACAAGGAAAACTTGGAAAATTTTCCTTTTTCCAAAAGGAGGGTCAAATGGCCAAATTTGGCCATGGTTCTGCTAGGGCCCACCTTAGGACATGTGTCAGGATCATTTCCCAAGGACAGAGGTGCGGAGGAAAATGGAAATTTTTTCCAATTTTTCAAAAGTTGTAAAATGTCAAAGGAAGCCCCCGAGTCTATTTTTAAGTTTGAATCTTCTATGTGGATGGCCCAAATTCAAATTAAAGATCAACAACAGCTGAGAGTTGAAATCTGATATTCCCCCATTTCTCTGAAACATGTCTAGAAGTGCGAGTCTCCATGATTTCTTGGTCTTTCCTACATGCCAAGCAAAGAGGGGAGTTAATGTTGATATCTGAGTTTGGTGGGAAGATATGAAAGACATCTTTTTCCATTAAAATGGTCTGACTATCATGCCCGATCATATTTTCCGTTTTTCTTCTCCCGAGCATGCAAGGAGCCATTTGACCGATTAGGGGTGGAAGTGGTTGGAAAATTGAAGCAAGAGTAATCTACCAGAGGAAGGAGTTGAATGCGGGAGGAATTTGATGAAATCTACCCCCTCGAGCACCTAGTGAACTTTTCCAGATCTGATTCTAAGAATCGCGACCGCAATCATGGAAAGCACTGGTAGCAATCAAGGTCTAGATTTTGGAGGGAATAGGGGTCCCTGTTGTAAATGTTATAAATGGAATGAATTTTTTGTGCAAAGGGTTGGAGTGTGAGGGGTCGGGACTGAATTTTCTAATAGAAAAATCTTGACAGAGCCCATCATTTTGAGAAGCCGTTTGAGAAGCTTGTATATCTATTTTGTATTAAATCTGATCATGTCAAGGTGGTTGCAAGTGTACAACCATTGACAAGCTCTGAGACTATTCTAGAAACTTTCCCCTACTGATAGATTTAATCAAATTTGAGTTATTCTGTGTTGTCTTGAGAAAAATGTGTTTGTTTTATTTCTGAATGTATGCAAGTAGTTTTTCTTGTTTCATTGCAATCTTGTATTAAATCTGATTCAATCACATAGGCCTCAATCCTTGTGACAGTTTAGTGGCATCTGCAATTTCATTTCTCGAAGAGCTTTCATCTGGGATTGGAATAAACGATTTAAAATCACTTCTCTTTCATATGTTGGCAGAGATTGTCTGTAAGCCTCTAGGTGTACCTTAGGTGCTACTTGACTTAGATCTTGATGCTTTGTTAGAGTTTCTAACTCAAGCCTTCGTGATAAAATCTCAAAGATTGTGTGAAAGAGTGCTAATCTGGGCCTCCATTAAAGCACATATTCTAGTTAAAGGAACATTCTAGCTATTCTCGTGGCATTATGTTGGTTTAACCTCCCATTTTGTAAGATTCCTCAAGTATCTCGGTGAATCAAGTTCATCCTGCACCATCTCCCACCACAAATTTATTCAAAAACAACCAATCCTACCTGTACTACCCCTATTTGTCCTGTGTGCATACAAATGCATCATCTCTGATTACCAAAACATGTAAAAGTAATCAAGGTACCAAATGTCATTAGTAACCTTTGCCTTGTTGTGAAAATATCCCCATGATCTGGAAGTGACAACTTGTGGGAGTCGATTTGGTGTGTTGATCATATTTTCCTAGGGTCTTCTCTATGAAATTTATGCAAAGGAAGGAATTATCATTGTTCTTCAATAAACAGAGGTTACAAAATAGTTTCTCTTACCTTGGTTGAAAGGCACAACCTAACATAGTTAGGATCAGATCATGTCCTTTTAAGGTGGTACCCACTCTTTTCAAAACTCGAGTCTTAACAAGTCGGATAGATTGCTTCCCCGACTACAAAATTAAATACATGATCATCTATTTGCCTCGAGAGCATCTTGCAGGTCCATTATGCTACTTGTACTTTAAAGGAGATTAAATTTGGGTACCAACATGCTTCCAGCACCATTGTTGATGACCACAATTCACATTCAAACCCTGTAAAACACTTTTTGTATGCTCCAAGTGATGTGTGCAATTCTTTTAGTTTTCACACCTAGTGCACTAGCTTTCATTTGATAAATATGGGTAAAGAAAGGCCAGAAACTTTCAGTTCTAGTTTCTAACATTGATAGACATTTTGACATATCATATTTAGTTCATAAACACTATTAAGGTGGAAATTCTTAGTGGCGAATCCTGTTGATCTGATTTTAATAAGTACCAGTGTCTTACATCTCTTTCAAAGTCATATTTGTTACTAATATTTGCAAATCTGGAAGGAAGAAGGTCTTTCTTTGCTAGGGATCCTACTAGGACATTATTTCCAGAGCTAGGAAAAGAAAAATCAAAAGGAAGAAAATTTGGGAGAGTTGTGGGAGAGCAAATAGACAAGAAGAGGGATCTTCATTGATGAAAGTGATTGGCCCATAATTGAAGACTGTCATTCAAGTGACTTTGAATCAGGTAGCCTCTTTGTGGAATTGAACTCTCTAGCTGGAGAGGGGCCTTCATTTGATTTTGAAAGGTTTTCTTCACACTCTACTCCTGTCTTTTCTGAGGTTGATAGGGATTTCCAAGAAGCAAGGCCTTTGGGGATACCCATTTTGAAAATTATACTCTTGTGTTTTAAAGACCCTCTACTCCTCATCAATTTGTCACCCCTCTAGGGTCACCTCCTCAAAGAAACATGGCCTTGCCCCCACCCAGACCCCCTTTTTTTGTAAACACCTTTAGGCCTATAAATTTTGTGGGAATGGTTGGATATCCAAATGCAGTGCCTCAAGATGTAAGGAATAGAATGCCAAAGTTCCAAAGAAACAATGCTATTACTGGTGATCAACATTTAAAGATTTTTATCAATATGATGGAAGATTTTGAGATTGAACATGAGGATGTATATATCAAGTTATTATCCATACCTTGGAAGAGGATGCCAGGGACTGGTACAAATCATTTCCAGATAACTCAATTGATTCTTGGATGGAGATGAGTAATGCATTTAGATTGCAGTATGGTGATAGAATTGACCCTAGGTTTCTTTTGACAAAATTTCAAAACATCAAAAAGAACCCTAATGAGTCAGTACATGATTTTAACACAAGGTTTAATAATACCATGAGGAGATTTCCTGTTAGGATAAGGACTTGTGATGAGTCATGTTTGATCAAATATACTGATGCATTTGATAAAAGGCTGCATATTATTTAAGAGACAAAAACCCCACAAATTTGAGGCGAGGCATTCACCATGGCCCCAGTAAATTGAAAACAACATCAAGGCAATTGGAAAACCTCCTAAGAGAGATGGTGTGAAGCTAGTTAACCCAGAAAAACCCCAAACAATCAAGGTTGTAGATTTGGAAGAAGTTGTGAAGACTTTGGCAGGGGATGTCAAAGAAATTTCCTACAAACTAGCCCAGGCTGAGAAAGGAATTGGGTAGATCTCACAAGGTCAACACAAGCAGCAAGGCCAAGACAGGTTCACAAATCACCAAAGATCTGATGATATAGGTAAGGTACCTATTGGATTTGGAAATAGACAGTCCCAAGCTACGGAAAATAGAATGGTGCACGATCCTTTGCTACCGAGAGTTGCTTTGTGGTGGAGGAGACAGATGTCTTTAATTGGTATGACAGATGTTTCATGCCCCATGCTCCTTGTGAATAAGATCAAGTAAGAAGAAGAAGATGATGATGATGATAATGATGATGATGTCTACATGATGGGTGTTTCCACGAGCTCACAACAAAGGGTAATTTCAACTGAGGTGATAATTTCCCAGATTCTTTGCCGATTTTGGGACTGCATTCATAGGGTACCTATTCTTCCTCCCCTCATACTTTAGAAGTAGATACTATACGTGCTTTTGAATTACCCAATAATGACTTTGAATATTTAAGGGCTTTAATGATAAAGAAGTATGATGGAGGCATCCCCTTTGAGGAAGATAGACAGTTACTAATGAATGTTGTTGTGGCTCAAGAAAAGGAATATAACACAAGGAGTAAGGCTATCAAAGGGGTAGGGACTCAAGAAGCCAAGCCTAAAGCTTCATTAATTTCAAACATTCCTAAAGAGGCTCCTAAGAGAGAGGCATCTACCAAAATCCCTGCAGTTCCAAACAAAAATCATACCCCTCCTCATGCCCAAGTTGTCAAAAATCCTGTACCACCTAATGAGTGTATTGGCTTTGCTTCCAACACTGCCTTACCAAACAATGTCCCAAACAATATTTCCCAGGTATTGAGTCAAATCAAAGTCTCTGTTCCAATTGTTGAGTTGCATAGGATTCCTGAGCACAAAAAAAGAGAATTTGAATACTTGGGGTTGAAAGAAGAGAAGATTGCCCTAGGCAGAAACATAAACATTGTGGAGACCCCACCAGTCATTGAAGAACCAGAAGCACCACCAACATCAGAAGAGTTAGATGAACCACCTGAGGTTTACTTGGGAACATCCTTGGTGGACTCTCAGATGAATGTGGATCCATTCTTCACCACTTTGATCATTAAGGACAGACTGTTGCATAACTGCATGTTTGACTCAGGGGCATCATGCAATGTCATGCCTTTGGAAGTCATGAATGAGATAAACATCAAAATGACAACAACATATGGGAAGTGCATTGCTATGGACTCCAGAGAAGTGCCAGTAGTGGGATGTGTGAAGGGTTTGGTGGTGCACTTACATCCTACCCGGTAAAAACTTAAAACTTGATGTTGTCATTGTTGATTACCCACCAAGTGGGGCATGCTATTTCAATAAAATGGGCTGCAAGTGTTGATGGGAGTGTCTAAATGGATATTTCCTATGCTACCATCCCGATTGAGGGCATCCTTGTCAGTCAGTTGTATGGGGAAAAGAAGATGGTGCACCTTGTTGAGGATCCCAACAATGCATCCTATGATGTATTGTACACAAGTGTTGATGTAGATAACTTTGTAGGATTTGCTGATGGAAAGGAGCACAAGATTGAAGAGTGCAAGTGTCTTGAACAGACATATGATCTCCTTGGACTCGATGTTTGATGGAGCTTGCTCCAAGTTTGGGAATGGTGCTGGTGTTGTTCTACTTTCTCCTAGTCAGGAAAATTTTGTTTTCTCCTTCAAAATCAACTTTGAGTGCACCAACAACATTGTTGAGTATGAGGCATTGTTGTTGGGTTTAATAATTTCTTGGAAATATGGTGTCAAGGACATCATTTTCAAAGGAGACTCAGAATTAATAGTAAAACAAGTCAGAAAATTGTACGCCACAAAGAATCAACAAATAAAAAAGTATAACATGTAGTTTGGGATTTCATTGAGATGTTTGATTCATTTAACATTGTGCACCATGATAGGAAATTTAATGACTTGGCAGACAAGCTTGTAGTGTTGGGGTCTCGGTTTGACAATTATACAATGTCCCCATATTGTGAATATGAGGTTGAGGTATTGACAAATCCTTCTGTCCCTGACAACATTAAACATTGGCAAGTTTTTGATGATGATGCTCAGGTCAAAAGATTTTTGCAAAACAAAGAGGAGTTTGCTAATCAAAGTATTGATTCGGAGACAATGGTATGCATAGTAGAGGGTAAAGAGACCTTGTTTGGCAAGGAAATCATCCAACTAAAGACTATTACCATTCCTAGAGGGTTGGTTTCTCTTGAGTCCAATTTTGATAACGTTGATTGCATTGTTAACAGATGCATGGCAGCCTCAAGGGATATTGAGGAGCATGACCTTGGCACAAAGGAGAAGACAAGGAAAATTTGGTTAGGCAGCAATCTTAGCAAGGGGGAGAAGCGGTCCTACATCCAATTATTGAAAAGTACCGGATTGTATGGCTTGGACATATTTTGAACTAAAAGCATACAAAGAGGACCTCTTTCAACATGAGATTCCCTTGGAATCTAATGCAAAGCCGTTTAGGCAGAAAAAGAGGCCCATCAATCCACTCTTATCTCTTAAAATGTAAGAGGAACTAAAGAAACTGAGGGATGGACGGATTATTCACCCCACAAGGTATTCTTCTTGGTTTGCAAACCTAGTACCAGTTAGAAAGAAGAATGGTGACATCATGTTGTGTGTGGATTTCAGGAATCTGAATAGAGCGTCTATGAAGGATAATTATCCTTTATCAAATACGGAGAACATGTTGCAGTTAGTGACTAGTTCTGAATTGCTTTCCACCTTGGATGGTTTCTCTGGTTATAACCAAGTTGTGGTAAATGAGTCAGAAAGGTACAAGACAGCCTTTACTACTCCTTGGGGGACCTATGTCTATGTCAGGATGCCCTTTGGTCTGATGAATGTTGGAGCCACCTTTCATAGAGTAATGGATGTTGCTTTTGTTGGCTACATCAACAAGTTTATTACAGTTTACCAAGATGATGTAACTGTGTTCTCCAGGAAGATAAGTGATCACCTCCTCCACTTGGAGAAGATGTTGATAAGATGCGAGAGAATATGGCATTTCACTCAATCTAAAGAAGTTCCATTTTGGAGTCTAGAAGGAAAAATTCCTCTGGTCACATTGTGTCACAAGAAGGGGTGATGATTGATCCAGAAAGAGTAGAGGCCATCAAGAAGGTCCCAATCCCAAGGACTAAGAAGGGTATTCAGTCCTTCTTTGGGAAAATAAACTTCATTAGAAGATTCATATCAAAATTTGCTGAGTTGACCATTCCAATCACTTCCATGTTGAAGAAGGACGAGGTCATCAAGTGGGAGGAGGCTGCTATCCAAGCTTTCAATGTGATTAAGGAGGCACTAAATCATGCACTTGTTCTGACGGCTCTAGATTATAAGAATGCTTTCCAACTGTTTTCCTTTGCTTCATAGAACACTATTGCTTCTACCCTGCTACATATGGATGATGAAGGGGATGAGAGGCCTATTGCCTTTTTCAGTAAGGCCTTACAAGGGGTTGAACTGAAATATACCATTATGGAGAAACAAGCATTTGCCTTAGTAAAAGCAACAAAGGTTTTCGGACTTATATTATAAGTTCTAAATTTTTGCTTATGTCCCTCACACCATGGTCAAGGACATCTTATCAGAGATGGAAGTCTCAAGCAAAGGTGCAGGTGGGTGAACAAGTTGCAAGAATATGAGATGGACATCCAAACCATGAATCTAGTGAGAGGTTTGGGCTTGGCTAAGCTTATGGTTAAGAGAAACTTGCAAAATATTGAGGTAAATGAGGTTGAAGAAGGTAGGGTAGATGTTTTTCAAACATTGATGAGTTCTGAGTGGTACAGGGCTGTAATTTTTATCTCGGACATATCTAATTGCCCTAAGTATTTAAGTAAGAACCAGAAAAGAGCCCTTAAATTGGCTTCCCAGAAATATGTCATTACTGATTATGGGCTAGCTTGGAAGAATCCAGAGGGAGTCCTCTTAAGGTGCATTACTGAAGATGGAGCCCCCAAGATAATTTCTGATTTCCGTGGAGGAGTTTGTGGGAGGTATTTTCTTTGCAAGAGTCACAACACACAAGATCCTAAGGGCTGGTTATTGGTGGCCAAATCTTTTCAAGGATACAATTTTTTGGTTAGAAGATGTGAGAGTCATCAACGCTTCTCTGGAAGATCTGAAAACTTCAGTGCCCCTTCTGTGCACCTATATCAATTGAAGCTCCATTCAAGCAATGGGGAGTGGATTTCATTGGTGAAATTTTAGACCCTTAAAGTGTTGGCCATAAGTGGATTCTTGTGGCCACCGATTACTTTACTAAATGGGTGGAGGTAATCCCCACCAAGGAAACACACCATGTGTTCATGGATTTTCTGTTAAACCATATCATCTGCAGGTTTGGGGTACTAGTCAAGATTGTTGCTGACAATGCCATGAGCTTTAGAGCTAAAAATTTGGTTGCAATGTGCAAAGAATATGGGATCAACCTGACATATGCCTCTAATTACAATCCCCAAGGAAATGGACAAGCTGAGTCCAGTAACAAATTTTTCTAAAGATTATCAGAAGAACCTTGGAGCTAAACAAGAGAAAGTGGGGTGAACAGTTGAAGTTTGCTATTTGGGTAGATAGGATCACTGTCAAGAGGGTCACTGGAAAGAGTCCATTTAAGTTGGTATATGGGACTCAGGCCCTACTACCTCTTCATATGCAATTGTCTTCATATAAGTTTATGAAATAGTTGGAAGATCAAGAGGTAGGTCCTTATGATGCTCACATTAACCAGATTATTGAACTTGATGAAGAAAGGAGAGCATCCCACCAGAGGCATGTAAAGTTCAAAGAGAAAGTGAAGAACTTATTTGACAAGAAGGTCACTCCCAGAGCTTTCAATGTTAGAGATCTTGTGCTACTATGGGATAGCAAACATGAGGATAAGGGAAAGCATGGAAAATTTGACTCATTATGGATGGGCCTTTACTCCATTGATATTAAAATATGTGAGCATACCTTCTTCTTGAAGGATTTGGATGGTAAACTACTCAAACCGGCTGTTAAATGGTAGCCATTTGAAGCATTTCTTGGATTGATTCCCCTGAATCAAGGCAAAATCTTATGTACAGTGTATAGTTTGTTGTTTGTTCCCTGTCTTTTGTGTTTTTACTCGTTCTGGTCCTCGGTGACCTATTTCTACTGGTTTCTCTATTATTTTTTTAGATGGCTTTGTTTCTCTACTCTGCAAGATGATTTTGTTGCGCAATGGCTATTCTTGACACTTGGTCTACCTTTGTTCTTGTGGCACTCACAAGGAGTGCCCATCCTTGAGTCGAGCCGATGTTGGTGCTCAGATTTGTCTTGCCCCATTTGCCATTATTTTCCTCTGATCTGCGTATTGTGAAATTTTCTATCTCTTGATGTGGGTTTTCTGAAAGCTTTTATTTCCATTTGAGATGCTTTGAGTTGTTTGCAAAATCCATTGTCATGTCCCTCCTTGAAGAATTCTCCGAGTCTGCCCTGTTTTTGCCCCAATTTCTTCAAAGTTCGCAGCCTTTCCGTTTTCCTATTTTTCCATGACCATTTATGCCTTTGAAAATCCAAATCCATGGTCGAAAAGATGCTTAGAATCATGATTCACTTATTTTTGTTTCAAAAGAATTTTCATCCTTAGCAAAAAAATGGGTTATGGGCGTGAATGGTGATTTTCTATATTTTGACTGGTCTAACAGGTGTCTTTTTCCTATAAAATTTAGCTCTCAGCATTCGGTGGTCATGTGGCTTCTTTTGGTTGGTCAGGGGGTGGCAGGAAAATGATTTAACTTATCACTTTTTAATTTTTTGTGAAAAGGCAAATTTGGCCCCGTGGCCCTACTCAATTCTTATTAGTTCTTTTGGTGCTTATGTGGCTTCTTCTGATTGGATGTGGTGCGACGGGTCTATTTTTGAACTTGTTCTTTTTGGATACTTTGGCAAAAGTTTGAACCAACCCCGAGGCCCCGCTGTCTCGATTGGAGAAAATTTAAGAGGTGTGGAAAATGTCTCACTTTGACCCCACAGGAGGACACGTGGTGAGCTCACGCTCATTCAGGATTTCCACTTTGGGGACCACTTTGAAATAGCGCCATGGAGACACGTGGAGGAACCACACATGTTAGGTACTAGCCCTTGAGTTTCATTTTAAAGAAGCACCAAGATGACACGTGGAGGCCTCTGCTCACTTTGCATTTTGGTTAGACTTTTCAACGACCAAAGGAGACCGCCTCGAATAGGACACATGGTGCCTTCATTGAGCTTAAAGCATTCGACAGACTTTATCGGAGCTGGACACGTGGCGAGCCCACATTTGTTCAAGGTATCAATTTTTTGGGACCATCTCAAGGTGCGCTATGGTGACATGTGGCAGTTTGAAAAGTGAAAAGGATGGGGAAGTGAACCATCGGAGGCAACTTGGATTTTTACCTCTTATCCTCAAAAGGGTTAAAATCTCAAAATGACCCGTAAGCCCAATAAAGGAAGGGTCAAATCTTGCTCCAGTCAACGCCGGAGGTGCGGACTCTCGGGGGGAATTTGGAAAATTTTCCTTTTGGGAGAAAAGGAGTTAAAACATCAAAATGGCCCGCAAGCCCGATGAGGGAAATAGTCAATACTTTTCCCTGGTCAATGGTAGAAGGGCGGAGCTGCAGGGAAAACTTGGAAAATTTTCCTTTTTCCAAAAGGAGGGTCAAATGGCAAAATTTGACCATGGTTCCACTGGGGCCCACCTTAGGACACGTGTTAAGATCATTTCCCGAGGACGGAGGTGTGGAGAAAAATGGAAATTTTTTCCATTTTTTCAAAAGTTGTAAAAAGTCAAAGGAATCCCCAGGTCCGTTTTTAAGTTTTAATCTTCCATGTGGATGGCCCAAATTCAAAGTAAAGAACAACGGTAACTGAGAGTCAAAATTTGATTTTCCCCCCATTTCTCTTAAACACATCTGGAAGTGCGAGTCTCTATGATTTCTTGGTCTTTATTACATGCCAAGAAAAGAGGGGAGTTAATGTTGATATCTCGAGTTTAGTGGGAAGATCGAAAGACATCTTTCGCCACTAAAATCATCCGACTATCGTGCTGATCGATTTTCCATTTTTCTTCTCCCAGAATGTAAGGAGCTAGATTTGACTGATTAGGGTGGAAGTGGTTAGAAAATTGAAGGAAGAGTAATCTACCGTAGGAAGGAGTTGAATGCGGAGGCATTCGATGAAATCTACCCTCGAGCACTGGTGACATTTTACGTATCCGATTCTCGAGAATCGTGATCGTGATCATGTCAAGGACCGTAGTAATCAAGGTCTAGATTTTGGAGGGAAAAGGGGTCCTGTTGTAAATGTTATAAATGGCACGAATTTTTCGTGTAAAGGGTTGGAGTGTGAGGGGTATGGACTGAATTTTCTAATAGAAAAATCTTGACAGAGCCCATCATTTTGAGAAACTGTTTAAGAAGCTTGTATATACTGTTTTGTTTTAAATTTGATCATGTTAAGGTGGTTGCAAGTCGACATTGAAAAGCTTTGAGACCGTTCTAGAAACTTTCCCCTGCTAATAGATTTAATCAAATTCAATTTATTCTTTGTCGTCTTTAGAAAAATGTGTTCATTTTATTTTTGAATGTATGCGAGTAGTTTTTCTTGTTTCTGTTGCAATCTTGTATTAAATCTGATTCAATCACACATGCCTCAATCCTTATGATAGTTTAGTGGCATCTTCAATTTCATTTCTCAGAAGAGCTTTCATCTGGGATTGGAATAAACGATTTAAAATCACTTCTCTTTCATTTCTTTAAAGAGATTGTCTGTAAGCCTCTAGGTGTACCTTAGGCATGATTTGACTTAGATCTTGATGCTTTATTGGAGTTTCTAACTCGATCCTTTGTGATAAAATCTCAAATATTGTGTGAAAGAGTACTAATCTGGGCCTCCATTAAAGCACATATTCTAGTTAAAGAAACATTCTAGCTATTCTATGGCATTATGTTGGTTTAACCTCCCATTTTGTAAGATTCCTCAAGGATCTGGTGAATCAAGTTCATCCTGCCCCACCTCCCACCAAACATTCATTCAAAAACAACCAATCCTACATGTACTACCCCTATTTTTCCTGTGTGCATATAAATGCATCATCTCTGTTACCATAACATGCGGGAAAATCAGGGTACCAAATGTCTTTAGTAACCTTTGCCTTGTTGTGAAAATATCCCCATGATCCGGAAGTGACAACTCGTGAGAGTCGATTTGGTGTGTTGATCATATTTTCCCAGGGTATTCTCTATGAAATTTAAGCAAAGGAAGGAATTATCATTGTTCTTCAATAAACAGAGGTTACAAAATAGTTTCTTTTACCTTGGTTGAAAGGCACAACCTAAAATAGTTAGGATCGGTTCACGTCCTTTTAAGGTGGTACCCACTCTTTTCAAAACCCGAGTGCTAACAAGTCGGATAGATTACTTCCTAGCTACAAAATGACATACATGATCATCTATATGCCTCTTAGTGTCCCGATAGGTCCATGATGTTGCTCGAACTTTGAAGGAGATTAAATTTTGGTACCAACTGAGTTCATTCTCATCCTTGGTGACCTGGTTTTGCTAGTTTCGGTTCGTTTTACGGAGGATGGTTATGGTTTCTCTCGCTCTGCAAGTTCATTCTTTGAATTCATTGCCCAATGGTCTATTTTTGCATTTGGCTGCTATTTTTTCTTATCACACTCATAGGAAATGCCCATCCTGATTTGGATCCAATGTTGGTGCTCAAATTAGTCTCACCCCGCTTGTCAATGAAATCTTCAATTTGTGGGCTCGGTCTTGTTTTTATCTCCTCATATTGATGCTTGAAGATTTTTTCCTCCTTTTGGTTTCCATGATAAGTCCCTTCCTTGGCCGAGGATCACTTAAAAGTCTAGAATTTGTTTTTCGTTCCTCATTCTGTATGAAAGAGTTTGTACCTTGGGCGTAAAACTTAGGTGTTTCCTTTCCTTCCGTTTTCCACACTCACATTTTGTTGTCCCTATATTTTGTGTCCCAAATATCTATGGAAACGTGATTGGATGCAGCTTGGAGGATCACATTTGGGCCTTATATCATTTCCAAACTCTCTATTTATTAAGAAAGATTCATTTCTAGGCTCAAATGGTGATTTTCCTGCATTTTACGATTTGACGGGTGTATTTTTCACACAAAATTTACTTCTCAAAGATCATTGGAAATGTGGCCCTTTTTGGTTGGATGTGGCTTAGCGGGCACTTTGAAAACTCCAAGGCTCGCTTCAGACTCAAAGGTTGTCCACGTGGATAGCCGACGCTCATTTGAAAATTCACCTTTTGGTTTGACCTTGGAGTTGCACCGGGAGACACGTGGAGATTTCCGCTACCTTGCCCCGACTTAGACATTTTTTTCATGCAACCGGTACAATTTTGGTGGATCATGGACATGTGGAGGGTTGGCGCGCATTTGAGGATCCACCTTAGGGTCCTACCTTAACAATTGCAATAAGGAGACATATGGAGGCTTCCACCAGCTCTACTTTATACTTAGACTTTTCAAAGCAATTTTGAGAGGCGTGGGACATGTGGAGGCACCGTGCATGTTTGGGGACCGGCCCCTAAGTATTATTTTGAAGAAGCACTAGGAGGACACTTGGAGTCTTCCGCTCACTCTACCCTTTTCTTGGACTTTGCAATGGCCAAAGAAAAATGTCTCGACCCTAGACACATGGCACCTTCCGCTGAACCTTCAACTTTTTAACAAACTCTATCGAACTAAGACACGTGTTGAACCCGCGCTTGTTTGGGGTCTCTACTTTTGGGACCATCTCAAAATGCGCCATTGAGATATGTGGAGGCTTCTGTTGGCTCCTTTTTACACTGAGACTTTTCAAAGGCCAAAAGGCATTTTTCTTGGGCCCAGGGCACGTGGAAGGCCCGCACTTGTTTGGGACTTGCCTCTGTGCTTCTCCTTTGTAGTTGTGCCAAGGAAACATGTGGATGGCTATGATATAAAGTAGAAAAGGGAAGAATCAATAGTTGTTGTGTATTGCATCTGCTTTTCCACCATTTTTCTCCAAGACTCTTGGAGAGACGTGAATACGCATTGTTTTTCATCATTCTTTGATGAAATTCCTTGTCGTCTCTGTCTATAAAGTGTCATTTGATGGATTCGAACTTAATTTGTGAGTCCAAGGATCGTTAAGGTCAATATTTTGAAGTTGGAATTGCTCAGGCACTTGTAAACAATGGGAATTACCAGAGGAGATGGATGCGGGAAGAATTGCAGAGGAAAGAAATGGAAAAAGGATGAAATGATGAAAGTGCAGTGCAAAAGATGAAAAAGGTGTTGCCTCGAGAACAAAAAGGATTACGTGTCGGATCCAAATTGTGCACAACCTTCAAAAATGATTAAAAAGGGGATTTCTTGCATGACGAATCAAAATTATTAGAAGGACTCGCAAAAATTTGTGGCATGGCATCCTAGTCATAGTCGAGGGCCCAAGAAATGCTATTAGTTCACAATTGGTCCACATCGCACCTTTCGAATCTGAAATTGTTAAACATCGTTGTCTCAAAAACAAATTGGTAACAAGAAAAGGTCCCTCGAATATTTTTCTCTTTTGGGGAAAAATTGAGAGAGAGAGAAATGTATAAATGCAATGAGAATACTCTTGCAAAAGGTCGAGGTTGAATTCTTAAGAGGAAATTTGAGAAAGTCATCTTCCCGAGAGACTATGCCAACATAACTCGTTATTTCTTCTATGTTAGATTTTCTATCATGTCAAGTTAATTGCGGATGTATAGCCATTGACGAGCACCGATATTTCTCTGGAAGCTTTCTCGTATTGATGAATCTAAGAAATTTTGAAATTAATTTGTGCCAAATCTCTAGCAATTTGTGTCTGCTTAGTTTCAGAATGTCTACAAATAGTTTCTTGTGTTCCTATTGCAATCTTACATTGAAATCTTTGTGAAATCACATAGGATCTCATCCCTATGAAAATTTAATGGTATTTTTAATTTCATTTAAAGAAGAACCTTCATATTGGATGAGATAAAAGAATTTAAAATCAATTCAATGTCATTTGTTAATGAAGATTGTCTACGAGTATTCGGGTGTACCTTAGGCGTGATTGATCAGAGACTTTGGTGTTTGATTGAGTCTTTCAATTCGATCCTTCATGTTAGAGTCTCAAAGATTATGTGAAAACATGTTGATTTGGGCCTCCATTGAAGCACACCTTCTTGTTGAAGGAACGTCTTAACTATTTTGAATCTTTCTTGTTGAGTTGTTCATTGTTGTGAAGTCCCTTCAAAGATCTGGTATAATCAACTTTATCCTGCTTCATCTTCCACTAAAATTATTCAAAACCATGAATCCACCCTAAACTACCCCTGTTTTCCTTGTGTATCAACAAAGGAACAAAATCTATTTACTAAAATATGTAGAACAATCAGGATTTCTTAATGTCTTCAGTAACCTTAGCCTTGTGTTGAAAGTATCTCCATCATTTAGAAGTGACAACTCTTAAGAGTTAATTATGGAGGATTGACCGTATTTTTCCAAGGTTTTCTTCATAAAATTTATGCAAAAGAAGGATATCTCCATCGACTTCATCAAACAGAGGTTACACTAAGGGTCCTCTCACCTGGTTGACGAGGCACAACCTAAAGTAGTGAGGACACATCAAATTATTTTGAAGGTGTTATCCATCTCTCCACAAATTTTAGTGAAAAAGGGCTAGTTAGATCTCATCCCGTGCTACAAAATGACACACACTATGATCTACTTATCTCTAAGCTCCTGTCACAAGTTGTGTTGCTACTTGGCTTAAAAAGGAGAACAAATTTAGATACCAACAATTGGAACCATTCTTTCCCTATGTATCCCATTCACTTTACAATAATCATTGAAATCCTTGCAACATTATTCATCACCATTGTCGGATCTCGAGGCACTTTAACTTTGAATTTCATTCATTCTCAACAAGGGATTTCCATCTTTTAAAAGTCTCAAAAACATCGATTTACATTTAATACAATAAAACCATACCTTTCTTGTAGCATCATAATTAAAAGTAACATAATACTGGGATCCTCCATGAGAACCTACCCGAGTTGGTCCCCACACATCCGAGTGTACAATCTCAAATTTTTGTTCCTTCATAGTTGCCCCAACTTTGAGAAATCTCACTCTTTTTTCTTTCCAAATACATAATGATCACGAAATCAATATCTAAATATTTCAAATATGATAACTTACCCTTATCCTTTAAGATCTGCATTCCTTTTTGAGTCATATGGCCCAACCGATTATGCCACTGCATGCATTTGAATCTAAAATAGATAATGCGAGAAAAGGAATCAATAACACGAGTAGATAAATATAACATTCCTACCTTATTACCTCTTGCCACAACAAAAGCACCTTTGGTGACTTTCCAAGAGTCTTCTGTGAATGTAATCATACAACCAGATTCACCTAGTTTCCCTGTAAAAATAAGATTCCTCTTGATGCTTGGCACATGCCTCACATCTTTCAATACCCATGTATTTCCATTCTACAATTTTAGATGAACTTCTCCTTTACCAGTAATACTACAAGGTTCATCATCACCCAAATAAACATGTCCAAAATTTCCCTAGACATAATTTTTGAAATAACCCTTGTTAGGAGTTGCATGGAAAGAAGATCCCGAATCTAAGACCCATGATTCAATTCTATTATCTAAGGAGAGAATAGGAGCAGCTTGCATTACCTCTCCGCCGCAACAAGATTTTCTTCTTTACCTTTGTCTGCAGTTGTTGATTATCTTTATCCTTTTACCAAAAAAATTTCTATGCATGTCCTTTCTTTCCACATTTCCAACCGGTAATTCCCTTACCTCTAGAGTTAGATCTGCTATCCCTTGACTTTGATTTCCCATTACTCTTACTCTTGGATCTCTCCTTACATCCCTCTGCTTTTCTACATTTAAAGCATTCCGAGATGATTCCTCTGTACTTTTCTTGAGAATTTCTTCATTCAAGATTATACTAACCACATCATCAAACTTCAAAATATTATTAGCGATGTTGTACTTATAGCAACCATTACCAAATTATCCCAACTATTAGGTAAAGAACATAAGAATAAAAGTTCTTTCACTTCATCATTAAATAGAATATCAACCGATTTTAACTAATTTCTAATAGATTAGAAATCATTCAAATGACAAGATGCAAATCCACCTTCATGCATCTTAGAACTAAATAGTTTCTTCATTAAATAAAATTTATTTTAAGCACTAGGTTTTTCATATAAATTAGCAAGAGACAAACATTAACCCTACCGTAGAATTCACTTTGATAATATTGGAAGCCATGGATGTTATCGGGCTCAATATTATAGATCCCAAAGCCTTTACGAGAATCTTCCATTCTTTATCATTCATCTTTGTAGAGTCTAGACTTCTCATCCGACGGTAAATACAAATCTCTTTGATATAGATAATCCTTAATTTGCATCTTCCATAATTGATAATTTCGGCCATCAAACTACTCTACCTTGTATTTGTGTTCTTCCGCCATTGTTGTAGCTTCTACTCAATTAGAAAACCCTCTGTGAGTAAATTTTTCAACACATAAAACCCTCAAACAAATCTCTCGATACCAATTTTTAATTTAACACACCGGTTGTACAGATAATATATCACATCTAAGAATACATGCAAATAAAATAAGATATTCTACCGGAAGAAATACACAAAACAAGAGATACAAATCAACATCATATTTAACGTGGTTCACCCAAAGGTGGGCTACATCCACCAAGAAACAAACCAATCTATTATCCAAAGCTTTAAGAAAATATACAATTGAAGATCTATAATCTTCCACACCTCTCGATGTATAGTACTTTCTTCACTCAAGCTTTTGCTTCTTCACCTAGAATTCTCTCTCTCACAATTATTTTCACAATAATCATCAATGTTTGCAAGTTCTTCTTAATTATTTCTTCTAAACCCTATATTTCATGATTATATAGGCGTATACAAACTTAGGGAACTTAGCCATTCAATTACAATCAATATATCTTCTTTAACACTAAAAATAGATCTAATTCCCAAGAGTTAATTAAAACATCCACACACAGTGTCGACGTTGGTTAGCCCTAACTCGATGTCGGTTCCTCCTTTCATGACCGATGTTGGTGATTGGTGACCGATGCTGGTCATTGGCGACCAATGCCAATCCCTCCATAACCAATGTTAATTCTGATGGTTTTTAGCAAGTTTCATATTGCATGCTAATCCGAAGTAATTGAGCTCCACAACTCAACAAGAATTCAAGATGTAATCATGGAAAAGACATGTTGTGGGTTTGTTAATCCTTTGGTGACTTTTTGTGGTTAGGTCATTGCTAGCATTCATTCTTCGGGAAAGTGTGGCATCCACATGTATATGGTATTGTCAAGTGTCTATGTGAGTTGATGAATTATGTAAGTATCTTATGCGTTGTTGTGTTTCTCTAATTGGAGCCCTTATGGTGTTGTGGAGTGAGCAATGTAAGTAAAAAAAAAAGATTATCTTGGTATTTTTACTATTGTATTTGTGTGTGTAAAATGTGGGTGTTACAAGTTCCTCACGAGATAAGTATGTTACCTTAGCTAGTAACAACATAACATCTTGGTCTTTTACGAAGGTTTTATAGGATAAATATGTTTTCTCAACTTAAACCTATCTATAGCTTGGAAAAACCCTAAGTGCAATTTGAATTAAACTAAACCTTGATTGAATAAGAGGTTAACTTATGCGGAGGCACATAAACAAGATTCACACTAGAAATCATAATTTTATGTTTTATGCTTTGAGATACAAAGGCAAATATATAGAAGGAGAGTTCTATAAAATAGAAAACCTCCTATAACAACTCACTAACTATGTGAAGTTGTTTTAACAATCCAAATGACGATTATTACAATTATAAGTTATTTCCAAACAACTTATAATATAATAATAAACTACGAATATTAATTACAAATAATGTTAACACTAAAATATGCCTAACATTCACCCCCTTAGTGTGAACATTATTTACTAATATCACCCCCTTAATGTGAACACGGAAAAATGCACCATAGAATGGAACTAGAATCATATGCCTCTACATACTTTTAGGTTTGCATATTATTGGCTTGGATCTTGTTGTCTGGATCTTGCTGCACATGACCAATCCACTTCACCACAATGAACCCCATACCGGATGATCACACTTCCACCGATTCACCTACATACGTGAACTCAACAATCCCGATTTCACTTCCAGTGAACACTAGATTTCACCGATCAATCGATGTTAGAAGTATGATAGTCAAAGAATATTTGCAGTCAAAGGATCACTCTAGTTCATCTTCCCTCCTATACAACTATTCTCAGGTTCCAAAATTGGAATTCTCCTCATTCGAATCAAAACAAGGGAAGGAAACCACACACCACACAACTAAAATAATATAAAATACTGCCACCAAATTTGAATGTGACCTCGTCATTGGTGACTGACAAGAAATGTTGATCACCCTCCTTCCTCCATTGCCTCCGACCTCCAATAGGTGAATTATTTACCATAATTATTCCTCATCACTGGGACAAGAAATTTCTTCATCTTTAGAATATTCATCCCAATCAGTTTCTTCTTCAACCAAAAATTCTTTTTGATCTATTTTTTCATCAAGTAGATCTTTTTCCCTCTTTTTACAATTCAAAATTACATGTCCTAATTCTTTGCAATAAAAAAATTTAACCTTTCCTCATGATGGAGCATGCTTTGAAGTATACTTCCCCTTTTTTGATGATGTACTAGCTTTATTGTGCACATATAAAACCTCCTCTTCTAGCTCGGAAGGTTCATTATGATCAAGAAGAGTAGAAATTACTCCTTCTAAACCAATGTTAAGATTTCTCATAGTAAAAATCATATGAGACATTTTTTTAGGAAAACTATTCAAAAGAATTGCTTTGGCATCATCATCATTTACCTTTTCATTAATTCCTGCAAGTTGATTAAGTAGAGAGTGAAATTTTCTTATATGATCTGTCATTTTTGCACCTTCATCCATCTTTAATCCATATAATTTTTGCTTTAGATTCATCTTGGTACTATTTACTTCAAATCTAAAATGCTTGTTTAAAGTCTCCCAAATCTCCTTTGCAGACTTTGTGAAGTCCACATGGCACAAGTAGGCTTTAGATAGACCATGACAAACGGTTCCCAAGGCATTTTGATCCTTGATCCACTTTGTGAGATCCATTGCATTTGTTGGTATTGTAGTATTAGGTTTAACGACATCCCACAAATCCTTCTCAATCAAATTCACTTCATCTGGATTATCCACGTATGAAAATCTCGTCCTTCAAACTTCTCAACAAGACTTAACTTCTCCATTTTTATTTTTATTTTTTTGCAAAAATTGTGAGAAAAAAATAGCCCGAATCATGTACTCACATAATGAATCAATTAGAAGACATAAATATTTTCCCTAGTTGGTCATTTGTCTTGATTGATCGCCAAATCTTTGACAATGTTTAATTTGTTGCGTGGTAAAAACATCCTCGTGGAAGAAAACTGAGGCTTATTTTATTCTTAGAGAAGAGATACATGTCATCATTGATGGTAGATAATCACTAAAAAGAATGTAATTATTAGGTATAGCTACACAACTAACAATCGAAAGACCTTTTATATTGAATTATCGCAATTTATCTTTTATTGACTCCCGACATCTTGATTAATGGACAATTATGTGACATGTCTCAAAACCTCATCTTGGCGTCGAGTGAGTACTAATATCGACACTTTTGACTTAATCAAGCTGAATTAATATCCCTAAAATGACTCAAATGGAGATAGGGCGAGACATTGATTAAACACATGTAAAAATGGAAGCCAAAAGCAAAGATAAGAACAATTTGTTCAATGGAAGAATGGCGAAAAATGTACAAAGATTTGCAAATATGCAAGAAAACCAAGACCAATAATTGTTATCTCAATTTTGCCCCTAGGAAAATTGATCAAACATGACCCTGCATAGGAGATAATCAAAGGGTCGGCTCAGTATGGCAAGCCCACATTTCAAATCCTAATAGTCGGAGTTACGGTGGGACTCAAAAATGGAGGAGAAATTCGATGAAGGGGGCCAACAACAACAAAGAAACAAGAGGCTCACGGGTGAACACAAAAGTCAAAAGGGCTTGAAGTTTTCAGACTTCGTCACATATGAGTCGACTCAGAGCCAAATAGCAAGGTTAGTGGAAGCCTCCACATAGTCAGAACTCAATGAGGTAGTGTTCACTCGAGGCCATGAATCGGTTAAGTATAAGAGTGTCGGAAGAAGGTGCCATGTGTCTCAACGGTGCACCTTCAAGGGTCAAAGCCAAAGGTAGAGACTCAAACAAGCGTCAAGCATCCACGTTTCCCAAGTCCAAAAAGGAGACATAGTTAGAAATTGAAAAGTCTCGAGCCAACAGACGACACCACGTGTCTAATCGGCACAAATTCAAAGACGCATCCTAGAGCGGAGACTCAAACATGTGCCACCCGCCACGTAGTCAGGGACCAAGAAAGGAAGCAGGCCCAAATCGGCTAAGTATAAAAGAAACAAAGCTAAGTGTGGAAGGAGCCACGTGTCTCATCGGCACAACTTCAAAGGTGTAACCCAAAGAAGAGACTCAAATGAGTGCGAGGCTTCCATGTGTCCCAAATCCGAAATGGGGGAAAAGATGGTCGTTGAATCTACTAAGGAAAAGAGAACCAACGGAAGCCTCCACATGTCTCAATGACGTTAATTCAAAAAGCACGGCCCAAAGACAAACCCTGAACTAACACCAACCCCCACGTGGTCAGAGCCCAAAATTTGAATCAGCCCCAAATCGGTTAAGTATAGAAGAGCCAGCAGAATTCTCCACATGTCATCTCGGTGCAATTTCAAAGGAAGAATCAAGAGCGGGTTCCCAAATGAGTGCATTCGCCACATGTTCAGAGTCAAAAAATGGAACAGAGCAAGCCCAAATCGGCTACGTATCAAAGGATCAGTGAAAGCTTCCACACGTCGGCTCGACGTAACTTCAAAGGGAAAATTTGGAGGCAGGTCGCAAATGTGCGTTGAGCCTCCATGTGTCCCGGGGCGGACATATGGCCCCACCAAGCAAAAGGGACACGTGGCCATGTTTCAATTCAAAGCAAGCTAGTGGGCCTTGGGAAGAATTTTCACCAAAGTGGAAAAAGCGGGCCGGCGGGCCCAGGGGATGACAAATGGAAAATGAGAAGGTTGCGGGCTTGTGGGGGCTTTTGTGAAAAAGTGTATTTTCGGGCCTGCAGGGTGTGAGAAGTTTTGTAATTTTTACATCTTTTCACAAAAAGTGTAGTTCACATTTTCAAGCCCGCGGATCAGCCTTGCAAAGATTACATTTTCACCATTTTTCACAATCTCGATGCAAAATCTTCAGATGACCATATCTTTTGACTAGAAGCTCGGATTTGAAAGAGAAGACTTTTTGGAAAGGTCTCGACCTCCTCTACACCATGAAAGCCTGAAACTTTAATTTTGACAAGGTTAGATGGGTGAAAAATAGGAAAACGTATTTCATGCCATTAATGAAGGATTTGATTGCTTCAACAACCAAATTAGATTTGATTTGATCTACCTTTCTTCCTTCTTCAACATGCCAAATAGACATGGAGAGGTAGACTTGATAGATTGTAGGTGGATTTGTAGGAGCATTGATGGCTAGTAGGCTGAGCTTCCAAATCAGATTTCCCACCTCCTTTCCTTCTCCTCTCTTCGCTTCATCTATAAAGGTAAGAGCTTGTCTCATTGTAAAGGGTTGGACATTCTTGCTTTGCACCCTCCCTTTTTCTCTACTCTGCAGAATTCGTGGAGTCTTGAAACCCTCCATCCAAATTGTAATGTAATTTCTACCTCTTGGCTACTGTAATGTACTTTGTATCAATTCTTGGAGCAATAGAATAAGTCTGTGGATGATTTCAACCCTCTCTTATGTTTATTTTCTTCTTCCTGATCCCTCATTGCAATTTCTGGTCATCTGTGCATGGTGGTTGTATTACATTTTAATGTTCTGTGTTTAATAGCAAAGTCGGTGTTCAACATTCCTTTGGTGCATCACCTCTATTAGTTTAGGTTTTATTTCTTGTATTCCCTTAACCTTGTCTCCTTGGCAAGTTAGAGTAGGATTTAGAACGACCCTCTGCAATCTGAACATGTGCACCTGAATAGAGGAATAGGAGCTGACCTTCATCTAGAGAGCTCTCTCGACTCACAAAGTCCCACACTTTGAGAGATGCTCCATGTTGTGTAGTCACACTGAGGATCTCAACCCATCAAGTTGTAGATTTCAGGGGTGTTGTGATTTTACACCAACAATAATTTATAGAACTCAAGGACTGCATATGAAATATGGTTGCAGATTTGAGAATATCATAAATGAACCACAAAGGAGAATGTTGCATGGATCTATAGGAATGCAGATCAAAGGAGTATTGGAATGATTAAATAGACGGTCATATTGAATTGGATTTTAATAGAGGTTCGTAAATGCATCGCAAAACTCTAACATGCATTAAAATTTGTCTCCGGTGAATTTTTCTAAGCTCCACCAAGCACAAAAATAACATCTCATGCATTTCCTTATTTGGCCTCTTTGAACTAATTGATCCTTGGCTGAAATAGAGGCTCAATATTTTGTGTTGCCGACTCGAGAAAAATAATAAAAAACTTTATGCCGAGATTGGACAATACCCGAGAAACTTTTTTGAGATTAATTTGTGTTGTAAAACTCGAACTTGTACTTGATTCGTTCCTTAGTGAAATATTTTAGTGATCTCGATCCTTTTTTATTGAGACTAGTCCTAGAACATGCAGATTTACACATGTGCAAGTCTACATGAAATTTCTTCAACATGTATCTAAAAAATGTAGTAATGGATCTCATACAGAAAAGCAAAAATTACTCCTAGAAAATGCCTCATTATCTTTCTCAAAAACTCATTTCTTTGATACCACTAAAATAAAATGCAAGAGCATAAACAAGATTCACACCAGAAATCATAATTTTATGTTTTATCTTTGAGATACAAAGGCAAATATATAGAAGGAGATTTTCCTATAAAATAGGAAACCTCTTATAACAACTCACTAAATACATGAAGTTGTTTTAAGAACTTCACTTACAATCCAAATAATTATTATTATAATTACGAGTTGTTTCTAGAAAACTCATAATACAATAATGAAATACAAATATTAATTACAAATAATGTTAACACTAAAATATGCCTAACATAAAATGTGGACGTTACAAGTTCCTCACGGATAAATATGTTACCTTGGCTAGTAACAACATAACACCTTGGTCTTTTACGAAGGTTTTATAGGATAAATATGTTTTCTCACCTTAAACCTATCTATAGCTAGGAAAACCCTAAGTGCAATTCGAATTAAACTAAACCTCAATTGAATAAGAGGTTAACTTGTGGGTGGAAATTGTAACTACCTCTTAGAAAACAAAATTGTTTTGGAATATGTTGACTTGAGCGAAATGGGAACACTAAAAACCTAGTCTTATAAACCCATGTGAGTAATTTCCCTTGGAACCCTAGTGAGTGGCCAAAACCATAAAAGGTAGTTAATGATACTCCTACGATTGATCTCGTGGTGATACTTAAATGACACAAGTGGAGTCTACGTGTCCAAGTGCCTATGTAATAAACTCTTGTTTTGAACCCCTTTTTCCTTCTCAGATAAAAGTATTCCCTTAGTGTGTAGTAGCGGATTACCTCATGTTGCTCGAATGTTTTGTGAGTTAAATATATTAGAACTCTCTTTTATTGTCTTATAGTAGGGTGTAGTGTCCACTCTAGAATGCTTTTGAAGGTAATAGATTGTGGGACCTTTCTTAAGGTTATTGTTTAAAGAAACTCTGATGCATTTTTACCCAATGATTGAAATAGTTCCTTGGAAGGTATTTGAAAGGCATGAAAGTTGTATTATATGTCTCGCTTGTAATATGCATTTAACACTTGAGTGTCTAAGAGGAATGAAATGAGTTGTCTCATGTTACATTACACTCCTTGTATTATTGAATCCATTACTATAAATTATGTGTTATTTGATTTACAATTGTTCTAAAAATAATGCTAATATTGGGCACAAAGCGATTCAAAAGTATGATGTAAGTGAAAAGATTATAGGAGTAAATGAGATTTTTGTTTAGAAATAACATCGCCCCTGAAGTCCTTACAACTTAATTAGGAATTCTCATGTTGAAAAAAAAGGGAAATTTCCTTTATGAGATCAACTATTTTAGCAAACATAAACTTTTAAATATGTATAAATAAATAAGATTTCAAGTTGTGAAAATGTCAAATTGACTAAAACTAGCTAGTGAACTATATCACTATAATAGGAATATAAAGTACCGTAGAGGAGAAAAACTAATAGTAGGAGGTAACTTGACTCTAAATCTCCTTTAAATATTAATCTTTCTTCCCCTTGACTTCATATTATTTTTGCCTTGCGTAATGAGGGTAGAATTTAAACCAAAAATAAAATTGAGAACCCTTGCATAAGAACGAACATTATGAGTTTGGTATGCATTAAAGATGTTACAAATAACTTGTTGAGTTATGGTAACTATGGTAAGGGAGAAAGAGCAAAACTAAGAGTTCTTGTTATAAGTTGAATTAGAAAAGAATATTAGTATATGTAGGTTGGGAATGGGAATTTATCCTTGTATGATAAATGCTCTTGGAATTTTAAACATAACCAAGATGTGACCATGGTAATAACGCATTGTGGACTTGCCAATCCTTAAGTCCCTCTCGTGGTTGGATCATTTCTATTAATTGATCGTTAGGGAAAGTGTGGTATCGACTTACACCTAGTGTTTTCCGTGTAGTCCATTTGGGTTGTTTGGGTTAGTGTCTCTAGTGACGTGAAGTTATTCAATTTAAGTTCTTGAGGTAAAATTTTATTTCAATAATTTTAGTGTGGATTTGGGTGCGCCGTATTTTGGTGGGCATTACAATTTGTGGAAGTCTGATTTTCCACAACTTCAAAAGGTAGTGGCTGTCACATATTAACAATAGAAAAAATCCACTGCCTCTCCCCGTGAACTTCACGTTCTCACTTCGTACTGGCATGAGCTGCTATTCCCCTTGCCTTGTTCACATCGATGCTGATTTTTGAAAACTTTTCCGTATGTAAAATTTCAACTGGCTAGTTCTCATCGTCCTTGACACGCATTGCAAAATAAATCAGAACCAGGACCAGGACCACCATTTTCGCCGATAGAAACGCCTGTAATCAAGCGAAAACGGTCGTCTCCGTGCAGTTGCAGCGACAGGAATGAAGAAATGGCGAGAACAATTATATTTCAGGATTTAAATTGGTTGTACTTTTGAAGACAATTCCTCGCAAAGGCATTTATTGTTGTTGACGATGCAGCGCCGAATTCCGAGTCGGAGACTAGTGAGAATGACGTGATTTGATTTTCAGAATGAGGCAGGTACTTGGAAAATTTTGGAAAATCCACTAGCTAGGTACTTAGGTACTGGCTTTCACATATTAACAACAGGAAAAATCCAGTACTTACTTCACGTTCTCCACCTACGTACTGGCGGGTGCTGCTATGATGTCGCGTTTGAAAGAAATTGCGGTACGGCAATGATTTTGAAAAGCCTGTTTCTCATCGTGCTTGACTCGCAGTCGAAAAAGAAAATAAATGGTTAGTTAAGTATGGAGCTTTAAAATCGAAAGGAGATTCACAACATTGCTGCAAAGCGAGTGTTTTTTAATGGCCAAGCGAAGACTCTGGTTTGGGTGGAGAATCGGTTTGGCGCAATAATCGCATGGAACAAATGTTGCGTGTGATGCGCGTGGGTGTCCTCTGTACAAACAACGCACCGGCGGCCTTCCATGCGGGAAGTGGTGGAGATGTTGGTGTCTTGTAGTTTCAGCGACAGGAATGAAGAAATGGAGAGAATGATGATATTTTAGAGTTTGAGAATTCCTCGCGCAAAGGCATTCCGACTCGTAGACTAACGAGAATGAAGTGATTTGATTTTCAGAATGAGGAAGGCACTTCGAAAATTTTGTTGTCCCCGGTTCGGTGGCATGGCTGAAATAAAAGAGAATGGCAAGAAATTTGGAGAAATGGAACGCTCAGCATAGTAAATTGTATTCTTAATTTAAAACACAGCTAATGAATAGAGAGCAGAGGAAATTGTATTCTGTACAATTACCATCTTGTCTGCTCTCGCCATATTTCTAATGCAGACCTCACTATACTCTCTAAAATATCGATTGTTGTTCAATATTTTTTGTTTTGGTAGGAGTTATTTTATTTTTATTTGTGTGCAGCAGTTCCTCCACACGAAAATTCATCATCTTGTTGTTTTAATGTTCCTCGGTCTCAAAACTTTTGTAAAACAAACTGTTTCGTGCCACACGGAATGTGCACTCATTACTATTCGACATGTTTTTGGGTTTGGAACTCTATCCCTACGTGTAGATAATTCATTTTTACCTATTTAAACATTTATATATCATTTATTATGTGGATTACATGTTTTAATTTTATAAAAAAATATTTCACTACTTTTTTCATGTTTACCCATTTATATTTTATTTTTGCACTAAATTTTAAAGATAAGTATGTTTTGTTGTGTATTTATGTGTTTCAATTCAGCCAATAACATTTCGAACTCTTTTATGGAGTCCCTAACTTGTTTATGAGAAATATACTTATTTCATATTAAAGTAGAGATTTTCACGACTTTCGTTCGTGTTGTTTATGTGTTAATTATAATTAATCTCAACCTTCACATTTTTCTGGATGTAACAAATGATTTGATGCACACCAAATGAGATAAGAATATATGAGAACTTTCTTTTTCTTCTCATACAAAATGTGTTAACATCGCCAAGTGTGATTAAACAATTAAAAAAAAGGGCTTGGAAATTCAAATATTTATACGAGATTTCTTGTTTTAGTCTAAATTATGTGCATAATTTCCCTCTTAAGGTTTGATCAAAGGGGTTGGATCGGTCTCCTTTGGTCACTATTTTAGGTGGTTTAGGTCGTAGAGATTCATATTTTAATGTGGTGTGTGGTGTGGGGTCATTGCACATCACATAGAGGTTTACTCCTTTTGGTAAACTTATTCTCAAATATACAAAAGTGACTTTTTAAATTATTCACAAAGGGGTGAATCATTATAATATTGTGTGTTTTGGTGGACAACGGGCAATATGGTATCCAAGTAAAGCATTATTTATGTATGATAAGGGTTTTACATAGCATGTTATCTAGCAACTATCTTACACTTGATATGTCAAGTCAAATTTGTCTTGTCCTCACCCACCCACCCACCCATCCACCCTAATGTGGTGATGTCACACTTGGTAAAGATTTATTCCAATGAAATGTTTTGATATAATAATTTGTTTTATTTCTAATGTTTTTTTATTATGTTAGGACTACATGTCTAGGCACTTGGCCCCACCGTTATCTCATGATGCACTACACCTACAAACTTTCTTACCGTTTTTATGCTATACTTTCTTCCAATCATAAATTTTGGACTTGAGATATAATTGAATGATTATGAAACCTTAGTGACGAATTACTATTCTCTCTCTAGAAATTGAAATTATTGATATAGTTGTTTACTTCATAAAATAAGTCCATGTCAATGTTTATACTGAGACCCATGACATTGCAAGTTGGTAGGATGATTTGGATCGAGCTACAAACCAAAGGGACACCATACAAACAATGGCATTTAATGTGTTATAAAAATTAATTAAAAAATAATGTGGAAACAAACTAATTTTATTAAAATTTAGAATGCATAAAAACTAGGAAATTCCATAAGAGAGATGTGTGCCCTAAAATCAGTCTCTTTATTCAAAACAACCTACTTTATAACTATATAATGAAGAATACATAAAACTTATAAAAATATAATATGAAGGGTTCCATATGGGAACCACAATCTTCATCCTATATAGAGATCATTCATATCCACCTTAAGGATGGAGTTTGTAGTGCGCACTCATCTTCAACATTTATCTTACTATGATCTTGCTTACTATGGACTAGAGACATGGAAATTGTTATCATATTTGATCAGTAGACATTGATAGATTGACATTGTTATTATATTTTGATTTGCATGTGATAGAGAGTACGGACATTTGGATATCTAATGACTTATATTGTGGATTATATGCATGGAAAAGTATTTCGGTACTATTGAGGACATAGTGTTATTACCTTATGTATATTGACACTCTAGATTATTGGAATATTGATTTCATAGATGATCAAGCTAGTTTTGTGATGTCATTGTTATTGATGAAATGATCGAATTGAGATGCTTATACAATTATAAATGATTGATAGCATTGATTAGCTTTAATGATGGTTTAATTATGTGATATGATGGTGTTAATTGTGACGACGTACATGTATTTTATTGTTTATGTATTTGATGTGGCCACAATACCATAGAGGTGTTGTTTGATTGTTACAGTTACCATATCACAACAAACAAGAGCGAGTTAGGAGACTAACCATAGTGGAATATTGGATGGATACAACGAAGGTCACTATGGAATCTTTATGTTTAGTTATTATTTTATGTGTTGTTATATTGTTAGGAGGTCCACATGGGGGGATGACCTCAAAATGTGCCCATCGGCTATATGTGCTTTTCTCTTTTCATTTTAAATTATTTGTGGAGTATGTGATTTATTATTGTAATGTATTTCACTTCATTGTTTTTTATTATTGGTAAATAGTTTTTTGAAAGGGACTATACCCTTTTACAATAGTGCTCAAAAGCAATATTTTACCCCAAAAAGCCCAACAACAGAAAATAATCTTTCAAGAACCAGCAAAAGCAAAACAACTGCTTCAAAAACAGCTAAAAAGCAACTTAATAAAGAACACAATTTGCCCAACAACTATGTAGTAGGCCATTTGCCTAGATGTAACAATAATAGCACCCAAAAACGACAAGAATCATACCTTGTTTGAAATGGTGGGGGATTTAGATTTGGCATTTCCCTTCTTTTTCCTATCCACCACTGTCCATTCCAGATTTCCTGCATCCAATGCAATCGGAAGAGCAACTGCAATGGATTTGATGGGGATGTGACCCATAGGAAGGGGGTGAAACTTCCTTAAACACTGAATCAACAATCTGCAGAGAATAGTCTGTAGGTAGTTTCTCTGTGTTGGTCTGTGAATCAACCATGACGGGTGAGTCAACTTGCAGGGGGGCACTAGATTCCTCAGCCGGATCTGAGTCAATTGTAAGATGTTCAGGTAGAGAATCCTTCCACCAGTAGTTTTGGTCTTTCATTTGGAATGTTCACAATTGTTTGTAACATGCCCAGTTTGGAAGCAACGCCGACATCTGAACACAAGTCTCTCATAGTCTAACCTCTGTACCCAGAGCCTTTCTCCAATCTGAAGATTGATTTCTGTTGGTAAGAGTTTGGAGGTATCAAGATAAACCAGGATTCGAGCATACGTAGTATGTGTTTGAATGGGGGTCTTATCATCAACTGCCACACATGAGCCAAGAGTATATCTTATAGCAATGAGACAAGATCTATTCCAAAGTCAGAATTGAGTCCTGTAAACGAACCCAAATCGGGTAGGTATCAAAAGACTCCTTTAACGGGTTGAAAGACGGATACCATGGTTTGGACATAAGCCCATGTTCTCCCCAAACCCAATGTTGGCTAAAAATTAAATCCCTATCTGCAGGGGTTTCAAAGACAACAATGAAGTAAGCTTTAGCACAAGGATAAAGCTCAATCTTACCTTGTATTTTTCTCTCCATCTTTGGGCTATCCAGTCATGGAGCTGAGAAAGCTTAGGCCAAAATTTATGGAATCTGCATATGAGACCCAGCTGGGAGAGATTTTCCTCCTCCTTAAGAATCTTTAGAAGTAGATCCTCCTCAATTTTCAGCATCGGGACCTCCTGGGAGGGTTTCGGAGCTCATTTCTCGTATTCTACTTTGTTTGGAGAGCGCCAAGCATAAGATGTGGACTTATCTCCACCAGAGGTTCCTGTGTGACTCGCTTTTTTATTGGCGTTGGCAATATTTCCCTTGAGACTCTGAAGCGAGTTGGATCTATCCATGCTCTTGAGAGAAGATCCGTCATTTTTAAATGATCCATAACCATTGTTGAGTTTTGTAGGAGAGGTTGAGCCATCTTTACCTGTCCCAATAGAGACCCCTTGTTTTGTGATAGGTCGAGAAACTCTATCTCGGATTTTCTGAAAAGGGGGGTCTTGGTTAGCATCGAAAGCCATGTCAATCCAAGATATTGGTGCTTTATTTTCCATGTCCTTTTTGTAGCCACTGCCATCAGATCTACAAACGTTAGGGACAGGGGACTGCGGTTTCCCATAGCCGCCAATGAGAAGGGCTTCCTATTTTGATTCACAAAACTCTGAATGCGAATCTCTGATAGTCGTGCCTCCTCCATCTCTATCTTCTAGCCGATCCTTGCATAGTTGAAAGGGGCTCATAGACCTACTGTGCAAACGCATAGCAAACGCGTATTTCACTTCATTGTTGTTAATTAATGTGTTCTTATTTAAGTTGATTAATCATCTTAATTAAATTAATTTGGGATGTGACAAAGGGGTATTAAATTTGGGTAGATTTTCCTTGTGATCTATTTATTTGAGTTGGATTCTAATTGATTTTGGTTTTATGCACTCAACCCATCCCTCAAATCTCGACATTTGACTCGGGAGCCATTTTTAGAGGCTTGTGGAACAAGTGAAGCTTGTCCCACCCATCTTAAATTCACCTACCAACTATACATATGGTATAACTAGAGGTCAAACTTAGACCCCATTATGTGATTTGGAAGGTAAAAAGGTGAAATTTATTGCACTTTCTTATATGATATTTTATTATTGTCCTTAGTGGTTTGGAGTGAGAGTTGTGTGTGGAAGGAAACTTATCATTTCCTCAACCACCAATTTATTAGCCTTTGTTTTTATGTTGACTTTGTGACGTGGAGTTGAGGAGAAGTGATGTCACATCCTACATGGAGCCACCTCACCCTCCTCTCCTCATTTTTATATTTATACAACTAATTTTGATGTTGAGCGGTTGACGTGATTTAGTTGCGCACTTGCAATTTGGAGATTTTTGGCTTGAGTTGCTTGCTTGGAGTCTTGGAGCTTGATTTGGATTTGGACTTGAGCTTGGAATGAGATTAGAGTTGTGATTGTGGATAAAATGTTCTTGCAATGGAAAGGTAGGGACTTAAACCTTGCAATTTTTATTTTATTATATGAATGTTGTATGTAAAATGAATGTTTGTGTGTGCATGTTTGGGACTTGGGTAGTATGGCCTTAAGGATGGTGTAGGAGAAGGAATATGGGGATCTTTTGAGGGAGGGATAAGAGTATTGTTTGCATATTTTGGAGGGAGTTTGGGTTGAGTGTCCCACCTTTTTAAGATAAGAGATTCTTACTTATCTTTGTATGAAAATACTTGAGGGAGTGATAAGAGTATGAGGGAGTGATAAGATTTTGTTTGAGGGAGGGATAAGAGTTTGGTTGTTGCGTGGATGAAGATTTTTGGAGGATTTTAAGGTGGACACTTAACCCATTGGGAGGAATAAGTGATTTCCCCATATTTCCTTACTCCCGGCTTAGAATTCAAGCCTTATTTTTAAAAGTTGCATTTTATTGCTATTGTGGTTTTATGCTTGTATGTGTGTTAAAATATTGTTGGCATGTCTGTTGTAATGTGGAAGCATTTTTGAAAGTTCTCATTGGATGTATCGGGGTCCAATGAGGAGGATGACTTCTTTTACTCATTGGAATATAGGTTAGGAGGAGAGAGTTTCCTATTCCCCTTCCTTGTTGTTGTGCTTTGAATTTGAATGGAATCGTTGAGCTCAAGTTGAATCCTTGGACATAGTTGCATTTTGTAAAAAGACAAGAAAGAATCCTACTTTTGTATAATTTTTGTCATGTTGTCTCCACCTAAGTGGAGGCTATAATGCTCCAATCAAAGTTTATCCCGCTCCTTGTCTCGGTGACCCTATTGTTGAGCGTTGCATGGTTGTGTGTGCTCCCATTGCCTATCGCTTGTCTTAGACCTTGTTGTAGCAGAGGATTAGCATCCTCCCTCTTCATCGTGCCTTCCTGTGTCCTTCTCGATGCTACAAGTAGTCAGCCTCTGTAATGCCCTTTTCCGATTATCCTATCAAAGGAAAATCTTGTCCTCGTTTTTCCGAACTTATCTGTCTATTGTTATTAATATGGCTTTCAATTATTTTTAAGTTGTAAAAATAATAATAATAATGATAATAATAATATTGTTATTTAATTGTCAACTGATGATTATTTTATTTTAGTGTCAATTTTTAAAAATATTATTATTAATTACACCTAAGCTATTTTATTTTTAATTATTTTGTTTGTTTTTGTAGCGTGACCCTCCTTTTCATGCAAAGGAAGAACTTACCCTCTGGTTGTGCTGTGGTTGGTCGTTGTCTTGAGCTAGCGTCGAAAAATCCAACCCCTAGTCTTTTCCTTTGGTCATTTAGACCCACCATACATGCTTGCGTTTATCATTTAAATTGAAGGAGTGTTGGATATTCTAAACACTAACCTGCCATTCTGAATGATGCATTATCCTTCTTGTTGGCATGGGGACTTTTTTTTTCTTACTCCTAGTCTTCTCGGCATGTGGAGGCGTGGATATGCCTCGGAAGTGGGGATGCCTACCTCTCTGATTTTCCTCTTTATGGCCATTTAATTGGCCTACAGCATGGGAAAAAGGAAACTTTATTTTTTTTTTTTTGTTTGGGACCTTAAATTAGGCATGTTGAGCTACTTTCTTCCCCTTTTGTTGTTGGTCATGTGGGGGATTGGTTGTGGGTCTATGTAAATGGATTTCTCTGCTGCATGTTAGGCTGAGAGGCTCCTCTCCTATGTACGTGGGTGGATTTCCATACCTATTCCAAACTACCTTTCTGACTTGGCTACATGGGTGTGATTGGAAAATGCATGTTGTTCAGATTGGACACCTGGTGATGGCGTGGGGGGGTGAAGCAAGGCTAAATTTCATGTTTCTTTTGTTTTGTGTGCTTATCCTTTGTGAAGGTGTTTCTTGGAGACCACATCTCTTTAAGGATTTTGTTAGCAGCTTCCACGCCTTGTGCATACCTCCATGTTTGCACTCACACCCCTCTGGCTCCTGTGACTCCATCCTTCAAACCCACCTCCCTGGTGCCTCGTTGGATGTCCTTTCCTGTCCCTAAGCTTCTATTTTTTTCCTTCCTTGGGCCATGTGTATTCTGTCTAGAGGACATGAGCAGTTGTTTTGTTTTGTTGTTGTTTTTTTTTTTCCTTTTTTGTGTGCTTGTCCTACGTCTGTTGCTATCAAAGAAATGTGTTTACTTGTGCTCCAAGGGATGTTCTTTCCTTGCTTGTTCTTATTTCCCATTTTGGACGTAGGTTGGGAGTAAGTTGTAAGGTTGTGGGGTTTGACTTTTCCCCTTCCTCCCACGTGTTCTGGCTGCCCATTTTCCTTTTCATCTTGTGCTTTTACTGCAGTCTTAGTAGTCCTTGAGACCATTTTCCTTTCCACCTGATGAAGCTCATGGTTTTGGGAGCTCCCTGCCTATGCCAATGAGGGATTGAGTGGAATGTTGGCGCCTTGCATGTTGTGGATGGAGATTCAACTAGAGGGTTGTTGTTGCTAGACTTTGAGGTGTTTGGGTGCCTCGTTGAAGCTGGAGGAGCAGGCAAGATAATTCTACTTTTTGCTACATTTGCTAGATTTAAAAATATCGTGAAATCAAACCACTCTTTTCCCGAATTGGTTTGTCATTTGGACGCCTTGCTGGGAGATCTCTCCCTTCCTCTTGATTCTTCTTGTTTTAGCTATTATCGTTATTAGTGTGTTAGTGGAAAGCATGCATGTGTCCTCTCCTCTGGGTGTTATGTTTTCTCACCCGAGTGATCGACCTTCGTCCATTTTTTTTTTATATATCTTATTTTCTTTGATTGAGTCTCAAGTTTGTTATGTTGTTCTAGCTAGTAATTCTTTGTCATTAAAGTAAGCCTGACAATAACTATGAAACTCTTTCTTATCACCCAAGATTTTCGTCTTTTGTCGTACTTTGTTAACTCTCTCTCAAGCCCCTTTGATAACCTTTTTGATCTTGGGAAAGAAAGGTTGTAGGATTGGAGTGATCAATGCTTGGGCTAGCCGGGTTGGAGTTTTGGTATTAAAACTTTTAGAATGAATAAGTTTGTGTGTAACATTTTTTCGGACCTCGCGTGTTTGAGACTCCTGTTTATCATCAGTCTTGTTCCTAGAATTTTAAATCCTTCCTCATGAAGTACCTTGACCATCCCCATCAACTTGAACCGTAACTATTTTTCAGATCATCTAAGTTTGAGGTTACAATTGTGTAAATCTAGTACCTAGCTAATACTAGAATTGCTTTGGTCTAATTCCCTCTCGGGAAGATTGTTGGTGGCATATTCTATTTTCCTAATTGGTGTTTTTCTCTTTGATAATGATAATGTTGTTAATTAAGATTGGTCGGTTCTATGCACGTAAATACCTTAATGTTTTACGATGGAAATTGTCTTGAACATTATTAACCTTGGGGAAAACTAATCTTGCAATTGATAATCTTATGGTTTTATAGCGGAAGGTGTTGTTTTGATAACGACACTTAGTAATATATGTTAGTACCTATGTTTGAATGGTTGATTGTGTTATCAGGGTTTTCCTTAAAATATTTTGTTTTGGGAAAGAGATAATTTCTTTTAAATTAACCGAACTTTAGAATTATTGTGGAGGTTTGTAAATCCTTAGTGATATAAAACTTGGATGATGTTTTGCATACTCTTGTTTGACGGAACTCCCTTTTTCTCTCGCTTGATTGTTACTAGCCTATAAGGGCATTGGCCCTTCTTGAATGATTGGGGAATCTCTTAGAGTTAATGGTTAAAACTAGTATATTATGCCTTCGCTTCAAAATTTATGTTGTGTGGTGTTCGTGTATTAGATTTCAATCATATAATCTATATGATTACATGATTGAAATCCTAATATACTTGGATTTTTGTGTTAATATTTGAACCCCGTGGTTCCTCTTTGTTGGGTTGATCAACTCTTGTCATTTTAGAAATCTAATATCATAGCCTATGCTTTTGGTATCTTTTGATAATTTTAGATGGTTGGTCTGAATATCAAATTTTCAATCTGTAATTATTTAATTAATTGATGGGAATCTCATTTCCATTAGATTGTTTATTTCTTACTTATAGGCCCTTCTCGTATGATTGTTAAACTTTCGTTGCTTTTGAAGTAATTGTTCATAACTGAAGTACAAGGTCTTTCTTCTTAGATTGGCATGGTAGAGACTTTATTATAACTTGAGGAGTTAGTGTTTAGAGCACCGACCCAATTCTTGAAATAAAATGTTTCCTTTCATGGTATTGTTAGATAATAGTTATTGTGGCTTTGTGTAGCCTTATCTTGCTTAGTTCTCATGAATTGACTCTTGTGGAAAAATTTGTTGCAGATGGCTTATGTGAGTAGATGAGGGATAGACTTGTAGACTTTTTCATCAACCTCAGTTGTGAATTTCCTTTGTACGAACTCTTATTTGTTGTAAAACTCTGGGATGGGATTCAGTGGAAAATTTAGAAGAGACAATACCTTAGTATCATGTCTTGTGGAGAAATGTTGTAATAATTATGAAACCTTGACTTGTTTTGTCTATCGTGGAAAACATAAGATTGATCACCATATTGTTATGAGTATTTTTATTGTATTATAACAACCTTAGTATAATGTTGTTTGATTGATTGTGCTTACCTTCTTGCTCCTAATTCAAGTTCAATAGAATCTTTTGCCACCTATGGTTTGTGTGTCATGTTGGAAAGGATTGATGTAACCATGTTTAGTTTTCACAAGCGAGTAATGGTAAACTTTGCTCTTGAGACAAAATGTTGTGTGGTAAACCCTTCTAAGACATAGCAACAATGTAATTCTATGCATAATAAAATGGTTGGATAATCCTCATAAAAGTTATAAAAGTTAAAATAACATGTTTATATATGAATAAATAAATGTAGATGTGAGCTTCTTGATAACTTTTGGGTCCATAGGTGATCAATGAGGAAACTAGCTTTTGTAATAAAAAGATATTTACCTTGTTTTTCCGCAAACTAAACTAATGAACATTATTTTTTTTTGGTGAATTCTTAAACGATCATAAGGTGAAATCAATGGTTAGAATTTAGAAGATAATAAGATTTAATAAGTAGGAGGAAATAGTTTAGAAACCATGCAATCTTTCCCTCAGCCATTTAAAAGGTAAATTGTTTTCTTTTGTAAAACTCATCCAGTGAAGCCTAAGTGAAACCTTTAATCATTCTAGATAAATTCTCAAGCTTCAATAAAATCCTGGTTAATAACTAATGAGATCTTAAAGGTGAATTCATCTCAACCTTCTTCCTCTAACTTTTCCAAGGTGTTTTGTAATCTTCTCTTAAGTGTGTTAAACGTGAACCCATGTGCAATAGAGGTATAAACGAGCTTTAGTAGTGTAAGTTTCGATAGATGGCCTTATGGAATTAATTATCTCCTTTATTAAATAAATGAATTAAACAAATAATTGCCATATTAGATAAGACCTTAAGCTAATTACTCTGCAGTGTAAAAGGAAGAAACTTAGCTTTGTAAGAAGAATTGTACAAACCATATCCAAAATCTCCTAGAACGTAAGTTAAGAATTGAAAGATGTTTTATTAAAATAAATAACCTTCACAAATTTCTCACCATGGTATGCCCTAATGGTAAGTGTGTTTTGTGGTTGGACTTCTATGTTGTCTTGTCAAAAGAAAAGTGAATTGCTCACAATGGTTGTCGTATATGTGGTCAATGTGTGCCAAGCTTATCGTGAGTTGGTTGTAGCTCTTTGTGAGCACCTGTGGTGTCATCTATTCTTCAAGCAAGTCAAAAAAATTGTTTGTTAATTGTCGTGTTGTTCTAGTGTGTGTCTTATGTGGGCATTACAGAGGCCTTTTTAACTTGCATTTTAGAGTTTCAACTTATTGTAATTTGTTTTGATTATGAAAGAAATATACATTTTGGAAAAGAAATATGTGAAGTTGCAACTTAGTTATTATTATATCTCCTTCAACTTGTAAATTTATATCAAGAGTGCATTTGATTTATTAATGGAAATTATCCTTATTTGGAATGGGAAAAGTTTATTTTCAAATTTAAATATTTGACTCAAAATTGGTATTATGGTTTCATTTTAAAAGAATAGTGTTCTTGTATGGATAGTGTAAGTTGATTTGAAAAAGAAAGAGTTTCATTTAAGTATGTTACTATGGTTGTTACATTTCTCTCATCATTGTAAACTAGATAATATAGACATCTCAATGATCTTTATCAACCCAAGAAGAATGTTCATTGCATTTACTTACAATTAGTTTAAATGGAAAAAGGCTAGTAATCTAACTATTTCACATATTTAAATATTTATAAACTTATACAACCTACTTGTGCCTTGTAGGTTGTTATCAAAACAAACTTGAATCGATAAATTGCTTAAAATAAATAAAAACACAAAAACAATTATAGTTATATATATTTATATAATTATATAAATTATATATATAAACTTAAAAAGTTTTTAATATTGAATGATTATATAATATAATATGTAGAAAAAGGTTTAAATAAAACAAAAGTGGTATGTAATATAGTTAGGACAAATGATTTATAAAACAAAGAGTGTTTGTAATATTTTTTTAGTGTTTTACTTTGGTATAGTGTTGGCCATGGGAAATAAGCCGGAAGGTAAGGTGGGGTAGCACCCCCACCCACACAGCATATAAACCCTACACATTACCCGGGTCATGGCCCTCTTATACACACACACACACACACACACACACACACACACACACACACACACACACACCTAGGTCACTAGATAGGATTCACCTCAGAGGGGACATGGAGATAGGGCTACATGACATAGGGAGAGATCTAGGAGCCCTATAGAGAGAGACGACCATGATGAGAGACCTAGAGGAAGACATACAACCATGTTCGATCACATTTAGGAGATCCCGAAGCTTCATCCATCCCATTATGTAGGTGATACAAGAGGATTTCAGTTAGAGGCTTGGTTCGTGAGCTTGAGCGGATGCTTCAAGCTATTCCCATGCACTAGCAACATGAAGGCTAGTGTTTTTATTCATCTTCTCGAGAGATGGAGCTGGAGTTGGGTGGAATATCGAGGATTAGAAGCTCCACACGGACTCACTAAGCTGTTACATTGGAGATCTTCGAGGAGTGTTTTTGTAGTCGATATATTTCCAAGAGGTTTATTTAGCATAGGATCAATGATTTTCATGATCTTTGAAAGACATCTATGAAAATTGGTCGAGATGAGAGTCGGTTCTGGACTTTATTTAGTATGTCATGTTGGTATCCAAATTTGTTCTCCCTTTCAAGCTGACTAGCATCACATATTTGACATGGGACTTAGAGACGGATAGATCATAATTTATTTTGTTTTGTAGGCTGGGGATGAGATCTAACTGCCCTTTGTCACTCAAATTTGTGGAGAGATGGATAGCACCTTCAAGAGGATTTGACCTTACCTCACCATTTTAGGCCGTGCCTTTTTGACCAAGGTGAGAGCACCCGTAGTGTAACCTCTCGTTTGATGAAGGAGATGGAGATATCCTTCTTTTACACAAATTTTATGAAGAAAGCCTTGGGAAAATATGGTCAATACTCCATAATTTAACTCTCAAGAGTTATCACTTATAAAAGATGTAGATACTTTCAAAACAAGGCTAAGGTTATCAAGACAGAAGAAATTCTGATTGTTCTATATTATATTTAAGTAAATAGATTTTGTTCCTTTGTTGATATACGGGAAAACAAGGGTAGTTTAGGATGGATTCATGGTTTTTGAATAATTTTGGTGAGATATTAAGCATGATAAAGTTGATTATACCAGATCTCTGAGAAACTTCACAATAATGGACAACTCAACAACAGAAAGCTTCAAAATAGTTAAGACGTTCCTTCAAATAGAAGGTGTGCTTCAATGGAGGCCCAAAACAACATACTTTCACACAATCTTTGAGAATCTATCATAAAGGCTCGAGTTAAAAGACTCAATTAAACACCAAAATCTCTGATCAATCACACCTAAGGTACACCCAAAGACTTACAGACAATCTTTATCAACAAATGACAGTGGAGTGGTTTTAAATTTGTTTATCTCATCACAGGATGAAGGATCTTCTTGAGATGAAATTGCAAATGCCACTAAATTGTCACAGGGATGAGATCCTGTGTGATTTCACAAAGATTTCAATGTAAGATTACAATAGGAACAAAAGAAACCATTTACAGACATTTTGAAACAAAGTAGACACAAATTACTAGAGATTTAACACAAATTAATTTCAAAATTGCTTAGATTCATCGGCATGGGAAAGCTTCCAGCAATCTCAGTGCTCATCAATGGCTATACATCTACAACCAACTTGAAATGATAGAAAATTTAACATAGAGAATTAACAGGTTATCTTGGATTGGTCTCTTAGGATGATGACTTTCTCAAATTTTCTCTTAAGAATTCATCCCCGACCATTTGCAAGAGTACTCTCATTGCATCTATACATTTCACTCACTCAATTTTTCCCCCAAAAGATAAGAATATTCGAGGGACCTTTTCTTGTTACCAATTTGTCTCAAAAAGTGATGTTTAACAAATTTGCATTCGAAATCTACCATGTGGAACAATTATGGACTAATCACATTTTTAGGCCCTCAACTAATGACTAGGATGCCATGCCACAACGTTTTGGCAATCCTTCTAATCATTCTGATTTTTTCATGCGAGAAATCTCCCTTTTAATCATTTTTCGGAGGCTCTGCATAGTTGGATATGACAAGTAATCCTTTTCACTCTTGAGGCAACACCTTTTTCATCTTTTATACCTACAACTTTCATCATTTCATCCTTTTCCCTTTCTTTCCTCTGTAACTCGTCCCACATCCAGCTTCTCTAGTAATTCCTATTTTTGCAAGTGCCTGAGAAATTCCAACTTTAAAATATTGACCTTAACAATCCTTGGACTCACAAATTAAGTTCTGAATCCATTCAATGGCACTTTACAGACAGAAACGACAAGGAATTTCATCAAAAATGATGAAAAACAGTGCGTATTCGCATCTCCAGGAGTCTTGGAGCAAAAATGGTAGAAAAATAGATGCAATGCATAGCAACCATTGATTCTACCCCTTCTCCACTTTATTTTATAATTGTCCACATGTTTTCTACGGTGTAACCATAAAGGAGAAGTACAGGGGCAAGTTTTTAAACAAGCACGGGCCTTCCACGTGCCCTAGGCCCAAAAAAACACCTTTTGGCCTTTGAAAAAGTCTCAACAAAAAGGAGCCAGTGGAAGCCTCCACGTGTCACCTTGGCACACCTTTGGTATGGTCCTTAAAAGCAGAGACCCCAAACAAGCGCGGGCTCACCACGTGTCTCAGTCCGGCAGAGTTGTTAAAAGCATCAAAGGATCATGGAAGGTGCCATATGTTCAAGGTCCGCGACAATTTTCCTTAGCCATTGAAAGGTCCAAGCAAGGGCAGAGTGGGTAGAAGCCTCCATGTGTCCTCCTAACGCTTCTTCAAAATAAAACTTAGGGGCCATTCCCCAAATAGGCGCGGTCCCTCCTGTGCCCTAGGCCTTTCAAAATTGCTTTGAAAAGTGTAAGTATAGAGCAGAGCCAACAGAAGCCTCCACTTGTCTCCCTATCACAATTGTTAAGGTGAGACCCTGAGGTGGATCCTCAAATGAGCACTGATCCTCCATGTGTCTATGGTCTACCAAAATTGTACCGCCATATGAAAAAAAATTTAAGTCTTGGCAAGGCGGCGGAAACCTCCACATGTATCCCCGGTGCAACTCCAAGGTCAAACCAAAAGGTGAATTTTTAGATGAGCACTAACCCTCCACGTGGACAAGTTTTGAGTTGAAGCAAACCTTAGATTTTTCAAATTTCCATGCCGAGCTGCATCCAACCAAAAATGGCCATGTTTCCACAGATCTTTGAGATGTAAATTTGATGGGGAAAAATACACTCACAAATAGTAAAATGCAGGAAAACCACCATTTGAGCTTGGAAATGAATATTTCTTCATGGAAAAAGATTTTGGAAATGATATAAGGCCCAAATGTGATCCTCTAAGCTACATCTAATCACATTTCCATAGATATTTGGGAAAAACATGACAGGGACAATAAAACGTGACTCTCGAAAATGGAAGGAAGTAAAAACTCGAGTTTTAGCCCAAGTTATAGATTCTTTTCACATGGACAGAAGGATGAAAAAAAATTCTATATTTTAAGTGATCCTCAACCAAGGAAGGGACTGATCATGGCAACAAAATGGAGGACAGAGTTTTCATGCATCAATAAGGGGAGATAGAAAACATGATAGAGCCTACAAACTGAAGAATTTCAAGGAAAAACGGGGTGAGACCAAATTAAGCACCAACATCGACTCCGAATTGGGGATGGGGACTCCCTGTGAGTACCACAAGAACAAATAGTAGACCAAGTGCCAAAAGTAGGACCATTGGGAAATAGAGTCAAAGAATAAGCTTGCAGAGTAGAGAAACCATAACCATCCTCCAAAAAATGAACCAAGAAACCAACAAAACCAGGTCACCAAGGACCAGAACGAACAAAAACATAAAATCATAATGAAAACAAAGAACTATACACTGTACAAATGGAGTATACCTTGATTCTGAGAAATCAATCAAGGAAATGTTTCAAATGCCTACCATTAACAGAAATTCAAGTAGTTCCCCATCTAAGTCTTTTAGGAAGAAGTTATTTTCACCAATTCGAATGTTAATTGAATAAGGACCCATCCACAATGCATCACATTTACCATGCTTTCCCTTATCTTCATTCCTACTATCTCATAATAGCACAAGATCCCCAATGCTAAAAGCTCTTGGAGTCACCTTCTTGTCAAATAACTTCTTCAACTTTTCTCTGAACTTCACATGCCGCTAATGGGATGCCCTTCTTTCTTCATCTAACTTAATAATCTGATTGATTCGAGCATCATATGGACTAAATTATTGATCTTCAATTTGTTAAACAAACTAAAATGAAGACAATTGCAAATGAAGGGGCAACAAAGCTTGAGTTCCATATACCAACTCAAATGGGCTTTTACCAGTATCTCTTTTGACAAAGTGATTCTATTAGCCCAAACATTAAACTGCAGCTGCTTGCTCGCCACACTTCTTTTTGTTGAGCTACAAGGTTCTTCTAATGATCATCAAAAATTTTTATTTTTGGACTCAGCTTGTCCATTTCCTTAGGGATTGTAGTTAGAAGCATATGTCAAATTGATTCCATACTCTTTGCACATTGCCACCAAATGTTTGGCTCTGAAACTCATGGCATTATCAACAATAATCTTAATTGGCACTCCAAATCTACATATGATTTGATTCAACATGAATTCCATGATAACTTGGTGTGTTTCCTTCTTGGTGGGGATTTCTTCCACCCACTTAGTGAAATAATCAGTGGCTACAAGAATCCATTTATGACTAGCACTGGAAGGATCAGAAATTTCGCCAATGAAATCCATTCCCCATTGCTTAAATGGGGCTTTAACTGACAAATGTTGCAGAGGAAGGGAGCCTGAAGCTTTCATTCTTCCAAAAACACAATGGCAAATTTCACATTTCCTAACCAATAGACATGTATCCTTGAAGAGAGTTAGCCACCAATAACCAACCCTAAAGATTTTATGTGTTGTAACTCTTCCAAAAAAATGTCCCCACAAACTCCTCCATGGAGATCAGCAATTACCTTTGGGGCTTCATCCTCAGCAATGCATCTTAAGAGCACTCCCTCCAGGTTCTTCCAAGCTAACCCAAAATCAGTAATGACATATTTTTGAGAGGCTAACTTAAGAGCTCTTTTCTGATTTTTACTCAAATTTTCAGGGCAGCATAGATGTCTGAGATAAAATATTATATCTTTGTACCATTCAGAGCTTACCAACTTTTCAAGGACATCCACCCTTTCTCCTTCTACTTCATTCACCTCAATAGTCTGCAAGTTTCTCTTAGCCATAAGCTTAGCTAGGCCTAAACCTCTTACCAATTTCGTGGTTTGGATATCCATGTCATATTCGTGCAACTTATTTACCCATCTGCATATTTTTCTTGAGACTTCCATCTTTGATAAAATGTCTTTCACCATGGTGTGGGGAACATAAGAAAAAACTTTAGAGCTCAAGATGTAGGGTCCAAGAACCTTTTATGCTTTCATCAAGGAAAATGTTTGCTTCTCCATGATGGTGTACTTCAACTCAGCTCCTTGGAATGCCTTACTGAAAAAGTCAATTGGTCTCTCAGCCCCTTCACCATCCTTCTGCAACAAAATAGATGCAATGGTGTTTTCTGAAGAAAAATAAAACACTTGAAAAGGCTTCTTGTAATTTGGAGCTGCCAAAACAGGGGCATGCTTTAGTGCTTCCTTGATCCCATTGAAATCTTGAATGGAAGCTTCTTCCCATTTGATAACTTGGTCCTTCTTCAACATGCTAGTAATGGGGATGGTCAGCTTAGCAAAGTTAGACACAAATCTTCTGATAAAGTTTATTTGTCCAAAGAAGGATTGAATTCCCTTCTTAGTTCTTAGAATTGGAACCTTGTTGATGGCTTCCACTCTCTCGGGATCAATCATGACCCCTTCCTTTGATACAATGTGACCAAGCAAATTTTCCTTTTGCACTCCAAAATGGCACTTCTTGGGATTCAATGATATGCCATACTCTCTACACCTTAACAACATTCTCTCCAAGTGTTGCAAGTGATCATTTCTTTTCAGGAAAACACACGCTTACATCATCTTGATAAACATCAATGAAGTCATTAATATAACCAAAAATGCTACATCCATTGCTCTTTTGAAAGTTGCTCCAGCACTCATTAAGCTAAAAGGCTTCCTGATATAGACATAAGTTCCCCAAGGAGTGGTAAAGGCAGTATTTATTCTTTCTGAATCCTTCACAACAACTTGATTATAGCCAAAGAAACCATCCATAGTGGATAACAATTCAGAACTAGTTACCAATTGTAGCATATTCTCCATGTTTGGTAGAGGGTAATTATCTTTCAATGATGCTTTATTCAAGTTCCTAAAGTCTACACACAACCTTATATCACCATTATTTTTTCGATAGGCAATCGGTTTTGCAACCCGGGATGAGTACCTATGGGGTCAATGATTCCTCCATCCCTCAAATTCTTCATTCTTCTTGCATCTTCAAAGAAAGGAGTGGATTGATGGGCCTCTATTTTTTCCCCGAAAACCTTGGCATTAGATTCAGAGGAATTTCATGTTGGAACAAATCTTTCTGTATGCCTTCAACTCGAGTAAGACCAAGCTAGGCAATCTTGATATTTCTTCTACGCAATTGAACATAGGAATTCTTCTCTTCCTTGCTTGATTGCTTCCTAACCATATTTTACGTGGTTTTTCCTTTGTGCACAAGTCGTTCTCTTCCACATCTCTTGAAACTGACATACTTCTCTTAATAATGCAATCAACGTTATCAAATTTTTATCACCGTGCCACCAAACATTTGGGAATCGTGTTTGTCTTTAGTTGGATGATGTCTTTGCCAAATAAAATTTCCTTTTCTTCATCACCACACACCATTGGTTCACAATCTATATTTTGGTAAGAAAACTTGCCTTGGTTCTGCGAAAACTATTTCACTTGGGCATCATCATAAAACACTTTCCAATTTTTAACATTTTCGGACAGCTAGCCTTGTTAGTATTTCAACATCATACTCACAAAATGGAGACACTATATTATTTCCAAATTTGGATCCTAGCATGGCTAACTTGTCTCGATAACATTAAACTTTCTATCATGTTGCACAATATTACACTGGGGTTTTTATTTGTCTTGAGGCCCTACCCTTTGATGTGACTTTACTTCTTATGTTATACTCTTTTTCTTGGGCAACAACAACATTCATTAATAGTTTGTCTATCCTCTTCGATGGGATTCCTCCATCATATTTCTTAATCATTAGAGCTCTAAGGTACTCAAAATCATTATTAGGAAGTTCAAAATCTTGTACCATATATATTTCTAAAACATGAGAGGGAGGAAGAAGAGGTACCCAGTGAATGTAGTCCCAAAAAATTACAGCAGTTCTTGCACTTATTACTTCAGTTGAAGTTGTTCCTTGCTGTGAGCGTGTAGAGCAGTCCACCATGCATGCATCATCATCAATGTTATCATCATCTCAGCTTCTTCAACTATTTGATCTAATTCACATGGCGGGTGGGGCAAGAAGCATTTATCACACTAATCAATTTCACTTGTCTCTTGACAACAACAAGTTTGGCATTTAGAGGATCGACACTACTCTGTTTTCCCTAGCTTGGGGTTGTCTAGCTCCCGTGGGTCCTTTACCTCTATCATCGGACCTCCGATCATTTCTAGGATTATTTGTAAATCTGTCTTGTCCTTGTTTCCTATGCTAACCTTGAGAACCTTGTCCAAATCCTTTCTCTATCCTAGCCATTTTGTAAGATATTTCTTTGACACTCTGGCCAAAAGTCTCTACAACTTCCTCAAGACCCACAACCTTACTTGATTGATGCTTTTACTGGGTTGATCAGGTTTAACACCCTCCCTCTTAGGAGGTTTTCTAACTGCTTTAATGTTGTTCTCAATTTGCAGAGCCATGGTATAGACCTACCTCAAAGTTCCAAGGTTCTTATCCCTCAAATAATAAGCATATTTCTTATCAAATGCATATGAATACTTTATTAGACATGATTCATCACATGGCCTCAAATTAACAGGGTCTTCTCAATGTTTTGTTAAATCTTGTATTGAAATCATGCACTGATTCATTAGGATTATTTTTTATATTTTCAAACTATGATAAAAGAAACCTAGGGTCTATTTTATCACCATACTGCATTCTAAAAGCATTCTTCATCTCTGTCCAAGAATCAATGGAATTATCTAGCAAAGATTTATACCAGTCCCTTGCATCTTCTTCTAGAGTATGGATAAACAATTTAATGTATACATCCTCAAATTCTATTTCGAAGTCCTCCATCATATTGACAAAGAGCTTCAAGTGCTTTGGTCACGGTGATTTCATTATTTCCTTGAAACTTAGGCAATCTATTTCTTACATCTTGTCGCAAAGATTTGGATAACCACCATACCTCTAAAATTGATGGGACCAAAATTATTAACAAAAATAGAGGTCTCGGTGGAGGCTGAGTAATATTACTTTGAGGAGGTGATCTTATAGGAGAAAAAAAATGATGGGGAGTGAGGGTGCATGGGCACAGGATGCAATTCTTAGAATGACTTCCCTCTAAAGGCTCTGTTTCTCGGAAAAATCTATTAGATTTGGAAAATATCGGGGAAAATTGAGAAGAAAATGTTTCAAATACAAAAGAAGGAACCTCTCTAGATGGAAAATTCAATTCAACAAAGACACTACCCGATTCCGAAGCACTTAAGAAAGTATTGAAACCTTCAATCACAAAGTGATCGAGTTTCACTAATACGATCTCTTTTCTTGATGCTTGATCTATAAAAACCTTCCAAATTCCTCTTCCTTCTAAATTAGAATATCTCACTCTTGAAACAACCTTCTACTAGGGTCCTTAGCCATGAAATATCTTCTTCCTTCCATCTTTAGAGATATTAGTGAAAAATCTTTCTTGATATATGTTAAGACAATTTGGTATTTATTAAGAATTTAAACAACACGAAGTCGCCAATAAGGATTTTCACCTTAGTTTATGCAAATGCACTATGAAAGACCTATCAAATGTCTGACAATACTAGATTAATGTAAATCTTACAAGATCTACTCTTCTTCTACCCAAATTTATCAATGATGATACAAATTTTAGTGCAATAACTGAATAAGTGGAAATATTGCACTCGGAACTTACAACTTTGAAAAATTCTTACGAGATCTAAATAGATAATAATGATTCAGCAATGTATTAGCACTTAGCATGTGTAAGAAGTATTACTAGGGTCTCGTATGTCTACAGACTTTGTTCAAATACTCCCGAAAATGGCGCCACTAGTTTTGGTATCCAAATTTGTTCTCCATTTCAAGCTAAGCAGCATCACAGATTCAACATGGGGCTTAGAGACAGATAGATCATAATGTGTGTCATTTTGTAGCTGGGGATGAGATCTAACTAGCCCTTTGTCACTCAAATTTGTGAAGAAATGGATAGCACATTCAAGAGGATTTGATCTTACCTCACTACTTTAGGTCGTATCTTTTCGACCGGGGTGAGAGGACTGCGGTGTAACCTTTGTTTGATGAAAGAAATGTGTTATCTCTTGAAAGTGCACCCTATATAGAGATGGTTGTAGGTTTTCTAATCTTGCACAAATGTTCTCTCTCTTTCGTAGATACAATGGAAACACCTCAGGTCTATGGGTATACCTAATTCGAGGTGAGTCTCCGGTATCAAGGGTTCCTTATTGGTGTATCCTAAACTACTTTCTGGGAGTTTGAGAGTAAAAGATGATTGTAAAAATGATTAAAACTAAGGTGATACACCAAATTTGTGTGAGGGCTTTGACTGAGTATATGCACAACTGATCTGTGAAGGATTCTTGATGCACAAACCAATAGTTTTTCGTAGAATAGCTAAGGGAAAAACACTTGATTATACTGAGGGAGGATCACAACAGTACTAATAAGTTAACATGCACATTAAAAATTAAGTAGAAAGGAATGAAATTTGTAGTAGGGTAAGGTGGTTGATCAGGGAATTTGCATTCACAATATTAATATAACATACACAAGACTAAAAAATAACTTGGAAAGGAAGAAAACACTTCCTAATCAGAGGGCAAAATTGGAAAAATTTGCTTCAATACTCATATATCCAAAAGTCCTCTAGTAGAATCCTTGTGCTTTGTAAAGGCACACAATATATAGCAAAATAAATTTCACCCCCTTCCTAAAAATAGCCTAAGGCTTGTACTTGCCCATGCATCCTAATTTTATCATTTATTTAATAATAAATAAAGGGATAAAATAATACAAACTAGAGCATGCAGTTAAAAATAGGCATTAATAGCCTTGTTTACAATGCAGTCAAACTGAAGTTGACTATTCTATTTTTAAGAAAAGAAATCATAAATAATTTGCTAAAAATAAACCTTGCTTGTTGGGCAAGTCTCCTTCTTTGAGCATGTAAATTCGTCTTCTTCTCTATTCGACCTCTTGTGAAGCATGCAAAATACTCCTATATATTGTGCTAGCTCCATGTGGGGACCACCCTTTGATACATGGATTTTTCTTTATCTGAGTTTGGCCACCTTTGTGGACTTAGCATATTAACCTAGTTCTTGATATGAGATGAGGGGACCACCTTTGCATTATACTTGGTTTTTATAATATTTGGCCACATGCTATAATATATACTTTCTGTCCCATAGTTGTTGGCCTTGGCATTATTTGAAGGAAAAAGGTTGGAAATACCTTTTATTTGATCATTTATATAATGATTTGGTCGGATTTTGTTTATTTTGAATCGATTATAGTTTAGACTTTGAAAGTCATGGCAATGATTATTTGTTTGGTGACATGGGCTGGCCCCTTCCCCACGGTGACTCACCCCTCCATACATTTTGTTGGTGGAAATTTGACCTGTGTTGAGTTATCTTTGATATTGATGATGAAAACGGGTCGTTGATCTCTATACCTGTGTTTTTGATGCCATCGATTCTTGACATGCGGTTAGGGTTTCTGTATGCATTGAATGTTGGTCGGTGGGAGGCTAACCGTGGTTATTCTTTGATCTCTGAGCATGATCTTTGGCCACTTGATCATTGTACTTGGCGAATCGAGACATCGATTCTTGACCCTTGGTTAGGGTTATCTTAAGCTAAAGTTGTGGTCGGTGAGTTAAAACAATCAAACGCATCCATATTTCCCACTTTGCATTTGGTTTGTGGCGAAGCCACTGAAAATTTTCGATGCCATTGTTGGATTTCTGTTGAGCTCGGCTTTACTCTCAAATTGGTATTATGAATATTTCTTGCCTCTACATTTTGTGTTTATTCTCTGTTGAGTTTGGTTGCGCCATTATGTGGTCTCAAGCGAGTTTTCTATAACACAACTACCACCACTGTTTGGATATAAGATCTTGGTTACTCCTTCTCTGAAGCTCTAAAAGTGTGAAGGATTTTCACACTTGTGTTTATTCTCTGCTCTTTTCTGAGTTCTACTGCAAGTTCCTCTTGAAGATCCGCCATTGATGAGGCTTCGAAGCTCGATTACTTGTAGGTTCTGGCTCCATTCTTGTGATCTCTTCATACCCATTTGGTTTCTGTGTTATTTCTTTTGGCTGCAAGTGATTTTATTTTCAAGTTGACTTGTGTAAATGGTGTTGAAGTCTGGTAAGTTCTTGATCCATGAGCATGGTAATCGATTTTTCGTTGTCACCTCTGCTTTGGAATATTGATATTCATTTATTCCTTGCATGCTCTGGTTTTGTGGCTCAGCCTTGGTCATCTTCAAGTTGAAGTGGTTTCTGAGCTTGGTCTTCTTTTCTTTCTAGGTTTTTTCATGGCCGACATCTTGGTTGTTTCGAGCTCTGTCCTGATGTAAGGATGGTAAGTATTTGACCTCTGAGCATGATAGTTGTCTTGTCATTTGTTATTTTGACCTCGAAACACTGATAATTCACTATTTCTTTGCATATTTTGTGTCTTCGTGGTTCCTTGATGATTTCGAGTTGAAACTCGTGTTGGGTTGCTCTGATTTTGAAGCCGTCTTAAGGAAGGTGAGTGTATTCTCAAGCTTTTGTTTAACCATAATATAGATCTCAAGCTCTATTTCATGCAAACTAAGTAATTGTTTATCATACCGCCATTCTTCTCTTTTTTTTGAGCTTGATTATGAGGAAAATGGTAGGCTCGGCTTTGTCATTTTTGAGTTGTGGTTTTGATTCCCTACTCGAGCCATATGTTTGGGCATTTTAGGAGCTGAGTATAACTGTCTTCTGGTCTTAGAAACTCCAAAACTTCAACATTTTATTACATTCTTTAATTCTAAAGATGATGCCTGTAACATACTCATAATGTTTACTTGAATCCTTGATACTTATAGCTTTTGAATGTTAAATACAATTCCATTTCTGTTGGAACACCGTGGTTTGGTATTTATTACATCTGGCTTGTAAAAGGAAATTGCATTTATTTTAATACTCTAGTGACTGTGATGAGCTTCATAATTTTTCCTTGGCCTCTAAAACCCTAATAATGTCACTATTATATTTCATATATGTTACTTTGTTGGCCATAAGTAGTTTTCTTCTTCTGTAGCGTATTTTGAATACTGCCTTTTTGTATTAGTTTCTTTATGTTGAATCGTTCAAGCTCATTCTGGGTTTCAATCTGTAGTCATGACTTATGGATTAGCGTATCTTCTACTTGAGGAGTTCCCTTCTATTATGAAAAATGCTTATATTCGTGGCCGCTATATCTTCATGGGGTTACACGTGTCTCTGATTAAAATTTTGTTCTTGGTCAATCCTTGAGCCTTTTGTAAAACCCTGGATATTCTTGATTGTTCTTTGCATTCCATCTATTGATGTGTTGATACTGGAAGCATTTGCTTGAGTTGAGTTCATGAAGACCTATAGCTTAATCTGATCTTTGCTTGTATGACTACTAAATGATGATCATTCATGCACTTTGTGTTTTCTGTAGCTTACTTCAAACTGTTCTTGTATTTACTTTTAATGGCGTCATGAGCTAGCTCCTTTTATTCACCTGTAATGGCTTCTACTCATGTTGTAGATGACTACTACCTTACTTGAATGAATGTACTTCATTGACATTGTAGTATTTCTGTGCTCTCATATCTACTTTATTTTGAAAATTGCAACTTAGAAAAGCTGAAATTTGTAAGATTATCTTGGAATTTCAATTCCCTTCAGCTGTTTAAGTTGTAAAGAACTCTTTTTGCAGTATATACTATATTTCCTTTCAATGCAAATTTCTACGATATATATGCTGAAAATTTTGAAATGTTGATTTTATAAGGCGAAGGCATGGCAAAAATTTTTATAATCTTTTCTTTAATGCATTTTCAGAAATAGTAGTTATATATTCTGATCCAGGATATAGAAAGTAACACTTTTCATGTTGAACTGATATAGCAATTGAGAACTGAAAACATGATAGCTATTTCTCTTGATCATGTAATGCTTTTCTGATTTTTGTACCACTTATTTGATTTTCATAGTTCTTTTAAAGCATGTAGTAATTGAAATAGCATGATGAAAATTTGTAAATGTCCATTTTACATGGCGAAGCCCTGTCAAATTTTTCCTAGAATCTTCTCTCTCATCCTGTTTCATTGTAATCCCTTTTACTTTTAGCTTCAGCTTCTTAAAATCTTATTCTCCCTCTTCTTTGCAAACTGAAAAATGTACTTCTATCTTCCATTCTCTCTTTTGAGCTCTAACCTCTTCCATTTGTAGAATGTTTTCTGAACTTTGAGTTGCACTCTTCCTTCTTCTTAGCATGTACTTATGACTTATTTATTTCTCTCTTTGGCTGCAACATGTACCTGCACACTTAGGAAAATAGTTAGAAAATATTTAGGCTTTTTGGCCTCTCTTATGTCCATGTTTTCTTCTTTCTTTTACTTTCTTCTTTCTGAGAGAAAAAAGCATGCATGCAGTTTGTCCTTCAAGTAGAATACATCTCCTGCTTAGGGGAAGATTCATATGCATGAAGTAGGATAGTGTAGGAATATGGATTAACCCTAAGCTCTTTATTGATGATTTCCTTGTTTTTGCTTTTCAGGTACCATGCCTTGAGGATGAAAGGAGTTGGTAAGGAGATGCTCTACACAACAAAGAATATACAAGGCAATGATGGGTTCACTCATACTCCTTTTCTTTCTCTTTCATGCATGTGTATCTTTCTTTTCAATTTGTACTTTACTTTTCATTCGTCCTACGACTTGTGTGGGAAAAATTTGACTCTCCTTGTGAATAAAGCATTGAATTCTGTAAATGAGTTGTATATCTCTTTCTACATTTTTACTTTCTGTATGGATTGTATAATGAACTAAACAACTCAGTAACATAATTGAATGTCTTAATCATGAATGAAAGAATATTGAATAGAACTTGTAATATTCATGAATGAAATCGATTCTCTGTGATCTCGCACTTATGTTTGCTATTCCAAAACTTTACAGTTTACCTACTCTATGATTGGATGTCCTCATCAAGACAACATAACTGTCCTTCAGGGCTTGTGTTCTTTTATTGAGGATGGTCATGAAATTGCAGACTATGTGATTTGTTACGTTTTATAACAGCACACATAGTTGCAGATTTCACGTAATCCTTTTAAAATAAAACAGTAGGAACAACATAATTTAATGTGATCTCTCCTAGCTTAGGTATACTTCACCAATGCTATTCATTGTAACAAAGTTTTGAGTTGCCCATTTTTTCACAAGTGTAAAAATTTTCAACATTTTTGGTGATCCTGCAGAGAAAGTTGTCTGCTAGCTTATATACTAGTGCCTTGCTCTTGTCCCTTGGGCATGGAGTCCAAACATGCAACCAAAATCTGCCTTGTTCGAAAGGTCTAACCCTTCCAAAACAAACTAAAGTTGTGAAAGGATTTGGTAAACTAGATCATGTGCATGAATGCACTTATTGAATTGAAAATTGATGCAATGTGCAGAAACTACACTTATTGAAGGGAAATACTACTCTAACAATCACTATAAGATTTTCAATAACAGTGTTTGAGAAACATACCATTCACAGGAATAGGAATTTCCTCTCCATTCAACTTCAAAAGCTAAAAAGTGTTGTGTTTCTTGCAAGATGAAATCATGTAAGGACCACTCCAGAGTGTATCAAACTTTGAGTGTCTTCCTAGCTTTGCACGATCAGCATCCCACTTTAACACAATATCTCCTTCATTGAAGACTCTGAATTTGGATTTCTTGTCAAAAGTATTCTTGATTTGTTTATGATTCTTTTCCATATTTAAATGAGCTTGATCTCTTAGCTCTTGTAATTCCATTAACTCTATGTAACGAACCTGCAATGGTTCATTCTCAAGAAGCTCCATTTAATGCAGCAAATCTAATGTGGGTAACTCAACTGAAATAGGCATTCTTGCTTCTTTTCCATACACAAGCTTGTATGGTGAATTGCCAACTAATATTTTAGGAGTCACTCTGTTAGCCCAAAGTGTGGAATTCAACATCAAATGCCAAGCTCTTTGATTATCTTTGAGTGTTCTTCTGATGATTCTTAACAGATTCTTGTTAGTACTTTCAGCTAAGCCATTACCTTGTGGGTAATAATTAGATGAAGAACTTAGATATATTCCATGGTTGACAACCCAATCTGTTATCTTTGCACCAAGGAATGCTAAAGCATTATCTGATATGATAGTTGCTGGAACACCAAATCTGTAAACTATTCCTTCATAAAAGGATAGTATCGAAGCTTCATTAGCATCTTTCAAGGCTATTGCTTCAATCCATCGTGTAAAATAATCTGTAGCAGTTAAGATCCACTTATGTCCTTGTGACAAAGGTGGGTTTATCATGCCAATAAAATCAAGACCCCACTGCATAAAAGGTTGATTAGCTGAAATAGGTTACAAAGGCAACAAAGCAAGACGTTCTTTTCCAACAAAGAAAGCACATTTCTTACACTTTCTAATCCATTCAAAACAGTATTTGAATATGCTAGGCCAATAGTAACCTGCTTTTATAATTTTTAAGGCTGTAGTACGTGCTAAGAAGTGACCTCCTATAGGTCCTTCATAGAATTCTAATAATATTTTTTGAATTTTATCATAATCAACACATTGCAACAAGATCCCATTTATATCCCTTTTGAAAAGCACACCATTAATGAAAAGATAAGGAATAGCTTGTAATCTTAAATCTTCGTTATTCTTATCCATACCTTCCTGATAGGTGCCATCTTGTAAGTAGTTAACCAAATCAGTCATCCACCTTGATTCTTGGATCTCTCGAGAAAGTTCGAGTTGCTAATTTTCTTGTTGGACCATGATATTTGATTACGATACACAATTTCAGCATGTTTTTCCGAATCTTTGGGTTATGTAGTTTGTTGTTTATCTCGTTATCCAAAATTCACCCCTCGAGGTAATTTTGATAACATGCATCAAATTCTTCAGCTCTGAGCAAGTAGATTAATTCAAGGCCCGAAATCATGTTTTTAGGGCCCCTTCGGCTTCTCTCTAACTTTCCCATCCAAGGAAAAAAACCAACAAGTTAGAGAAAATTGAAAAAATGAAAAAAATAAGGTCGCAGGATTGTTTTAAAGCATTACGGTCCAAGGATACAGATCGTACTAGTGCGGGTCGTGCGAGGTTCGCCGTACCAAGTTCGCGGCCGAAATACAAAGAAAATTGGCTAAGTCAAACATTTTTGTCCCAGGCAGTCCGCGGGATAGTTGGGACGCGTCGATGCGCGTGGGGCGCAAATCGACGATGTTCCGTAAGTCGACCAATCATGCGGTGTGGAGATCTTCATCTGGGACAGCCGGGATAAAAGTACGCGCAGGATGCGTGGGATGCACAAAGGTGAAAAAGGCCACAAAAAGGGAAAAGGAAGCCCGAATCGGCCGATATGGAAGAATGTGTCTGGGACAGCCGGGACACATGAACCTGATTTTGCCATAATATCTGCATCTCAAAGGAATAGTCAACATTTGACTCCCGAAACTTCAAACGGCCATAACTTTTGACTCCGAGCTCCGATTTTCACAAAATTGGACTTTCTGGAATGAGCACTCAGAAGGCCATAACTTTTTCATTTCTCAATGAAATCACAAAAATTGGTACAGTTGGAATTGTGGCTCCAGTCCAATGCACAAAAATAAGAAGTTTTAGATTAGATGAGATATATATGGGGAGTTTTCATAAAACGTGGCCGGGTTCATAACAATGTTTTATTTGGTAGTTGGGAGTGTAATTAAGAGGCATGGTCATCATTCTTTCTCTGTTGCAGCACCTGGGACAGTATGGGGAGCCTTTTGCAAGTAATATATAATCATTTTACTCCATTTAATGCCTCTTACAAGTGGTTGAAGGACAGATTTCGGGATTTCCATTTTCCCCTTCTCTCTCTCTCTTCTCATTTTCTTATAAATTGGAGTGTTGGGCTCATTGTAAAGGGGAGTTTTTGTAGCAAAGCTCTGCCAAAATTTCTTTGTGAAGCCAATGTGTTGTAGGCCCTTGTTGTGGACTCCTTGCATGGTGATCCAGGCCCTTATCTTGTAACCGATTGAACTGTGCATATCAGGAGACAATAAAATATAAGTTTGTGGATGCATCTTCCCCTGCTGTGTTTTCTTACATTCTTCTTGCCCCTTCAACCTTGATTACAAGAATATTGTGTTTATTTTTATGATCTTGCAGTGATCCATTATCATTGTGTATGTTTGAAACGTTGTTGTGAATGCATTTTACTATATTATAGAGAACTGTCATGACCCCTTCTAGTGTGCACTTTCCTTCCGTATCTCACGCATTGGAAGACTACTCTCACACCCTCCTTTTATGGTGTATCACCGCTTTAGTGTAGGCTTTTATTTTATGCATTCTCTCTTCTGGTCCCTTGGAAAGTTATATTAGAACAGCTTAGTTTACCTGTATTAGAGTAGATTGTGGCAAGTAGTTTAGGAGCAAGAACCGACTTTCTCTGGAGGTCTTTCTCAAGTAGCAAGTCCCACAGCTTGGAGATAGTACCAATGTTATCCAATCACATTGTGAATTCAAGTATATGCATTTGTATAAACATAAGGGTGTTGTGATTTGGAATTAACGATTCAAGCGTGCCTGTGGGACCTTAGAGGTCTTCACTTAATTACAATAAAATTGATGTGCACTCGTTGTAAATTTCCAGCTTTGAAGGAGCTTTGAAATTGCACATCTGGCGACTCCAAAAGAGACATAATCCACTGGTTTTAGCAGTCCAAGCCTGGAAAATTTATGAGAAGAATACAGACCAGGTCAAGAACTAGGGAGGAAGGATTGTTTATTTATCTACACCTATCTCCAGGAAGAGAAAGAAGGGGAAGAAGAGCTCAAAGATCTCCATCTCCACCTAATAGAACCTTGTCAACACCTCCACCTGGTAGGCCTTTCATCCAATCAACAAGAGTTCTTCGACCAATCAGGATGGCACAACCAAATCTATATGTCAATTTCACTGGAAGGAACTCACTTGCTCTCAATGCACAAAATCCAATCCCAGTTGCAACACTGAAGAACATTTCATACTTTATTGGAGAAAATCATACCACTCCTGGTGATCATGTCAAGGACATTGCTAATATTTGTGCAATCTATGAGGCGATGAGATGCAAGTCATTGTCAAACTGCAGCATCTTTATTCAAAGGAAAGGATTTGTAATGGTTCAGAGCCTTGCTTCAGGTCTATCCAAAATTGGAACCAGCTATGTATAGCCCTTCATGAGCGGTTCGAGAGAAGGGAGATAACTTGTCCCTTTTGGAACAATTGACAACTATCAAGAGAGCTCCCAATGAGCAAATGATCGACTTCAATTTTAGATTTCAAAGGACTTGGGAGAGAATTCCAATGGCAAGAAGGCTAATAGTAGAAGGTGCTTTTTATATTACCTTAAAGATTTAAATTCGATATTTCTATGTTAATTCAATCCATGGGAGGCACAAGTATCCCTTTTGCTTATAGCATTGCCATTAGAGCTAAAAATTGTCTGATTCAAGCTTGTAAGCTAGCTCCTAGGCCTCCAATGCCATTATATCCAAATTTAGAGAGTCCAAGTACTAATCAAGTGCCTATTTTAGCTCCTATTCCCACTCCTAGAAATTAGAATTCAAGTGAATCTTTTACTTCATCTTCTAGTGCCTCAAATGAACTTCAAGAAGTCATGAAGCAATTGCAAAATTTAGGTAATGAACTGGTTACACTCAAGAGGAAGCAAGCCCAAAGTTTTAGGCCTTCTTATCAGCCTCAAGCTTAGCTTAACAGGTAGCCATATCAGCCTCAAAGACCACCCAATCCAACTACAAATCAAAATCAAGCAAGGCCTCCTGCCAACAAACTATTTCAGCCATATAATCCCAATGCTACATCTGCCTCTAAAGCAATAGTGCCAATACAAAAAAACATAGCTCAAGAGTATGATTGGTGTTTCCCATGCAATGAACCTCACAACCAGTCTATGTGCTTCAATGGTGCCCTAAATCAAGCATTAATGGTAACAACAACTGGTGTGGAGGGTGAAGGGAGTCAAGGACATAACCAACAACAAGAAACATCCCAGCAACAATCAGCTCCAAATGATAGCACACTTGTAAACTGGCAGGCCGAAGACTTTTGTGGTATGAATCAAACAATATCTCAAAGTGTTGCAGCCAACACAAGGTCAAAAAGGAGAAATTTGGGTGAAGGACAGCCATTGGCTCTAAGTAATCCACAACCTTCTACCACTCCACAAGCTGTTGGCAAACAAAATGCAGTTCCAAACATGCAAGGACCACCCAAACCAGCTCCTAAACCAACTCAGATGCCAGTGCTACTACCCATGTGCAAGGAATGAATGTGCAAGCTAGAGGACAGCAGAGGGATGCTTCATCCCCATTCAACATCATTGATCAGATGAAGAAGACAAATGTAAACATATCAATGTGGGAATCACTATCCATCCCAAGCCAAAGAGATTTTCTACAAGCTACCATGAAGGACTGGTCAAATTCAAATCAACAGGTCCAAATGCAAGAGAAGGTACTCACAAATGCTGCCTAGCCTGAGGGGAATCATGGAGGAAAGTAAGGTAAAATGTTGAAGCCCCCTCCATTTTATGTTTCATTGATCATTGGGGACCAATTAGTACACAATTGCATGATTGACTCCGGGGCAAGTAGTTCAGTAATGCCCAAGCAAATAGATGATCAGTTAGGGCTTCAATATGAATTCATATCCAAAGGGGTAGTGTAATTAGATGGGAAAATAGTGACAACAATTGGAGTGATTAAAAACTTGAGCCTTACCTTGCATGCATGCCCCAACATTGTTGTTTTGCAAGATATCTCAGTGATAGATCTTCCACCACTCTTTGCCCTATGTTTGTCAAGGGATTTCACAGCTAAGATTGGAGGTTACTTATCTGCTAATTGGTCACACATGTTGTTCAAAACAAGATATGGAACTAAGGCCACAATCAGATCTAAACCTATTGCAAACTTTCACGTTGAACCTCACACTCCAAGCCAAATCAATACCAACTGTTCAGTGTTTAATCAAGAAGATTATCCAAGCACTGATGAAGCTGACACCAAGGTTGGAAGCATCCCAGATTTGACTCTTGATGAATGGGCAAGCAAGGTACATGCTTTTGATCCTTATCAAGAAATACAAGAATCCAAGCTAGGAGTTTATTGTTTGCATGAAGAGAATCAACCTCTCCCCAACATCACCAAGCCAGATCACAAGGATGAGAATGAAGTATGGAAATTTTTCTTTGATGGATCAAGGAGTAGACAAGGTGCAGGAGGAGGAGCTATGCTCGTTTCACCACAAGGTACAAAGTATTACTCAGCCTTCCGTTTTCAGTTTTCTTGCTCAAACAACACAGCTGAGTATGAAGCCTTAATTCACGGATTGCACTGGGCAAAGAAGAAAGACATCAAGAATTTGCAAGTATTTGGTGATAGTGAGCTGATCATGAACCAAGTTAGAGGAAAAATGCTTCCAAGAATGATTTGTTGAAGAACTAGAAAAATTGGGTATGGGATCTTATTGAAGATTTTGAATCTTTTAGCATCAATTCCATCCCAAGAAAAAAGAATGAAGCAGCGGACAAACTGGCAGCAATTGGGGCTGCGTTTGATGTTGTAAAAGTATCAAAATCAAGAAGCCTCAGCCTCATATCAAATTGGTTGTGAGACCAGCTGTTCTGGATAACAATACAAGTTGGCAAGTCTTCAAGAATGATCAGCAAATTGTTACTGAAGAAGAAGCCGAGTTCTCACTGAAAATCAAGACAAGTTGGAGCAACGATGGTGACCAAGTGGTGCAGCTGAGAACTAACAAATTACCAAAAGGCCTCATAACCTTGGAGCCAATCTTCAACCCGAATGATCAGTTCCGGAAAGAGAAAGTGAACATTTAAGTAAAGGGTGAATATTTAGAGCCTATTTTAGTAGATGAAGGTAGGACATTGCAAATTGGCAAAGTAAGTACTCCACAAGAGAAATCTGATTTTGTTCAGCTTTGTCAAGAGTTCCCAGATGTCTTTGCTTAGACTTACAAATATTTAAGAGGTTTCAACCCAAATTTATCACAACATACTATTGAGCCGGATCCGAAATCCAAGCCCATCGGGAGAAGCAAAGGCCAGTGAATCCCCATATTGAACCCCTCATGAGAAAAGAGTTGAGAAAGCTTATCGAGGAGATTATCATCTTTCCCATCAAACACTCAAGTTGGGTTGCAAACTTGGTGCCAGTAAGAAAGAGAAATGGAGAAATAAGATTATGTGTGGACTTTTGTGATCTAAATAGAGCATCACTCAAGGATCATTATCCACTTCCATCAATGGAACAAATATTGCAGGTTGTAGTTGGTTCAGAAAGGTTTTCATTGCTAGATGGATATTCAAGCTATAATCAGATAATGGTGAAGGAAGAAGATCAATTCAAGACAGCCTTCACTACAAAATGGGGCATGTATGCTTACAAGAAGATGCCATTTGGACTATCAAATGCTTTGGAGAAACATTTCAGTGAGCTATGGATATGGCGTTCAAAGGCTTAATCAACAAAATAGTGTTGGTATACCTAGATGATATCACTGTCTTCTCAAAGAATGTAGCAGACCATCTCTTTCACCTCAGACAAGTGTTTCAGAGGTGTAGAAGGTTCGAGTGTCATTGAATCCAAAGATGGCACACGAGGGCAAATTGTTGGGCCACATTGTCTCTAGGGAAGGGCTAACAATTGATCCTGAAAGGGTTGAAGCCATTCGAACACTTCCATTGCCACACCACAAGAAATCTCTTCAAAGCTTCTTGGGAAGGATAAACTTTGTCCGTAGATTTGTGCCTAATTTTGCTACTCTTGTGAAGCCTTTAACAATGATGTTGAAGAAGAGTCTTGCATTCAAATGGACAACGTAAGGCAAAGAGAGTTTTGAGAACATCAAGCATGCAATATCACAAGCTCCAACTCTTATCAACCCAGACTTTTCAAAGGACTTCATGTTGTATGCTTTTAGAGGATCAGACACAATCTCAGCTATCTTGACACAACTTTGAATAGAGAAGGTTCAAAACAGCCCATAGCATTCTTCAGTTAAATCTTGGAAGATTACGAAGTAAAGTATTCTTTCATTGAAAAGCATGTCCTTGTTGTCATCAGGAGCTTGAAGAAGTTCAGACACTTGGTCTCGAACAATAAGATTCAACTTTGGTGTCTCATGCTGGTGTCAAGGACTTTCTCCTAAACAAGGATTTAAATGAGAAGAGAGTAGGTTGGATCACTCGGGTGATGGAATACGATATTGAAATCAAAGTGACCAAGCTGGTTCATGGCAAAGGTTTGTGTGAGCAGCTCACTTCCAAACAACCAGACGGGTCAAAAGGTGAAGAAGATGTTGTCCTGCTACTATAGAATGATCAAGAACAACCAACTGATGATGCACCCATTCCATGTTGGACTCAAGACTTGGTGCATTACCTCCAAACAGGCTTGTGCCCTCTAGAAATGAGCAAAGCAAAGAGGAGATACTTTAGGTTACAAGCCATCCCGTATGTACTCATTAATGGTATCTTGTTCAAGAAGGACATCAATGGTGTTCTATTAAGATGCATTGGAATAGGTCAAGTTGAGAAGATCTTACACGAGTTCCATGACGGGAAGCAGGAGGCCACTTTGCTCCATGAGTAATAGCTCTCAAAATCATGAAAGATGGTTACTATTGGCCTACTATGTTCAATGATTGCTACTCATGGGTCAAGAAATGCAAGAGATGTGCATTCTTCACAGGGAAGGAAAGGTTAGCAATGCTGCCCCTTCATCCAATTTTAGTAAATCAGCCATTCATGCAATGGGGATTGGACTTCATTGGGGTTATCAATCCCAATTCAAGTCAAGGCCACAAGTGGATACTTACGGCAATAGACTATTTCACCAAGTGGACTGAAGCAGTGGCACTCAAGGAGGCAAATGAATCTAATATCTTAGATTTCTATGAAGGGATAGTCACGAGGTTTGGTGCCCCTGCCACTATCATATCGAAAAATGCATTGGCATTCCTTGGCACAAAGATCATTGAATGGGCTATCAAGAATTGTGTGTATCTCAGCACTTCATTGAATTATTACCCTCAAGGTAATGGTCAAGCCGAGTCTACAAACAAGAACCTACTAAGAATCATCAAAAGGACTCTTGATGAAAATCAAAGGACTTGGCATACAAAGCTCAAATTAGCCCTATTTGCTGATAGAATCACACCCAAGAGGTCTATAGGAAGCTCTCCATACAAGCTTGTGTATGGGAAAGAAGCAGTTCTACCTATATCACTCATGTTGCCAGCATTGGAACTCATGAAACAATTGGAACTAGCTGAGTTTGAGCCTATGGAAATTAGGTATGCAGAGCTGATGGAATTAGAAGAAACAAGAGAGCATGCAATGCAGACCATAGAAAAAGATAAAGCATTGGTCAAAAAGAGTTTTGACAAGAAAGCTAAGGCCAGGATATTACAAACTGGAGATTTGGTACTGAAGTGGGATGTTGATCGTGTGCAAAGCTGGGAAAGCATTCCAAGTTCTATGCCATATGGAGTGGCCCATATATGATCATTGAATGCAAAGGTAACAATGCCTTCCTTACAAGCTAGCTAAGTTGGATGGTGAAGAGTTGCAGATTCCAATCAATGGAATCTATCTCAAACGTTGCTACTAGAAGGAAAGTTTCTCACCCTTGTAAATATTAATTTAGAATTTCCATTCCTCCAAGTGCTTATACACATTGTAATCTTTAGAGTAGTTTTTATTTCCTAAGTGCTTGTCCACATATCCTATTGTTTCTACTATGTGCATGTTTATGGTTCATCGAGCTCTCGGAAAAGAATTTGCAGCCACAAGAGAATCAGATCAGACAAATATTTCAATGGCTCAAGGATACATGTTTTAAATTTCGATCGGTTGAGAGATTATCAAATGAGACTCCATGCCCAATGGATTGCTACGAGCAACGCCATTTTCATCCTGGTAGGCGAGATAACCCCACTGAGTCGCCAATATTGTTATCCAAAATTCACCCTCAAGGTAATTTTGATAACATGCATCAAATTCTTCAGCCCCGAGCAAGTAGATTAATTCAAGGCCCGAAATCATGTTTTTTGGGGCCCCTTCGGCTTCTCTCTAACTTCCCCATCCAAGGAAAAAATCCAACAAGTTAGAGAAAATTGAAAAAATCCAAAAAATAAGGTCGCAGGATTGTTTTAAAGCATTGTGGAGTCCAAGGGTGCGGATCGTACCGGTGTGGGTCGTCTGAGGTTCATCGTACCAAGTTCGCGGCCAAATACAAAGAAAATTGGCTAAGTCGGACATTTTTGTCCCAGGCGGTCCGTGGGACAATTGGGACGTCGGTACGTGCGGGACGTGAATCGACCGATTTTCTGCAAGTCGAATCGGTGTGGGTGGTGCGGAGATCTTCATCCGGGACAACCGGGACAAAAGTATGCGCGGACGCGCAAAGGTGAAAAAAGCCGCAAAAAGGGACAAGGAAGCCCAAATCGGCCGATGCGGAAGAATGTGTCCGGGACAAGGACACGCAGACCCGATTTTGCCGCAATATCCACAACTCAAAGGAAAAGTCAATGTTTGACTCCCGAAACTTCAAACGGCCATAACTTTTGACTCAAGCTCCGATTTTCACAAAATTAGACTTTCTGGAACGAGCACTTAGAAGGCCATAACTTTTGTATTTCTCAATGAAATCGGACAAAATTGGTACCATTGGAATCATGGCTCCGAGCTTGATGCAAAAAAATCAAGAATTTTTCGATTGGATGAGAAATCAGTGGGGATTTTCATAAAACATGGTCGGGTTCATAATAGTGTTTTATTTGGTAGTTGGGAGTGCAATTAAGAGGCATGGTCATCATTCTTTCTCTACTGCAGCACCTGAGATAGTATGGGGAGCCTTTTGCAAGTAATATATAATCATTTTACTCCATTTAATGCCTCTTACAAGTGGTTGAAGGATAGATTTCAGGATTTCCATTTTCCCCTTTTCTCTCTCTTCTCATTTTCTTATAAATTGGAGTGTTAGGCTCATTGTAAAGGGGGAATTTTTTGTAGCAAAGCTCTACCAAAATTGCTTTGTGAAGCCAATGTGCTGTAGGCCCTTGTTGTGGACTCCTTGCATGGTGATCCAGGCCCTTATCTTGTAATCGATTGAACTGTGCATATCAGGAGGCAATAAAATATAATTTTGTGGATGCATTTTCCCCTGCTGTGTTTTCTTGCATTCTTCTTGCCCCTTCAACCTTGATTACAAGAATATTGTGTCTATTTTTTTGATCTTGCAGGGATCCATTATCATTGTGTATGTTTGAAATGTTGTTGTGAATGTATTTTACTATATTATAGAGAACTATCATCACCCCTTCTAGTGTGCACTTTCCTTCCATATTTCACGCATTGGAAGACTACTCTCACACCCTCCTTTTCTGGTGTATCACCACTTTAGTGTAGGATTTTATTTTATGCATTCTCTCTTCCTGGTCCCTTACAAAGTTAGATTAGAACAATTAGTTTACTCTGCACTAGAGTAGATTGTGGTAGGTAGTTTAGGAGCAAGAACCAACTTTCTCTAGAGGTCTATCTCAAGTAGCAAGTCCCACAACTTGGAGATAGTAACCATGTTATCCAATCACACCGTGAATTCAAGTATATGCATTTGTATAGACATAAGGGTGTTTTGATTTGGCATTAACATTATCCATATCGTAATTAGATGTTCACGTAAACCTTTACCTCAAACCATCTTAGCGACCGGATATCAACATCATATTCCATAACCTTCGTTATCCGGCAAATTGCTCTTTTCTCATTTTATTCTTTATTTAAAAGGAAAGATTTCACACTTGGATGAGAAACAAGAACATGAATTTTATTGTTTAAAAGCATGTACTTAAAATTCTTTAGTCCTCTGACTACTGAAAGTACTTATTTTTCAAGAAATTTGTACCTTGTTTCGTAATCATGTAAAATTTGTCCAAAGAAAGCAATTGGCTGCTCAATATTTTCATCATTATCCTGATTTAAAATAGTTTAGATTGTTTCAGCTCCTGCAAGTGCATACATTGTAAAATCTTTATCGAAATTTGGATTTGCAAGAGTAAGATCCTGAGAGATAGCTAATTTTATTGCTTCAAAACCTTCCCTTCCTTCGCTGGTACAAGAGAATTTTTTCTCTTTCTTTAACATAGTTGTTAATGGTTTAACCAATGCTACAAAATCTAGAACAAATCTTCTAACAAAGTTAATTTTTCCAAGAAAACTTTGCAATGCCTTCTTATGATGAGGAAATGATAGTTGTGATATAGCTTCAATTCTAAAAGGATCAATTGCTAAACCTTTCTTAGAAACAATATGGCCGAGTAATTTACCTTGATGTACTGAAAATATTGACTTCTTGGGATTCAAAGATATTCCAAACTACCTGCATAGTTGAAAAGTCTGCCTTAAATGCATTAGATGTTCTTCAGAATCTTTTGAAAATACAGTCACATCATCTAAATAGACAAGGATGCATTTATTTAATAAGCTGCAAAAAGCCATGTCCATTGCACGTTGAAACGTTGCACCGACATTTGAAAGACCAAAAGGCATTCTTTTGTAAGCATAGGTACCCCACTTGGTGGTAAAAGCTATTTGTATCTATCTTCTTCTCGGACTAAAATCTGATTATAACCACTGTAACCATCTAGAAGAGATAGTTTATCTAAACTCCGAGACCGCTCTCAAAATTTTATCCATATTTGGAAGTGGGTAATGATATTTTAATGAAGCTTTATTAAGATATTTGAAATCTACACATAGTTTGATTTCATCGTTCTTCTTCCTAATAGGAACAAGATTGGCTACCCAACTTGAATGCTTAATTGGAAAGATAATACCTGATTCCATCAACTTGGATAACTCTTTCCTCGTCAGAGGTTCTATTTTTGGATTTACGAGCCTCTGTTTCTATCTTATAGGCTTAGCATTTAGATGTAACTCAATAGTATGTTGTGCTAAACTGGGATCAAACCCTTTCAGGTCTTGGTATTTCCAAGCAAAGACATCCTTAAACTCTTTGCAAAGATTAATAAATGACTACTTTTTGGTTAAGGAACATACCTTTCCAAGAAGTAAATTTTTCCCTTCATCAATTGAAATCTCTTCATAGTTATCAGCATGCGTTGATAACTTAGTTTTATCTTTTCTTAACTGATCATCAGTACTGAAGATGTCTTCCAAAGTGACAAGACCTCGAGGAAATTTATTTGTCTTTAGTTGGACAATCTGATCACCGTATAAATGTTGTAACTTATCCTAATTTACTATAGAGAATTCAACTTCTTGCTACAAAAACCTACAGATTTGATCGTCACTTTCAAAAACTTGCCAATTTGATTTGTTATCAGGCATAGAAGGCCTAACAATTAGCTTAATATGAGGCTAATTATTGTTACTTTTCATCTATTCTAGCACTTGGAAACTAGCACCAACTGTTACAAGTCTATCTGCATGCTTGTTTTCAGCTATGGGAATAGATTGAATATTAATAGCTTCAAAATCTTCCATTAAGTCTGAAACTCTATGTTTGTAAGACTTCATTAGTTGATTCTTACAAACATTGAAGTTTTTCACTTGATTGATAACTAACTCAGAATCACCAAAGATTTGTAATGTGCTAATACCTCTCTTTTTGGCCCAAAGTAAGCCATGAATTAATGCTTCGTATTCAGCTACATTACAAGTGCATGTAAATTGAGACTGAAAGCTGAGAATTACCTTTCGTTTGTTGGGAAGTGAGCATCAAACCTGCTCCTGTTCTTTCTTATTCTTAGCTCCATCAAAATGAAGCTTCCAAATCCCTTCTACTGAATTTTCTGTTTTAGACAGCAAGGGAAGTGGTGTATTTTCTTCATGCATACAATACACACCAAAAATATGTTCTTCAACTTCCTTAAAAGGATCATGAGCATGTTCTTCAACTATATTTTCATCCATAAACATGTTAGAAACACCATCTAATGCTGAAACCTGAGCTACATCATCAAAATCAGATTGCTCTAAAGCTGAGTAATTAGCTACTGCATTTGGAGAATGAGGCTCAATATGGAATCTGGCCAATGGTTCTAAATTGATAGTAACCTTAGTTCCATAACGTGTAGTAAAAAATAAGGACCAATCTGAAGAGAGATAACCTCCTATTTTCTCTCTGTGAAATCTCTAGATAAGCACAAGGCAAAGTATGGAGGTAGATCAATAATAGTAACATCTTACAAGAATAGAAAAATTTGGGCAAGCATGTAAAATCACCTCCAAAATTTTGATTATATTAACCGTATTAGTTGCATTCCATCAAGTCGTAAGACACTACTTTCTATAGGCTCATATTGCAAGCCTAATTTTTCTGCAATCACTTTTGGCATAACTGTGCTACTTGCGCCACTGTCCACCATGCAATTATGAACTAAATGTTATCCAATAATTAGTGATAAATAAAATGATGGTGGTTTATTGATGTCATGAGCATTCAGAACTTTATGAACCATCTACTTAACTTCCTTAATACGGTCTTGCTCAAACATTCCAAGGACCATGTCTGTCTTTTGAACTTCCTTTTCATTGTATTTGAAGAAATCTGCAACTTAGCTAGTTCATGAGAAAGTAAATCTTGTTGTCTAGGAATACTTAGAGCGTCCCACATTGAGATGTTAACATTATGCTTTTTCATTACATCAACAATGTTAAAAGAAGCAACTGTCTTGGAGACAAAATCAACTGTCTTAGAGTAGGCTTTAGTGAAAACTAATTTTGCTTCATTGCCTTGGATATTTGAGGTATAAACAGTCTTCTTGGATCAGTTGTAGCTATCTTTGATGAATTTTATCAACTAGGAAACTTGCTGATTTTTGAGGAACAACAAGGTTGCTAGTTGACTTTGGAGCTATAGATGTTGTCTTGTTAGTGACAGTAGGTAGGATAGGCCTATTTTGTTGCTTTTGATTTTCAGCAGCCCTCCCTTGAGCCCTAGTGGTGACTGCAATGAAATCCTCATTAAAAATGACTAAATTGCTTCAGTGCTTTTTGAACATGAGTTTCTTGCTGCCCACCCTCCATTTGAGGCATAAAAATGTTTCATATTGAGGTTATGCAACAAGATTGATTCGTAAAAGCATTTGGGCAAGTAGCTGAATGAGGTTGATTGCAAGGTTGACACCACTCCTCTCGTATCCATATTAACTAGAACTAAAGCGTTAGAATAACTAGGAGCCTTTGGGTCAAACTGCGCCTTTCTTTGGTAAGGCTTCCTATAATTTTGATTCATTGATAGGGCTGCCTATTTTGTTAATTTTGTTGATGGGACTAATAAGGAGCCCGGTAGGTTCTACTAGGTAATGCAATTTTGTTCTCAATTGAAGTCAATTTATTTCCCATAGTCTGCAAAGATTTTAATACATCATCGATGGAGTTACAACAATGGGCTCTATGATTGTAATAGGTCAAGAATAGGTACTAAATCTACCAAAAAGGCATTGATGGTCTTGGCGCCAATTTTCCAACTTGAATAAGACTATTTTCAGCTCGGATAGCAATAGCATATGCTGCTAGGAGTGTCTCTCTACCCATTGATTGAATCATAGTTGAGATATCACTGTTTAATGCTCTAAGATAATAAAGGAAAGCATGATCAGCTTGAGGCTTGACACTTACTAGAATTCTCTCCCAAGTTCTACCAAAACAGATATTGAAACTAGACATAAATTTGTTGGGAGCTCTTTTAATAGTGGACAACTGTTCAATGAGAGACAAATGATTTGAACTATCCTGGAACTATTTCAAAAAAATTTCACCTAAGTCGTCCCAAGTTCTTATGCTGCCAATTTCTAGGTTTCTATACCATTACAAGGCTTGCCCTTTAAAAAATGAAGCTAAAAGTATTAGAGCTACGTCTTCATGAGTGATATTATGGACTGTACATAGGGCTGCAACATCTTTGATATGTTCAAATTTGGTGTAACATGATTTTCACCCATGAGTGATGGCAAACTTTTCATGGCAACGTTGGGAATATCATGATAAATTGGAATTACTAATGGGCTGCCATTAGTAAAGGGCACAAAATTACTTGGGTGGTTGAAGGGCCATTGGAAAAACTAGGATATTGATAGAAAAATTGACATGTCGTGAAGGAATATTAGAAGGAGGCTTACAAAAACTAGGTCTATTATAAGGAAAAGTATTATTTGTTAGTGTGTGTGACTGTCCAGTCATCGTCCACATCACCTAGGTGAGTCATCTCGCCTTGCGAGAGTCATAGGTCTTAGGAAGTCAAATGACAAGTGTCAAATTCATCATAGAATCTGACATTGTCATTTGCGTCAATGCATCATAGGAGTTACATTCCTTATTTGGAATTGTAACTCCTCTTCTAGTGGCGTCATATGCATCAGTCAATGTCATATGCGTCAGTGGCGTCATTGAGTTCTTTCCATGTTTAGGCATGGGGGTTACACAACACCCCTATTTGTACTTCCTATTTTTCGATCTATGAGCATGAGCAGACCCATTCTTCTTACTTGCAATCTTCTTTCCATTGTTTCGAATCTTGTGTATTGCGTTGGCTTGACGTTACCATCGGAGTGTAACTTCGTTGTGGTGCATCGCTTTTCAACATTGGTTCTCGCAAATCCCTCTTTCATGGTATCAGAGTTGGTTTCGGTAAATGTGCACTCTTCGTTTCTCAGTTGTTTATTACTTCTGGTTTCTTCTCATTTCCTCGTGCAAGTTTTTTTCGATTATCATTTTGGAATTATTGCTCACCTCGTATTGAGGTTTTAGCGATTCTACAAGTTAAGGTATTTGGTTGGTTTGCTTATCAGCTGAGTTCATATTTGGATATTTCTAGATCTTTGTGGCTGTTGTTTCTGGGTTATTTCTTGCTGGTTGTGTTCAGATTCAGCTGCAGGGTAAAAGAAGAGCTCGTTTTTTGGCGTGGACCTGTGATTACTGGTTGGGATCGTTGTTTTTTCTTCACCGGTGTATACTCAGACTATTCCGAGCTTCTTCCTCATCGCTGTGGTTCCTTGCTGTCTCAAAACGTTTTTTGCAAAACCTCTCACGTTTTTGCCTTGTCTCTCACGTTTTTGGGAGTCTATTCACGTTTTTTTGACCCTTGCTACATTCCCACTTCAACGCTTCAACCTTCTATGACTTCCAGGCGTTTTAACTGTCCGGTGTTTTTCTATCCTCTGGGTTGTTTTTCAACTATCCAGGCATTTTTGCACTGTCCTCAGTTATTTTTCTCTCCTTTCCTGTGTTTTCCCAACTTCTCTGGCCGTTTTTCCCAGCTTCTCTGGCTGTGGTCGACTCGTGTGTTTTTTCTCTTCAATCGGCATTTTTTGACTGTCGCATTTACTTACAAAGTGGATAAATCACTACATTATCTATTTTTACCTACCTTTCATCCCCACGTGGCTTTCTCAGTCCGCTGCCGGTAATATCTCTCTAAAAATACATTTTTTATTCACTTTTCTTTAAAAAACGTGGTTGCATTCCTTTTATCTTATCACTCTTCTAAAAAAATGTGTTGTTTCATTATTTTTTAAAAGGTATAAGGTAAAAACATTACATTTTATTGGCATTGTAAGTTTTTTGGCTTGTTTTATTATCCTTCCGTCGAGTGTCGAAGACGAAGGGTGAGGTCCGGGATTGGCAGGTGGCTAATCCCCCCTCGCAATACAAACAAACCCTATCTCAAATTCTCGTGCCATTTCCAACGAGCATACATATGACACCTTTTGCATGCGTTTAGGGCACTTTTTTAATCCGTTTGCAGGCTTATTGGCTTTTTCCTCATCAGTTGCGGGAATTGGTTTTTGCTATAACTTTTGACTCGTTGCTCGGTTTTGAGCACTTCTTTAGTCAAAGTTGCATGTTTTTTTGCACTCTAGATGATGGGATCATTAGTTTTGTAAACACACTAATTTTATAAAGTGCCGCATTCTGGGGGTGTCTTTGCATTGCTTAATTCAGCTCATTTTTTCTTGAGCTTTGTATTCCTTTTTTGTGGACTTGTGAGCGCGTCCGCCACAGTCTTACAACAAAGGGATTCTTTTGTGCGACGTGAGACACTGTTTCTCACAAAGCTCTTTCTTCCCCCTCTTGCTTCTCTCTTTCGTGCTTTGCATAGTGTCAATCTATTGCGCCTATGAACCTTGATTATTGTCTCCACCATTGCGTGTTATTACGCTAATTACAAGGTGAGTGAAAAACTGGTTCTCGGAACACAGTCACATTTGGTTGTAATCAACACACTGAATTATAAAGTGCCAAACTCGGGGGTGTGATTTTGTTCGGGGCGGTTGTTATTGTCCTGGGTGTTGTATTACATGCAGACGCATTATCGGCCGAGTCCGACGTCTTGCATTTGTGCATCTTGCACTTTTTGATTCCGCATCATGGAGGGTGCTCTTTCTAGATTTGAGCGTCGTAGGATCGCCTTACAGCCTCCGCCAATTCTTACTGGGAGAGAGAACTATTCAGCTTGGTGTGCTTCTATGGAACATTACTTCGCCTACAAGGGTCTTTCTCACATCTTGGTTGGTCTTGTTCCTGCACCCACTGATCATCGTCATCTTAATGATTTTCTCAACAATTGCGACCATGTCTTTGGTCACATGATGATGCATGTCTCTACATCTCTATGGGTTCACGTGGCAGACTCAGATCCACCCCACCATGTCTGGAGCATTCTTCAGTCCCTCTATGGAGACCCTTCACATACTGCCGCAGTTGTTGCTACTGCTGATTCAGTTGTCTCCTCCATTTCTTTGTGTGATGACAGTTTCACTGACACAGATTGTTTGGTTCTACTTCTGATGACGAGGATTGTGCATCCAGTTCTGATGTCGAGAGTACTATAGAGGACTCTTCTCCTCTTTCTCTCACTATTCCAGAGAGTGTTGACACTTCCCACATCTCATCAGATATCGAGCAGTCCCCTTCTCAGTCTCATACAGTCATCACACTGCCTCCTTTCCACTTCCAGTGTGTGAGGCCCATTTCACTCCTCTACCTTCATTGGATGACTCATACCTATCTGACATCGCTCTTCTGTTTGTTGAGCCCCCTCATTGGGATGAGCATCTGCCTGACCTTAGTCGTCTTTTCACAGATTCCACTTGTGATGCTCTACAGGTCCCTCATCCATCTACAGGTGTTTCAGAGGAGTTCATCATCTCTGTTGTTGGGAGTGCCCCTTTTGGGACTCTTACCACTTCCACTTTTCCGGAGACCTTCATTGATCCACCCTCAGTTATGGATCCCTTTTCTATTGTGGAGGATGTTTTGTTCCCTTCACATCACTTGGACATCCTTTCTGCGGGTGTTCCTCCTCACTCTGATAGTTCTACACATGTGGCATTACCTTTGGTTCCTTGGCACTCACTCGCTAGACCTATGTCACACTTCAGTGCACCAGACTCAGAGTTCTTCATGTTTCTGCCTTCTGTTTCCTTTGTGGAGTGGGCGGATTTCCAACACATCTTTTCTGTCCTTCCTAAGGGAAGACACACGACGGTGCAGCGAGATGGCTCTTCTTCATCCGCAGGCGAGAGGATCTCATCATCGACATACGGTATGTTCGGGATAAATGATCGGAGTCAGTTGCGACATTTTCACCAAGCCCTTCACTGAGGTGAAGTTTCTTCACTTGTGGTCTCTTCTTGGGGTGAGGTCTGCTACAGCTGCCCATCTTCTTTGGGCTATATAGTCCTCCTTCTTCTCCTCTTCTTCTTTCCAGAAAGATGTTGTTTATACATGGGCACCTTATCAAACCTTTAGTTTGCCAGGGCCCATTGACACATCTTTCTTAGTTGTCTAGGGGAGTCTTCTTTTTCTGTTCTGGCTTACCTTGACCTCTTCCTTGGCTTCGATGAAGGGGGTGTTGGTGTGTGTGACTGTCCAGTCATTATCCACATCACCTAGGTGAGTCATCTCACCTTGCGAGAGTCATAGGTCTTAGGAAGTCAAATGACAAGTGTCAGATTCTGTCATAGAATCTGACATTGTCATTTGCGTCAATGCGTCATAGGAGTTACATTCCTTATTTGGAATTGTAACTCCTCTTCTAGTGGCGTCATATCGTCAATCAACGTCATATGCGTCAGTGGCGTCATTGAGTTCTTTCCATGTTTATGCATGGGGGTTACATAGCACCCTTATTTGTACTTCCTATTTTTCGATCTATGAGCATGAGCAGACCCATTCTTCTTACTTGCAATCTTCTTTCAATTGTTTCGAATCTTGTGTATTGCGTTGGCTTGACGTTACCATCGAGTGCAACTTCGTTGTGGTGCATCACTTTTCGACATCGGTTCTCGCAAATCCCTCTTTCAATTACCAACTCTTCTCCTTCTAGTATAATTCAAAGGAAAAGAAAGAAAATCATAAGGAATTCCTCTTACCGATGATCTTGTAGTCACTTTAGGCATGGAACATGTTTGTAATCTGTCCGAATTCAGCTTTACGGAATTGCCAAAAGATCATAAAATCTTTAGAATAAATTAGCTACAGTTTGCTCCCGAAAGTGACTTTTAATTTGCTGTAAATTTGCTATAGATCTGTTGTAGGTCTGAAACTCACATGCAAATCTGATTCGTTGTCCCACAGGTATTGAAAAAACTATTATCTTTCGAAAGTACACCCTTAGAGAGATGACAACAAAGTTTCTAATCTTGCACAAATGATCTCTCTCTTTCGTAGATACAATGGAAACACCTCAGGTCTATGGGTATACCTAATTCAAGGTGAGTCTTTGGTATCAAGGCCAATTCCTTATTGGTGTATCCTAAACTACTTTCTAGGAGTTTGAGAGTAAAAGATGACTGTAAAATGATTAAAACTAAGGTGATACACCAAATTTGTGTGAGGGATTTGACTGAGTATATGCACAACTGATCTGTGAAGGATTCTTGATGCACGAACCAATAGTTTTTTTGTAGAATATCTAAGGGAAAAACACTTGATTGTACTGAGGGAGGATCACAATAGTACTAATAAGTTAACATGCACATTAAAAATTAAGTAGAAAGGACTAAAATTTGTAGTAGGGTAAGGTGGTTGATCAGGGAATTTACATTCACAAGATTAATATAACATACACAAGACTGCAAAATAACTTGGAAAGGTAGAAAACACTTCACACTCAGAGGGAAAAACTGGCAAAATTTTCTTCAGTACTCATATATCCAAAAGTCCTCCAATCAGAATCCTTGTGCTTTGCAAAGGCACACAATATATAGCAAAATAAATTTCACCCCCTTCCTAAAAATAGCCTAAGGCTTGTACTCACCCATGCATCCTAATTTTATCCTTTATTTAATAATAAATAAAGGGATAAAATAATACAAACTAGAGCATGCAGTTAAAAATAGGCATTAATAGCCTTGTTTACAATGCAATCAAACTAAAGTTGACTATTCTATTTTTAAGAAAAGAAAGGGTAAATAATTTGCTAATAATAAACCTTGCTTGTTAGGCAAGTCTCCTTCTTTGAGCATGCAAATTCATCTTCTTCTCTGCTTCGACCTCTTGTGAAGCATGCAAAAACACTCCTATGTATTGTGCTAGCTCCATGTGGAGACCACCCTTTGATACATGGATTTGTCTTTATCTCGAGTTTTGCCACCTTTGTGAACTTAGCATATTAACTTAGTTCTTGACATGAGATGAGGGGACCACCTTTGAATTATACTTGGTTTTTATAATATTTGGCCACATGCTATAGTATATACTTTCTGTCCCATAGTTGTCGGCCTTGGCATTATTTGAAGGAAAAGGTTGGAAATACCTTTTATTTGATCATTTATATAATGATTTGGCGGATTTTGTTTATTTTGAATCAATTATAGTTTAGACTTTGAAAGTCGTGGCAATGATTATTTGTTTGGTGACATGGGTGGCCCTTCCCCCACGTGACTCACCCTCCATACATTTTGTTGGTGGAAATTTGACCTGTGTTGAGTTAGCTTTGATATTGATGATGAAAACAGGCCGTTGATCTTTGTACCTGTGTTTTTGATGCCATCGATTCTTGACATGCGGTTAGGGTTTCTGTATGCATTGAATGTTGGTCGGTGGGAGGCTAACCATGGTTATTCTTTGATCTCTGAGCATGATCTTTGGCCACTTGATCATTGTACTTGGCGAATCTGAACCATCGATTCTTGACCCTTGGTTAGGGTTAGGTTAAGCCAAAGTTCTGGTGGGTGAGTTAAAACACTCGAACTCATCCATTTTTCCCACTTCGCATCTAGTTTGTGGGCGAAGCCCTGGAAATTTTTCGATGCCATTGTTGGATTTCTATTGAGCTCAGCTTTACTCTTAGACTGGTATTATGAATATTTCTTTCCTCTACATTTTGTGTTTATTCTCTGTTGAGTTTGGTTGCGCCATTATGTGGTCTCAAGTGAGTTTTCTAGTAACACACCGCCACTGTTTGGATTTGAGCTCTTGGTTACTCCTTCTCTAAAGCTCTAAAAGTGTGAAGGCTTTGCACACTTGTGTTTATTCTTTGCTCTTTTCTGAGTTCTGCTGCAAGTTCCTCTTGAAGATCCACCATTGATGAGGCTTCGAATCTTGATTACTTGTAGGTTCTGGCTCCATTCTTGTGATCTCTTCATACCCATTTGGTTTCTATGTTATTTCTTTTGGCTACGAGCGCTTTTGTTTTCGAGTTGACTGTGCAAATGGTGTTGAAGTCTAGTAAGTTCTTGATCCCTGAGCATGGTAATCGATTTTCGTTGTCACCTCTACTTTGGGATATTGATATTCATTTATTCCTTGCATGCTCTAGTTTTGTGGCTTGGCCTTGGTCGTCTTTGAGTTGAAGTCGTTTCTGAGCTTGGTCTTCTTTTCTTTCTCGGGGTTTTTCATGGTGACATCTTGGTTGTTTCAAGATCTATCCTAATGCAAGGATGGTAAGTATTTGACCTCTGAGCATGATAGTTGTCTTTTCATTTGTTACTTTGACCTTGAAACACTGATAATTCACTATTTCTTTGCATATTTTGTGTCTTCGTGGTTCCTTGATGATTTCGAGTTGAAACCCGTGTTGGGTTGCTCGATTCTGCCGCCTAAGGAAGGTGAGTGTATTCTCAAGCTTTCATTCAGCCATAATATAGATATCAAGCTCTATTTCATGCAAACTAAGTAATTGTTTATCATACCACCATTCTTCTCTCTGTTTCAAGCTTCGTTATAAGGAAAATGGTAGGCTCGGCCTTGTCATTTTGAGCTGTGGTTTTGATTCCCTGCTCGAACCATATGTTTGGGCATTTTAGGAGATGAGTATAAGTATCTCCCGGTCTTAAAAACTCCAAAACTTCAACATTTATTACATTATTTAATTCTGAAGATGATTCTTGTAACATACTCATAATGTTTACTTGAATCCTTGATACTTATAGCCTTTGAATATTAAATACAATTCCATTTTTTTGCAATACCGTGGTCTGGTATTTACTGTTACATCTGCTTGTAAAAGGAAATTGCATTTATTTGAATACTCTAGTGACTGTGATGAGCTTCATAATTTTTCCTTGGCCTCTAAAGCTCTAATATTGTCACTGTTATATTTCATATATGTTCCTGTGTTGGCCATAAGTAGTTTTCTTCTTCTATAGCGTATTTTGAATATTATCTTTTTGTATCGCTTTCTTTATGTTGAATCGCTCAAGCTCATTCTCGGGTTTCAATTTACAATCATGACTTAAGGATTAGCATATCTTCTCGCTTGAGGATTTCCCTTCTATTCTGAAAATGCTTATATTCGTGGTCGCTATATCTTCATGGGGTTACACATGTCTCTGATTAAAATTTTGTTCTTGGTCAATCCTTGAGCCTTTTGTAAAACCCTGGATATTCTTGACTATTCTTTGCATTCCATCTATTGATGTGTTGATACCGGAAGCATTTGCTTGAGTTGAGTTCATGAAGACATGTAGCTTAATCTGATCTTTGCTTGTATGACTACTATATGATGATCATTCATGCACTTTGTGTTTTCTATAGCTTACTTCAAACTGTTCCTGTATCTACTTTTAATGGCATCATGAGATAGATCCTTTTGTTCACCTATAATGGCTTCTACTCATGTTGTAGATGAGTATTACCTTTAACTTACATGAATGTACTTCATTGACATTGTAGTATTTATGTGCTCTCATATTTGCTTTATTTTGAAAAATGCAACTTAGAAAAGCTGAAATTTGTAAGATTATCTTGGAATTTCAATTCCCTTCAGCTATTTAAGTTATAAAGAATTATTTTCTGCATTATATACTATATTTCCTTTCATTAAAACTCTGATATGTATGCTGAAAAATCTGAAATGTTGATTTTATAAGGCGAAGCCCTGTCAAAATTTTCCCAGAATCTTCTTTCTCATCATGTTTCAGCTATAATCCCTTTTACTTTTAGCTTCAGCTTCTTGAAATTGTATTCTCCCTCTTCTTTGCAAACTGAAAAATGTACTTCTATCTTCCATTCTCTCTTCTGAGCTCTAACCTCTTCCATTTGTAGAATGTTTGTTGAACTTTGAGTTGTACTCTTCCTTCTTCTTAGCATGTATGACTTATTTATTTCTCTCTTTGGTTGCAACTCAGTAATCGCACATTTAGGAAAACAATTAGAAAATATTTAGGCTTTTTGGCCTCTCTTATGTCCATGTTTTCTTCTTTCTTTTACTTTCTTCTTTCTGAGTGAAAAAGCATGCATGCAGTTTTCCTTTAAGTAGAATACATCTCCTACTTAGGGGAAGATTCATATGCATGAAGTAGGATAGTGTAGGAATATGGATTAACCCTGAGCTCTTTATTGATGATTTCCTTGTTTTTGCTTTTCAGGTACCATGCCTTGAGGATGAAAGGAGATGGCAAGGAGATGCTCTGCACAACGAAGAATATACAAGGAAATGATGGGTTCACTCATACTCCTTTGCTTTCTCTTTCATGCATGTGTATCTTTCTTTTCAATAGTTGTACTTTACTTTTCAGTTACATCCCACGACTTGTGTGGGAAACATTTGACTCTCCTATTGAATAAAGAATTAAATTTTGTAAATGAGTTGTATATCTCTTTCTGCATTTCTGCTTTCTGTATGGATTATATAATGAACTAAACAACTCAGTAACATAATTGAATGTCTTAATCATGAAGGAAAGAACATTGAATAGAACTTGTAATATTCAGTAATAAACTTTGATTATTTGTGATCTGCGGTTATGTTTATTGTTCCAAAACTTTACACTTCACCTACTCTTTGTGATTGGATGTCCTCATCAAGACAACATAACTATCCTTCGGGGTTGTGTTCTTTTTCGAGGATGGTCATGAAATTACATACTATGTGTTCTGTTATGTTTTGTAACAGCACACATAGTTGTAGATTTCACAATATCCTTTTAAAATAAAACAGTAGGAATGACATAATCTAATGTAATCTCCCTATCTTAGGTATGCTTCACCAATTCTATCCATCGTAACAAAGTTTTGAGTTGCCCATTTTTCACAAGTGCAAAATTTGTCAACAAGATGGAGATATCCTTCTTTTGCACAAATTTTATGAAGAAATCCTTGGGAAAATATAGTCAATACTCCATAATTTTACTCTCAAGAGTTGTCACTTCTAAAAGATGGAGATAATTTCAAAACAAGGCTAAGGCTATCAAGACATTAAGAAATCCCGATTATTTTACATATTTTAGTAAATATATTTTGTTCCTTTGTCTATATATATACATGGAAAATATGGGTAGTTTAGAATGGATTCATGGTGTTTGAATAATTCTTGAGGGATATTATGTAGGTACCCAAATTGATTCTCCCTCGGAAGCCGAGCACCATCACAGGTTTGATGGAAGCTAAGAGACAAGCGAGCATGTAGTGTGTCATTTTGTAGCCGGAATAAAATGTAGCTCGCTCTTTGTCACTCAAATGTGGAGAAATGAGTAGCACCTTCAAAAGGATTTGACCTATCCTCACTACTTTATGGTTGTTCCTTTTCAACTAGGGTGAGAGGACCCTTTTTGTAGCTTGGTGTTTGTGGAGGAGATGGAGATATCCTTCCTTGTGAAATTATTAAGAAGACATTGAAGAAAATATGATCAATGCAACAAAACCTAACTCTCACGAGTTGTTACTCTAGATAATGAAGATATTTTCTAAGCAAGGTTAAGGCCACTAAAGACAAGTGAAAACCTGATTGTTTCGCATGTTTTGGTAGTAAAAATTATGCATTTTTATACACACATGATAAACAGGGGTAGTATGGGTATGATTGGTTGTTTTTAAATGAATTTTTGTGCGAGGTGAGGTAGAAATGAACTTGATTCACCGAATCTTGAGAAATTTTACAAAATGGAGAGCTTAAAAAAGAAACCTTTGGGATATCTAGGACATTCCTTTAACCAAAATATGTGCTTTAATGGAGGCCCAAATCAGCAATTTCACACAAACTTCAAGGATCCAAAATGAAGGCCCAAATTGGAAACGTTAACTAAACATTATCAACCTTTGTTTCATCACGCCTAAGATGCCCTCAAAGGCTAACAAAAATCTTATAGTCATGTTAGGAGTCACAAAGATTTTAAATTTGTTTATCTCATTATCAAGTGAAAGCTCTTCGATAAATGAAAGTGCAAATGCCACCAAACTATCACAAGGATAAGATCTTGCGTGATTCCCAAAGGTTTCAATGTAAGATTGCAGCAGAACAAGAAAAATACTCATGCAGACATTCGAGAGATGAACCAAACACAAATTTTACCCAAAAATAACACATATTAACTCAAGTTTGATTAAATTTATCAGCAGAGGAAAGTTTCTAGAACAATCTCGGAGCTTGTCAAATGACTATACACTCGCAACCACCTCGACATGATCATATTTAACACAAAGGATATAAACAGTTTTTTTCGGATAGTTTCTCAGACAGTTCTATCAAGCTTTTCTCTTAGAAAAAATCAGTCCTAACCTCTAACACTCCAACATTCCAGCCATTTACACAACAAATTCAAGCAATTTATAATACTTCATTTATAACATAGTATTCCCCCAAAAATCTAAACATTGAATGCACCAAAGGTTCTCCATGATCCCGATCATGATTCGCAGAATCAGATCTCGTAAAAATTTATCAGTGCTCTGGGGGTGGATCTCTTTGAAAATCTCTCACATTCAACTTCCTCTTCTGGTAGACCACTTTTCCCTCTCTACCAACCACTTCCGCCCTAATCTGCCAAACTGCCTTCTTTGCGTGCTCGGAAGGAAAAATTGAAGATCATATCAAGCCCAAAGGTCAGATCTCATCTTAATGGTAAAAGACATTCCCAGATATTCATCAACAAACTTAGATATAAAATTAACTCCCCTTCCTATTTAGCATGCAAGAAATATCGAGAAATCATGAAGACTTACATCTCCGGAGCTCGAGTAAAATGGTAGAAAAATCGATACATATGCACAAAATACCATTGATTTTTATTTTGAATTTGGACTGTCCACGTGGGAGATTGACTTTAAAAAGGGTATGCAAATTCCCTTTTTTCCTTTTACAAATTTTGGAAAAATGTAAAATTTTCACATTTTGCTCCACACCTCCGCCTTGAAAAATGGGCCTAACACATGTCCTAAGGTGGATCCCAAATGAACCATGGCCAAATTCTGCTATTCCACTCTTTTTTGCAAAAGGGAAAATTTTCCAAGTTTTCCCCACAGATCCACCCTTAAAAATGGGCCTAACACGTGTCCCAATGTGGATCCTAGTGGAACTAATCTTCCTTTTACACTTTTAACTCCTTTTCTCACAAAAGGAAAATTTTCCAATTTTCCTACAAAGGTCTCGCACTCTCCGCCGTTGACTGAAGAAAGTTTTTACCTTTCTCCATTGAGCCCGTGGATCATTTTGATGATTTCAATCTTTTGAATATCAAGGGGCAAAAAATCCAAGTTGCCCCCGATGGTCCGCCTCCCTACCTCTTGACATTTTCAACGCCAACCTTGACCTCCTTCTTATCGAGCTTGCGGGCCATTTTGATATTTTAATCCTTTTGATGACAAGAGGCAAAATTTAAGTTACCTCTGATGGTCTGCTTCCCCACCCCTTTGAATTTTCAAACTACCATGCATCACAATGGTGCATCTTGAGATGGTCCCCAAAATTTGAGACCTTGAATGAGTGCGGGCTCACCACGTGTCATTATGGCGCAACTTCAAAAACCTTAAGGCTTCAAAATGATTTGGGGGTGCACTTCTATTTTAGAATTTTACTCCATTTTTCCAAAAGGGAAAAATATCCAACTCGCTTCCGAAGGACCGCATCTCCGCTTTTAACTTTTCCACATGTCCTTCTCGGGGTCAAAGTAAAATTTCCTCGCGCTTAAATTTTAATTTAACCAAAGCTCAAGGGGTCGCGGGGTGGGTTCTAATTTTTTTGCCAAAGTAGACAAAAAGAACAAGTTCACAAACAAACCTACCATGCCCGATCCAATTAGAAGTCACGTAAGTACCAATCGGGAATTGAGCGAGCTACGGGACCAAATTTACCTCTTTGCCAAAAAAGCAAAAAGTGATAATTTAAAACATTTTCCTGTCATCCCCTGACCAACCAAAAAAAGCCACGTGACAGCTGAATGTTGAGGAATAACTTTGAGGAATCCCCTATTGTAGCAACTTGAGAGCCGACATCTCAATTATGAGGGGAATATATACCTCAACTCCATACAACATTTGGAAATGTGACATACCTATTGCCTTGTTAGGAGTGATCCTATCAGCCCACAATGCACCATATAACTTCTTGTGCCGCCTCCTTTTATTCTCATCTACCAAAGACACAAACAATGGTCACAATGTTCTTGTTGCTTGAATTAGCTTACGCATTTTCCTATGGGTAGCAATTAAGAGTGGGATAGGAGATTCCAAATCCATAACAAAACTCTGTGAGCTCCTTGGAAGAGAAATAAGTGGCATTGTCTACAACAATTTTCTGTGGTATTCCAAAATGAACAATGATATTCTCCTTGATGAAGTTACAGACTATTTCAGAGTTGGCTTGCTTGGTCGGGATGGCTTCCACCCATTTAGTGAAGTAATCAATTGTAGTGAGTACATAAGTATGCCCTGCACTAGAATGAGGATTCATAACACCAATAAAATCTAGCCCCCATTGTTGAAATGGTTCTTCAATCACCACAGGCCTAAGTGGAAATGTAGCTAGTTGTGGATTTCCAACAAATTGTTGGCATGCTTTGCATTTGGAAACCCAATCTTAAGTGTCTGTAAATATGGAGGGCCAATAATATCTCCCTCTGAGGATCTTATGTGTGGTGACCATTGTTGAGAAATGTCCACCATAAGCTTGATCATGATATGCCCTGAGCAACTTTTCTTATTGCTCCTTATCTACACACCTGAGGAAATAACCATCTAGGCCTCTCTTGTAAAGTGCATGATTCCAAATCACAAACTTGGCTACCTTTAGCTTGAGTGTCCTTTGTTTGTAATCAAGATGAGGAGGGCATTCTCCATAAGTGATGTAGTAAGAAATTTCATCATACCACTCATCAGTAGTGATGACAAAGAGCACCATGTGGACTATTTCCTGAACAAGTTGAGCAAACACCATCTTTTTCTCCTTGCTGAGCTTTGAGAGCTTCATCTTCAAAATCAGCTTGCACAAACCATTTCCTCTTACCAGATTAGAGGGTCTAATCTCCAAGTCATACTCTTGGGTCTTTGCAATCCAACTTCCTCTCTTAGCTCTAGGATCTTGTTGAGTCAAAATGGACTTGATTACACTTCCGGGACCATCACCACCGTATGGGAATTGAAAATGTAGAATATGAAACTTTTAACAGATGTGACCACCGCTAAGCATGTTTCTCCAATTGGTTGTACTTTAGCTCATGATTTTTTAAATGACAGATCATGAAAGAAATGGGTACTTCCAAACCTTCATCATTTTTCCGAATAAGGACAAAGCAGAGAGTGTGTGTTCGATGCATAACAATACATGATGAACTCCTTGTTGAAATTTGGGGATACAAGAGTTGGATATTCGCAATGGCTTTCTTAATCTATTCAAATGTTGTTTTTCATTCTTTATTTCACTTGAAACTTGCTTGAGGTTTCATCATGGAAGTTATGTGCTTAGTCGATTCGAAAACTTAGGTACAAATCGATGAAGGAAGTTTAACTTTCCAAATAATGAATGAACTCCTTCTTTTTGGTTGGTAAGGCTAGTTCTTGGATAGCTCGACCCTCTCAAGATCAATGTGTGCTCCATGTTTGTTCACAATGTGTCCTAAAGAACTTACCTTCCGTGACTCCATAGATGCACTTCTTTGGATGTAGAGAAATTCCATGTTTCCTACACTGCGAGGACTTTCTCCAAATGACTGATATGATCTCCCCTCCTCTTTGAAAAAACCATGAGGTCATCAAGGTAAATGACAATGCAGTGTTTCAAATCTTTGAAGGCCAAGTCCATTGCTCTCTAGAAAGTGGCTCCAACATTGATAAAGCCAAAAGGCATTCTCGCTATAGGCAAAGTGCCCCAAGGTGTTGTCAAGGTTGTTTTGTTGCAATCCTCTTTTACCACCTTGATTTGGTTGTACCCTAAGAATCCATCAAGTAAAGAGACCATTTCAGATCTAGTGACTACTTGCAAAATATGGTCCATGATTAGAAGAGGGTAGTTTTCCTTGAGAGATGCTTGATTCAGATTTCGAAGTCTACACAAATCATTATTTCCTTATTCTTCTTCCTTACTCGAACAATGTTAGCCACCCATGTTGAATTGTGGATGGGGAAAATGATTCTAGAATTGAGCATATTTGTCACCCCTTCTTTGATAACATCAAAATATTTGGATTATAGGGCCTTTGTTTTTTTCTCGAAGGGCTTAGCTCGCTTGCTTCAAGGAATGGAGTGATGCATTTCCTTTAGAAAGGATTTGAGTTCATCATAGGAATAGGCCAGGGACATCTCGAGTACTTTTTAATAGAGCAAAAACCTTCTCTTCTCTTCTCTTCTGGTGAGTAGCATTTACCAATGTTAACCATCCTTGGATACTCTAAAGTGCCAATGTTTTCTTGATCAAAATTAGATGGACATCGAGAAGACTATTTTTCTTTCTCTTGGATGAACCTGTCATGCTTGGAAAAGAGGTCTTCTAAAGAAACTAGGCCTTTGGGGATTTTTTTTCCTTTTAGTTTGATTACTCCCTCTTCATCAATTCCCTCAATTCATTCCTTCTCTTCTTTGCGGATTGATTCATGGTGTGGGTTTTCACTTCCTTCAAAGAACAGATTATTGAAGTTATCCCTTTGTTCTATGAAGGCTAGGATCTGATTATCATCATTGAAGACCACATCGCTGATTTGCATTGTCTGGTATGATGGGTTTGAACACCATCTCAATGGTCACTTTATCCTTTCCAAAATAAGGATGAGGTGTCACTAAGGAAGCTGACACTGCTAGAGAATCAACATTTTCATTCTGATCCCTAGGGATAGCTTCAATGGAGAACGCATCAAAGAATTCAATGTAGTCCCACACTCTATTTTTGTAGTCCCTGAGCCTTGGATTTTTCACTTGATATTGTTAGTAGACCTACTTCACCACAATCTCAGCATCACCTTTGCATCTCAGCTTATTGATTCCCATGTGCTCTGCTACATTCATGCCTAAGATCAATGCTTCATACTCTGCAGTATTGTTTGTATTATCAAATTGTAGCTTGTAAGAAAAAGGATATACCTCATTAGAGGGAGAGTATAATACTACACCAACTCCTGAACCTGCTCTGGAATGAATGCCATCAAACTCCATTATCCAAATTTGATCTTCTTCTTCCTCCATGAGGAGTGGCAAGTTCTCTTCCTTTTGTGATGTAAGGAAGTAGTTTCCCAGCCCATAATCTTGAAAGAGGATGTTAGCTCTTGGATCATCAGATTTCCTTACTTGTGAATTTCATTTTCCTAACTGGCAATAGCTTCTTCATTTCTCCTTTCACTGGGATAGTTGTAGATGACCAATCCATTTTTATTTCTCCACCTAGATCTCTATAAAAACTTCTACTCAACAAAGATACCAAAAGATGCTGGGATTTATGCCACCAAAATGGTCAAGAGTATCTTCTTATCAGGGTAATCAGCTAGTGCAACCTGAGCATCCTTAATCCTTCCTACCAATGGAACTTGTTTGGATTCCATTGAGTAGCATGTACCATTTACCCGGGTCAAAGTGAGGCCAAGAGCATTTGTAACTTTTGCTGGCATCACATTATCTAAGGCTCCAGAATCTATAATGCAATTGTTCAGCTGGAAACCTTTGATGAGAAGTGACAGGTAAAAAGGCTCAACCCTGTTGGTGGTGGAGGCACTGAGGGCTAACATGTTTTGAGAAGGTGGTATGGATAGTGTGGGTAATATGCCTTTAGAGATAGAGATTTGGGATGTAGAGTTACCACCCTGCATCCTTGATGAATTTTTCAAATTGGGCAGGATGTGTTTGTAGGTATTCAATCTTAGAGAGCTGAAATTTGGTTTTTCTTGCATGCTCCACAAAGTCAAATGGAGTTATGGTAGATGAGGGAGAGGGAGAAGTTCTAGTAGTGGAAGAGGATTTAAATGATAGGGGTTTTGCTACTTTTGGTGTTGGGTTCTCCTTTTCAAATGTAGTAATTGGCTTGGAAGGAGGTGAAGGTGTAGCCTTTGATTGAAATTTAGATGTTCTTGCAGAACCAGTATTTAGAAGAGAATTACTCTTAATAGCTTTTGAGTTGGGAGAAGAATCAGATAACTTACTTAGCATAGCAGTGTGATCCTTGACAACTGGTGAATCTGATTTCTCTCTAGCTAATTCCATGGAAGGTGGTAATGGTGATCCCATGCTAATGATCTTGTTTAGTGGAGGATTGGAAGAGATATATTCTTTGTTCTTCATGCTCTCGGTTGAAATCGCTAAGGCTAAAACACCATTCTTAGATTGTGCATGAGTGAAAATAGTACATGAAAAGCTTGGAGCTCCTTCATCACCTTCCTCCTTATCATCAACGTATTCAATCGGACATTGTGCATGACAAACTCTTCAATTTCAAGATATATTTCGTAGTCATCCATGCTTTCTTCTTCAATTTCCTCAATGTTTGTTCCTTCTTCTAATTCCCTAGTGTCACGATGGCATTGACTGGTGGTGCTTCAAGAGCAATCCTACGAGGAGGTGGAGCAATTCTTGGTCTATCATGAGGATTTGGTCTCTTTGGAACATTCCTAATTGTGATTTGTGATAGTTGCTTCTTCAAAACAACTAGGTATTTGCCATTTTTGGAACATTGGATCGGTGGTGACTGAATTTGAACTCGACCTTTTTGCTTCCCATTTGGTCCTTTCACTTTGCCAAAAAGAATTAGACCATCATCAGTTTCACCCACAAATTCTTGAACTTCCTCAATCAATGTTCTTGGTTGGGCTCTTCTTCGCAGAAGAACCCAACTTCACAGTGCCAAAGCACCGATGAAAACCTTTTCAAATTGTTTTCGGGGGTACCATATCTTCTGGGATCCTTCTTGTAAACCTATTATACCTTGCTACAAAATATCTCATTGATTCAGAGGTCTCCTTCTTCATTTGAACCAATTGGACTAGCAAATCCTGACAATCTTATGTTCTCTTGAACCTATGTTCAAATGCACTTCTTATATCTTCCCAACATGTAACAGATCTTAGGGGCAACATGTAGAACCATTCAGGAGAAATTTTCTTGGAGTGAATCCACAAATATCCTAACTCGAAACATCTTCATCTTCAATTCCCATCACTCCACAAGCAGTGATGAATGATACTACATGTTCTTCCTGGAGCTGAGAACCATCCCCTTTGAATTTTGGGAAGTTCTTTCTTGAGCCTCTTGGGAGGTCATGAAGTGGTTGTGGAAGAGCAAGTGGACCAGTATTTCTTCCCCATGGTACATTAGGCCTGTGTTCCTCATGCTCATGATCACCCATTTTATTCTTGTTTCTATCCTCTAGTCTTACTAAGGCCGCTTCGCTCTCCGCTCTTTCTTCTCGCTTCAATTTGGAGTCTTTCTATTTCTTCAAGTTAGAACCTTATCTCATCTTCAAGAATCGCCTCTCTTTCAAGCTCCTCAAATGTGGGAACATTTTTTCCTCCAAGCCTTAGTTGTCAAGTGTACCTTCTATCAGCCAACTTGAAAGTTTATGCTCTTCTCTGGGGTGCTAGAATTTGTCTCTGCCTTTCCAATTCAACAACATGTTCCTCTTCCAGGTCAAGAATCCTTATGGAAATGAAGTATTGATTTAATCTTTGTCTATTGTGCCAAATAACTTCTCTCGATCAAAAGCAATGTATTCTTTGATGTGAAAGAGTAAATCCAGTCTCTCAATGTAAGGATTTCCCATAATAGCCATGATTTACATCCATGAAGTTTGTGTGATTATTCAATCTCCAGAAAATTTTCTTCTAGAATAATTTTTTTGTATTTTATGACCTTGAGGTCGTTTTTAGGTGTAGATGTTGCAAAATCTACCCCACGGTGGGCGCCAAAAACTATTAGTGAGAAAATTTGTCTTGTGGACAAATTGGCGGGTTTCAAGCCAACGCTATGGGAATCTAATTCCCTCTACTTGAATGATGCAGCTTCCATATGTGCATGCATGAAAAAGTGGATTTCAATGGTGGCCTTTTGACCGAGAGATCCAACAGGGACACTCCACCGACCCCGTGGTAAAGCTAGAAATTTCTCACTAGAGAAGAACTTTGAGAAGGGAAAAGGGAGTGAGAATGGGGTTAAGAGAAAATAATGTTGCGAGTAGAATATCAAATGCCCACACACATTAATTAGAAATTTAATTTATATGTATTTAAAGTCGAAGAAAAACAAATCCACGGGAGAAGCTACAAGACCGAATGAAACTCATTGGTCGCAAAGTACCAATTAATTCCTTAGTCAAAGAGGTAAAAATTCCTTCTTTTATTATCAAGCCCAAGTAGAGTTTGTACATAGCTCGAGAATGGAAGAAATTTGAGAAAGAAGAGAAAATAGAAGAAGAATGGCATCTTTCTGTCTTTTCCAGGTACAGAGCACTCTGGTCGTTTTGGAAATCAATCATGCACCCTTTGGAATGGCTTCTGGAAGCCATTATACAAATCCTCGATGCCTTTTCAAATTCCTCTATTGCAAAGAAAATGCTCATGATGGGTTAAAAACCAAATCTTGCAAAGAAACTGTTACATTTAATTTTCTAGTTTAAATATAGACCATTTGATTTGCTCCTATAGCTTTAAAATCAAGCCGTCCACATGGTAGGAAGGGATTGGAGTGGTTATGTGGGAAGCCCTTTGAATTTTGTGATTTTTTAGAGATTTGGCAATTTGGAACAAATTGACCCGCACCCCCGCTTTGACTTTTCAACTTAGACACATGGTTGCTTCTAATTGGAAATGGGGTCACGACCCTTTTCTCAAAAGTTTATTCTTTTTTGGAAAAAGGCTCAAACACTCAATTTCCTCTGCCAGCTCGCTGCTCTGATTTGATTAAGACACGTGGCACCCTTTGGTTAGAGATGGGTTCATGGCTCTTTTCTCAACATTTTAACCTTTTTTTGGAAAAAGGCTCAAAAACTCAATTTCCTCCACCAGCCCGCTCTTTCACTTTGACTTTTCAATGGCGGGCCCGAGACCTTGTAGAGCCATGGAGCATTCTAGAAATTTTAGTTCACTTTTGGAAATTTGGTTAAATTTCCCAAAGTTCCCCGATGACCCACTCATCCGTTTTGACTTTTCAATAGTAGGGCCGCACCTTTGAATTTTTCCCTTTAAAGCCTGATCAGGGTTGCGGGTCACTTTTTAACTTTTCACCTTTTTGCAAAGGGGCTCAAAAACACAAATCCCCCGATGGCCCACTCGTCCGCTTTGACTTTTCAATGGCAGGCTTTGCCTCTCCAATGACTCTGACCACGTGGCGATCTGGCGCTGATTTGGTAATTGACCCTTTCTACCCCACCCTGGAGTTGTGTTTTTTGACATGTGGAGCCATCTGCTGAGGTTAGAATTTTCAATGGCAATCCGGCTCTTTGGGTTTGTGGGGAAAATTTACCATTTTGGCCAAAAGTGACCAAAAGTGTTAATTTCACCAAAAATCCCATTCCTCTCCATCCAATAGGATCTGAACACGTACCTACATTCATTGGGGCCAAATATTGATGGGGAAAATACACTGTTATCCCGATCAAGGGAAAAATACACAGAGGAAGAGAATTTCATTGTTTTGAGTCCAATTTTGAATTTCCTTCACGAACTAGAGCCATGAAGGCAAAATAATGATTTGACAACCCGTGCCATAGTACAAGTGAACAATTTTGATAAAAATAGAGGTCAGAAAGAGGATATTACGTGCACAAATTGGGAAAATGAGGATTTCTAAAATGATCAAAATAGAGCTTTAAACAACTCTAGGGCACGACTTTTGCTAATTTCTTGAATCTCTAACTTGGCTTAAACTCCAACAAAGGGCATGAGCTCAAAAAATTGGAATTTGGCTATGGAAACGTAGAGCAGCTTTTCAGGAGACAACAATATACTAACACTCTAGATTCTTGACATATTGATTTTGATAGATGGCCAAGCTAGTCTTGTGATCTCATTGTTAGTGATGAAATGGTAGAATTGATAAGCTTAGAAAATCATAGATTATTGATAGCATTGCTTAGAATGATGATGGTTTAACTACATGATATGATGGTGTTAATTGAAAGATTTAGATATATTTCATTGTTGATGTATTTCATGTAGCCATGAGGGTGAAGAAGTATTGTTTGATTGTTGCATGTTACCATATAACAAAAAGAGGGGGTTAGGAGACTAACCATAGCAGAATATCGATGGATAGAACAAAGGTCACCATGGCATCTTTATGTTCAATTATATTGTCGTGTATTATTAGATTGTTGGGAGGTCCCCATGGGGGGATGACCTCAAAATGTGACCATAAGCTATGCGTGTTTTTCCCTTTTCATTTTTAGTTATTTGTGGAGTATGTAATTTATTATTTTAATGTATTTCACTTCATTATTGTTAATTTATATGTTCTTATTTTAGTTGATTAATCATGTTGATTAAATTAATTTGGGATGTGACAAAGGGGTATTTAATATAGGTAGATTGTCCTTGTAAGATCTTAATTTCAGTTGGATTCTAATTTATTTTGTTGTTTTTGTAGTGCCCACTCCTCTTCGACACTATTTCATTTTGATGTTGGTACTGTTGCGACTGATACTTAGACATTTGAGTATTATATTTTGATCAGTAGATGATGGACTATGCAGATTTTTATACTATTGACATTATGTGGTTTACATTTTTATTATGATGCACTAGATGGTGATGATAGACAATTATATATGTTGAGTTGTGATATTCGATTTTTAAACTAACATGTCATAAATTGGATGCATAACATATGTTGGATGTTTCAATAGAATTATGATTTTTTTATGAATGCCAAAATCAAAATTATTATATGATGTTAGATGATAGAATTGATAATGTCAAATAATGATTATTGATTTTATATGTATATTGTCTCGATGTTGTTAATATGGCCATGCTGATTGGAGATAACAAAAAGCTACTAGTAATACATTTTATTCTTAAGTTTCACAAAATTCACAAAAAGGTAACATGTTCTTTTATCCAAAATACCATTATTCTAAGTTTGTGTGTTTAGTGTCTTTTTCTCACTAATCTGCAAAAGTGTTGTAATATATCATTAATCAAATAAGGTTTATTGTCATGTATTTTCATAAATTTACAGTAATGTAAGTAACATTTCTTTTTACATCTATATAAATTTTGGGCTTCCTTCTTTCAGATTGGCATACAACCGTCACAGCTTCTTATGCCTCTAAGTTTTTAGTACAACTAGGAGGAACTGCCACGCTGATTGGAGATAGCACAAACCTGCTTGTTGTGTCACTGGCAACTAAAAACATTCCTGGAATGAGGATGCATTTATTTAAAATTGGGGTGATTGGAGTTCCCTCATTATTTGTGGCATGCTTTGTATTTTTATACTCTCTGGATATTTGCTTCCCAATTTTACATAGGGATGTGAAATCAATCAACATCTTCTTTGGATAGAAATTTCGAGGCTAAAATTGTAGATTTATGAGTATCCATAATATTTGATAACTTGGGTGATGAGCACTCTATTTTTAGTAACATCGTCTCCCATGGATATATAGTCCTAGATACGATTCCCTCTCTCATTTCCCATTTCTTAAATTGTTTTAATTTTGGGAGTCGTTCGGTTTAAGTATGTGATATTATTGTAAAATGTGGGTTTTGTAGAATATGCAAATAAATTGAAACCGAGCAAGAAGAGTGACATGTATAGCTTTGGAGTGGTGTTGTTATAGGTGGTGAGTGGAATGAAAGTGAAAGGTGAGGTTGGGTATGGTTAAGGGGTGGACATTATTAAATGGATGCGCAACACACTTTGCAGGGCCAAGGGAAAGTTGGCGGTGTTGGATTCGCATATAGTTGATGATAATTACATGGAAAAAATGTTGTGTGTGATGTGTGTGGTTGTAATCTATATAAAAATGTACCCCACCAATGGCCTTCCATGCGGGAAGTGGTTTTGATGTTGGTGTTTTGTAGTTACAGCGATAAGAATGAAGAAATTGAGAAAATAATTTGATGATATTTTAGAATTTGAGAGTTCCTCGCCCAAAGCCATCTCTTGGTGGTGATGCAACACCCCATTCGAATCGTAGATTAATGAGAATGAAGTGATTTATTTTTGGAATGGATTAACTATAAGGAATGACAGAAATGTGGAGAAATGGAACTCTAAGCGTATCTTCTAGGCATGTTCTCGGTTGATCGCCAAAGGCCCATTCAACTCCTACTGTCTAAACTCTAGCGTTTCCCAAACTCAATTAACAGGAACTTGACACGTATGTATCTCTTTTTACCAATGACCTTGTTAGGCCTAACTTTGCACCGATGGAGTAAGTACTACCTCACTACCAAATTAAATCAGAGCGTTGTCATTTCAATGGTGACAAAAGCGGTAAAAATTCAGATTCATATTTTAATTTTTCTCTAAATCTCGCTTCATTGATTCCATTTCCTTATTTTATTTCGAGTGACTCAAAATCCACCGTATTCATGAATTTTTCCTCATTGGAGCAAAGGTGAAAGTGCCACCAAGCTTGAGGTTGTCGGTGGTTAGAAAGTTGAAGAATAAAATGGCAAGGGACGACGATAAGTCATCGAGGAATTGAGGGTATAGTCATTTCTTAGTGGCGAAAATGTCACATTGAACTGGTTCGTTGCACTGAATGTACCTTGCTGGCACGTCGGCGTTGACTTTCCGGCAGCTTAACATTCGGCGCGAGACCAAAAAATGCTAAGATGCAGGTGGTTTTATTTGTCAACCATTGAAAAATGCCTTAATGTGCCAAGAAGATTTACGGTCTTCCAGTTCATTGGGGCCCAAGATACTGTGCAATGCTTACAATATTCATTACAAGTCCATACCACACTGCTTCTGTGGTCCTTTTCTAACAAAATACATTTTGATTGTCATAGAAAGGTCATGGGAATCAAAAGCGAGAAGGAATTTGAACTGCAATTATTTTCTTAATTTAAAACACAACTAATGAATAAAGAGCAAAGGAAATTGTATTATGTAAAATTACCATCTTGTCTGCTCTCACCATCTTTCTAGTGTAAAGTACACTAAAACATTGGGTAATTTCAATATTTTTTGTTTTGGTAGGAATTATTAGTTTTTTCCAAAGGCAGGATACTATACCTTTTAGGTCATCCAATTAATTATGTTACTTGTGATATAATAATATGCAAGATTTTTTTTGCCAACATCAAGATTGCTAATGTATAAATTTTTAATTAACATTATTAAATAAATATGTTAATTGATAAATTATTTTGTTGTTGTTTTGATTGGCAGAAAAGAGTGATTTGACTAATGTTTACCCTTATTGATCTACAGAATTTATTTTTTCCTAAACTAAAATTTTTAAATGGCCAAGTGGCCTAGCATTTATTAATGCTGTCAATCTGTCAATTCATCTTGTTTCCAGCAATTTCCAAGCTTTTAAATATGACATGACAACATTAAATGAAAATATGCATTGATATTGGAATAAAAAGCAAAGCCTACATTAAAATTACAAGTCTTTGGTTTTGGCACATTAAAATTATCTCCTTCCTGGCTTTTACATTGGAATTAATTGGGTGGTATTGTTTTGATTTGGATGGTTGTGTTGGTGTGAATGAAGTAACTAAGCTCTGACATATATCAATGCTGGTCTGAGACTTTCTCCTTACCTGCTATATTCCTTAGATTTGAACGGTCTGAAATTTTTATTTGCCTTTAACATTTTGATGTTTAAAGATTACCTTCACACATCACTCCATTATTTTGACGGTGGAAGTTTGGCACTAAACATATTCACTTACATGGGTGTCATATCTTAGCATGGTTATGTCCATTGTCTTGAATTGATGGTGGATCTATTTGGTTCTCTATTTAGATCACCTTGAGCTCATTGCGGTATTATTTTCTTTGCTCACCATGTAATCTCTTTGGCATTACTCGGTCTATTGTTGGATCTCCTCGAGGCAAAGATTGTTATTTGTTACACAAATATATAGATGCACCACCTTAACAACCTCATGCTTACTATTAATTTTAATTATCCTTAACATATATATTCTAATTCAAATAATTTGTGTGCCTTGATATATCTATTGTTTTTATTATGTGTTTACAGAGCAACCATTAGAAAATATTGCACGGTGGTAAGGGGTCCGGGTTTTATAGTTGCTAGCTATCATATTGTTGAAGATGTGGAGCCTAACTACAAGTTGAAGTGGTAGTTTCTTTTTTACTTGATTATGGGAGGAATCCATGGCCATGGATAAAAATAGCATTGTCTTATTAATAGAAAAGAGTTGTTATTTTTATGTTTATCTTTTTTATATGCATGTGTTATTTACAGGCATGCTCTATTTAGGTTACTTGTGGTTGAAGAAATTTTTTTACAAAGAGGTGCACAAGTTATATATATGTGCATGGATTTACTCTTTGTAATATGAAAAAGAGAGATAATTGTATTGTATTCTCGGGACTAAATAAACAATAAGTCGACTTGTTTCTCGTGGATGTAGTCCACATTGGGTGAACCACGTTAAATCTTGGGTTTATTTTATGATTGCATACTTATTTTATTTCTGTTTTAATTCCATTTTATTGTTCATCCGAGTTTCAATCCTAACAAATGGTATCAGAGAAGGATTTTGTCTTGGCGAAAAATCTCATAGGATGGTTTCTTGTTTGAGTGAGAGCAAAGGTGGAAGATATAAAGTTTAGTGTTGAGAATGTTAACGGCTAGAACTTTCAGCTATGAAAGATGCAAGTGGAGAACTACATATATCAAAAATATCTTTATCTACCATTAAAAGGGAAAGCTTTGAATCCGTCAGCTATGAAAGATGAAGAATGGGATGTTCTTGATCAGAAGGCACTAGGAATGATATGGTTGTGCTGGAAGCTACGATATCTTTCAATATTTCTACGGAAAATACAACGGTAGATCTAATGGAAAATTTGGGTAAATTGTGTGAAAAACCTCAACCTCCAATAAGGTATTTCTCATGAAAAGTTTGTTTAATATGAATATTTCATAAGGTCGTTCAAGAAATGATAATTTGAATGAATTCAACATGGTTACTAATCAATTAAGCTTTGTAAGAGTAATTTTTCATGATGAATTTAGGGCTCTTTTGATTTTGTGCTCATTGTTTGAAAGTTGGAATACTTTGGTTTTGGCCGAGTAATTATTTTTGGTTTAAACAATTTAAATTTTGATGATGTTATTGGTGTGATTCTTAGTGAAGAGATGAGAAGAAAAATCATAGGTGAGTCGTCGTGTAATGCGTTCAGTAGAGAACAGGGGAAGACTTAAGGAAAAAAATTCATGGACACTATGGAAAGTGTAAGAAGGGCAGATCTAAATCTAGAAGCGGGACGGTATGCTAGAATTTTGGAAAACCGTGACATGTAAAGAAAGATTGTTGGTCTTTAAAATCAGGGAAAGATCAACAAGAAGGAAGAAAAGAGGAAAACATATAAGATGATGTGTTACAAGATGCTCTTATTCTTTCTTTAGATAGTAAATCGAATCTTGGGTTTTAGATTTTGGTGCTTCATTTCATGTAACTCCTCATAGATAGTATTTTCAAGTTTATGTTCAAGGGAATTTTGGATAGGTATATCTTGTTGATGATGAGCCATGTAAATTTTTTTAAAAAGGAAGTGTTCATGTTAAATTGCATAATGGTAACACTTAGGTGTTGAATACTCGTCAAGCATGTTCCCATCTTGAGGAGGAATCTATTTTCTGCAAGGCAATTAGGAGATGAGGGTTGTATGGTTATATTTATAGTAGATTCTTGGAAAGTTACCAAGGGTTCTCTTGTGGTAATAAGAGGTAAGAAAGTAGGTACTTTGTATTTATCCACTGTTAGTATTGATCCATCTTCTATTTTAGCTACTACATGTATAGACACAACTCTATGGCATCACAAACTTGGCCATATGAGTGAGAAGGGGATGAAGATTTTACATTCATAGGGAAAGTTTTTAGATTTGAAAAACATATACCTAGACTTTTGTGAGCATTATGTGTATGGGAAACAAAAGCGTGTGATATTTCTCAAGGTTGGATCAACCAAGAAAGAACACAAGTTAGAGCTTGTTCATATAGATGTGTGGGGGCCGACTCATGTATCCTCTCTTGCTAGTTCATAGTATTATGTTACTTTTACCGATGATGCTACTAGGAAGGTTTGTGTTTACTATATAAAGAAGAAATATTAAATATATTTAATACTTTCAAGAAGTGGAAATCTTTGGTTGAGAATGCAACAAGTTTGAAGTTGAAGTGTCTCAGATCAGATAATGGTGGTGAATACTGCAACAATGAATTTAATAACTATTGTTCACAGAATGTAATCTGTAGTTCCTAGAACACCACAACAAAATGGTGTGTCAGAAAGAATGAACAAGACTATCATGGAGCGTGCAAAGAGCATGAGATTGCATGGTGCATTTCCTTACAACTTTGGGTGGATGTTGTAGATATTGATGTTTACTTGAAAAACAAAGGATCTTCAAGTGCTTTGGAAGGTTGAGTACCAGAGGAGGCTTGGATCGATAAGGAGGTAAATTATTCTTTTCTTAAAGTTTTTTGTTGTGAAGCATTTGTTCACATTGATAAATATAATAGGACCAAGCTAGAAGCTAAGTCAAATAAATGTACTTTTAATGGGTATGACACTCGATGATTTTGGATTCCGGTTGTGGAGTTTGGACGAGAAGAAAATCATTAGGAGTAGGGATGTTATTTTAAAGGAAAGGGTTATGTACATGGAACAACTACATGATAAAAGCTGGAAATTCCGAGTATGTAGCACATGATGAGATAAAAGATAGAGAAGTTATCAAAGGGATGGAAAATCAACAAATTGGCATCAATCCTCGCACAATTAGTGTTGATTTTTAGATCAAAATTAGTAAGAAAAACAAGACCTTCAAAATCTAGAAAATCTGTGAGATGTTCTACTAGGGTAAGTAAACCTTCTTCATGATTATCTTCATATGAGATTTACTATTTTTATTGATGGATAGTGGAGAATCAAAATTTTTGAAGAAGAAATGTAGGTAGAAACACAGAAAAAGTGGGAGTAGGGTATGGATGAGGAGATGGAATCCTTATATTAAAACCAAACTTGGGATTTGGTTTAGTTACTTGCAGGAAAGAGAGCATTGTAGAACAAGTGGGTTTATAGGTTGAAGGAAGAATAAGGTGAAAAAAATAGGTATAGGGAAAGAATTTTTGTGAAGGGATTTGCACAGAATAAGGTTGAGAATTTGATGAAATTTTCTCTCCTGTTGTTAAAATGAATTCCATTAGAACTCTTTTAAGTTTGGTAGCTGTGGAAGATTTATATCTTGAACAATTAGATGTAAAAACTACTTTTCTTCATGGTGATTTGGAGGAAGAAATATATATGGAGCAGCCACAAGGATATGAATTCAAGGGGAAGGAGAAATTGGTGTGTAGATTGAAGAAGAGCTTGTATGGCCTTAAGCAAGCTCTAAGACAGTGGTATTTGAGATTTGATAGGTTCATGATAGAACAAGGTTACTCTAGATGTCATTCTGATCACTATGTTTATTTTAAGAGACTAGATAATGACACCTATATTATCTTGTTGTTATATGTGGATGACATTCTTGTGGTAGGGTCAAACATGTAGGATATAAATGAGATAAAGAGATAGTTAGCCAATACATTTTCCATGAAGGATTTAGGTGCAATAAAGAAAGTTCTTGGCATGAGAATCAGAGAGATAGAAATATTAAAGTACCGAATTTGTCTCAAGAAGAGTATGTTAACAAGGTGTTGGGCATGCTTAGGATGCAGGATGCAAAAATAGTAAGTACACCATTGACAAGACACTTCAAGTTAAGTAAAGAAAAATGTCTTAAAACACATGAAGAGATTGAATATATGTCCAAAGTTCCATATGCTTCAATAGTTGGAAGTTTGATGTATGTTATGGTATGCACAAGAAGTGGGAGTTGTCAATAGATACACGAGTAATCTAGGAAAGGAGCACCTGGAACGCAGTCCAATGGATTCTTAGATACTTGAGAGGGACTAGTAGTAGGTAGTTGTCGTATGGAGGGTCGAGGTTTACTTACACGAATGTTGATGCAAAAATGGATGGATATTTGGATGGTAGGAGGAACACCACATGTTATGTATTCACTATTGGTGGCACGACAATTAGTTGGATTTCTAAAATGCAAAATATTGTTGCCGTGTCTACTACAGAGGTAGAGTATGTTCTTACTACGAAGCAAAGCAAGGAGATGATATGGATGCAGCGGTTCATGGAAGAGTTAGGAAAGAAGCAAGAGGATTACAGGTTATTCTATGATAGCCAGATTGTAATTCATCTTTAGTTCTATTTGAGAAAACATAGGCAACTTAGGTATCACTTTATTAGATCAATCTTTGGAGGATGGACATCTGAAGTTGGAGAAGATCTATACAAGTTAGAATCTTGTTGATATGTTGTCAAAGGCGGTGACAAAAGAGAAGCTAGAAGGTTTTTAGGCTTTCAGTAGGTCTTCAAGATTGATCTTGAAGAAGAGAAACAAGTTAGAGAAGAGTCTGAGGATGAGATGTAATAGTGGGTTGCAGCAGTTAGTCTCCAAGTGGGAGATTGTTGAAGATGTGGAGCCTAACTACAAGTTGAAGTGGCAATTTGCTTTTTCCTTGATTATGGGAGGAATGCATGGCCATGGATAAAAATAGCATTTTCTTATTAATAGACAAGAGTTGTTATTTTTATGTTTATCTTATTTATATGCATGTCTTATTTATAAGCATGCTCTATTTAGGTTGCTTGTGGTTGAAGAAAACTTGTACAAAGAGGTGCATAAGCTATATATAAGTGCATGGATTTACTCTTTGTAATATGAAAAAGAGAAAGAATTGTGTTTTATTCCTCAAGACTTTATAAAGAAGAATTCTGGCTTGTTTCTGGTGAATGTAGCCCACATTAGGTGAACCATGTTATATCTTGGGTTTATTTTGTGATTGCATGTTTCTTTTATTTTTGTTTTAATTGTTTTTTATTGCTCATATGTGTTTTGATCCTAAAACATATTTCACAGAGGTAAGGGTCCTAGTTTTGTTGTTACTAGCTGCCATATTGGACAACCTGGGACTCCAACAAGACTTCCTTGACAAAGCTCTTGGACAACATTCTCAACACATGGCCATAAACTATTATCCTCACTGCCCAAATCCAGAGCTTGCATTTGGCTTACCAGCTAATTCAGATCTCAATTTTCTCACGAGTTATTTATCAAGGCCATGTATTAGACTTGCAAGTGCTTAGAAATTGAAAATTCTCTCCATTCGGCTCATTCCCAATGCCTTCGTAGTCAATGTCAATGACCAATTTACACATGTATCTAACAATTTATCATTTCCATATCAATTAAATTAACACTGAGAAAATACATGTGCTTTGCAGGTTTTAAGCAAGGGAATATACAAAAGTAGAATTCACCATGCGCAATGTGATTTCTAGTGAGAAAGGATCTCCATTCCAAAATTTTACTGCCTTTCACCACATGCATAATTAAAACTTATTTTCCTCTACTCTGTATGATATAAGATAAAACTTGAAAGATAACATGTGTCTATTTTTGAGAATTTACATCACAGGATCTCCAAGTCCAATATTTTTCCCCTTACAAGTAGAATAACCCATCACATTAGTGTTTCCTACAAGCCACCAACCCTATGCTGCTAAAAACAATAACAGTGGTGGCATGCTTATCTTTGTGAAGCTACCAAAAAGTGCATAAAAATGAATTTCCAATTGTCTAGAAAAAAACTAGGTGCTAGTATCAAAACAATGACATCGCTCCAAGTACCTGTTATCCCATTTCACTTCCCTTGTGAAATAGTATAATTGGAAATCTTGCATTATCATAGTTATAGGATTCCAGTTCCAAGAAAAGGTTGCAAAATCTGATAAGTCATCCAAACTATCTACGGGACACCTCTTCGTAACTACATGGACCTAGGAATTGCATCAATGTTCAAGTGAAGGTGTAGCTTCCAATAAAGTGTATTGAGCTCCTAAGGCTACCCCACTAAGCTCATGAAGAATGCACTAATATTTTAAGTCGAAGCGAGACAGTCTAGACTAGTTTGAGCTCGCATGTCATTCAAAGATGCCCGAGTTAATGTGGAGGATAAGTGAGAGCAATCGACAACTAGAGGGCCGATTTGGATAAGTGGATTCACCAAGTTCAAGTGAAGTGATTTTGTCCTTAGTCAAGCCCATGGTGAGTTAATCGGTAAATGTGGATGGATTCGTTTAGGATGTCCCAAGAAACATGTGCACCAAAATGTCGAACTTCCCATAGTGTGAAAGTTGTGCAGATATGTTGGGGGTCAACAGTGAGGTGTGGAGAGTGCATGCAAGTAGAGTGGAATTTGGAAGCCTAGAAGGCCCAAGTAAAGTGGGACATAGGTATGTGAAAGACCCACGATCACCGCATTTAAAGCACCATGAGAATGCCGGATAAAAGTGACCCGAGCTACACAGGGACAAATGGAACATCGAAGTCCGACATCACCAATGCATAGGGGAGTGTGGGTATGTTGGGGGTCAACAGCCCACCTAGCTTGGTGAATAGTGGACGTGCGAGGACAGAAAATATTGAGTCGGGCGACATGGAGAAAGGAGGCCTGCATGGTCCAAGTACCACAGGGATGTGAGTTCCTCGCGGACGTGAAATTGTGGCACAAATTACATTGCAGATAATTTGGGCCCTGGTGGCCCTTGTGCCGTGGTGTCACAAGTTCTCTAAAAACCCACAATACCCACATATCAAAGTAAAAACGAGTAAAAATCCAATGCATTGTGGATTGAGAAGCCCCAATGGAATGCTCGTCCCCGAAGTTTAAACAGGCATAACATTTGACTCATAACTTTGATTTTCAGAAAATTGGATTTTTTGGAAAGGTCTCAACATCCTCTACACGAATTTATTATTTTTAATGAGGATAGGTGTGTGAAAATAAATAATTATCTCAAGCACAAAGAAATTAAATTTCTGTCTGTAAAATGCAAGAAATCCTTGGCAAATTCAAAATAAATGCTCACACTCAAAAGACCATAACTTTTACAATTCTCAACATATTTTCACAAAATTAGTCTCGTTGGAATCATGACTTTGAGTAAGACACAAAGTAATCAATAAATACATAAATTGATGAAGTTTTAATGATGATTTTAAGGAAAACATGCCAGTTTTGAACATTGATTTTATTAGTGGTTGGAGATGCATTTAATGAAGCATGGAAGATAGTTTTCACTACTGAAATTCATTGGAAAGTATGGGGTAAATTTTGAAGGTCATATATCATCATTTGGGAACATTTATGACATATTTAAAGTGGTTAGAAAGTGTATTTTTGGATTTACATCTCTCTCTCTCTCTCTCTCTCTCTCTCTCTCTCTCTCTTCCAAAATTCTATAAATTGAAATGTTGGGCTCATTGTAAGAGGAGAAGAATAGTTTGAGTAGCAAAACTCTATCATTTTGGTTTTGTGAAGACAATGTATTATAGGACCTTATAGTGGACTCCTTGTATGGTGATCTAGGCCTTTACTTTGTAATAGATTGAACTGTGCATATCAATGAAGCAATAGATGCAATTTTGTGGATGTATCTTCCCTTGTTGTTTTTTTTACATTCTTCTTTCCTCTTAAATCTTATTGAAAATATATTGTGTCTATTTTATGCTCTTGTAGGGATTCATTATCATTGTGTGTGTATGAAATATTTTTGTGAATGCATTTTCTAGATCAGTGGAGAACTGTTATCACCCTCTCTAGTATGCATTCTGCTTCCATTTTTTCCCACATTGGAAAGTTAATTTTTCCGGTGTATCACTGTTGTTAGTGTAGGATTTACTTTCATGCACTCTCTCTTTATGGTCCCTTGTAAATTTAGATTAGGATTAGATAGTTTTTCCTACATTAAAAGTAGATTGTGGTAGGTAGTTTAAGAGCAAGAACTAGATTTCTCTGCAGGTCTATCTCAAGTAGCAAGTCCCACACTTGGAGATAGTACCCATATTATCCAGATCACACCTGTGATATTAAGCACACACGCTTGTGTAAATTAGAGAGTCTTTGTGATTATGTGATAACATTCTGCATGCACAGTGGGATAAGAGGTCTTCATTTTAGTCGCAACAAGTTTGATGTGCTCTTATTGTGAAATTCTAGCTTGTAAGAGGCTTTAAAATAGCACATTTGGTGAATCCAAAAGGGAAGAATCCATTGGTTGCAGTAGTCCAAACTTGAAAAATTTATGAGAATAATTCAAACAAGGTAAAGAACTAGAGAAGAGGGACTATTTTTCTATCTACACTTATCCCCAGACAGAGGAAGAAGGGGAAGAAGAGCTCAAAGGTCTCCATCTCCACCAAATAGAACCTTATCAACACCTCCACCTGGTAGGCATTTTATTCAATCAACTAGAGTTCTCTGACCAATTAGGATGGCGTAACCCAATCCCTATGTCAACTTCACTGGAAGCAACCCACTTGCTCTCAATGCCTAGAATCCAATTCCAATTGCAACATTGAATAACATTCCATATTTCACTGGAGAGAACCATACAACTCCAATTGACCACATCCAAGACATTACAAATGTCTACGCAATTCAAAAAATTGTTGAGATGGACATTTCAGTTAAGTTGTTAGCATCCTCCTTTAAGGGTAAAGATTTGCAATGGTTCAGGAGTCTAACAGTAGGATCTATCCAGAATTGGGACCATTTGTGCACAGCTCTTCACAATCAATTCAGAGAAAAGGTAGATAATTTGTCTCTGTTGGAACAACTAACCACAATCAAGAGAGCACCAAATGAGCAAATGGCTGATTTCAACTTTAGGTTTCAAAGGACATGGGATAGAATTCCGCTTGTTGTGAGACCAACAATTGAAGGTGCCTTTCTATACTTCCTAAAATCTCTAAATTCTTATATTACAATGATGGTACAATCCATGGGAGTTTACCCACATCCTATAACATCACTATTAGAGCTGAAAATTTCTTGATTCAAGTTGGTAAACTTTCACCTAGGCCACCTATGCCTCTCTATCCATAAATAGGATCCCTAAGCATTATTTAAGCATCTACATTAGCTACCATTCATGCTTCAAGAAGTCATAGTTCTAATGAAGCTTCTACCTCATCTGCTAGTACCTCAAGTGAGCTCCAAGAAGTCATGAAGCAGCTACAAAACTTGGTAATGAGTTGGTGACACTTAAGAGACAACAAGCTCAAAATTTCATATTATATCAGCCTCAAACCCAACCCAATAGGCCTTCGTATTAGCCTAATAGACCACCAGTTAAAACTGCAAATCAGAACCAAGTCAAACCTCCTTCTAATAGGCCATTTAAGCCTTATAATCATAATGTTGTGTCTACATCTAGAACCTTAGTACCAATACAAAATAACATGGATCAAGAATATGACTGGTGCTTCCCATGAAATTAACCTCTTAACCAATCGACGTGTTTCAATGGTGCTTTGAATTAAAGTCTTATGGTGACAACAATGGGTGTGGAACAATAGAGATATGCTAAGAAGGAAATCAGACTCAAGAAGTAACTCAGCAAGAGACAACTCCAAATGAGACCACACTTATAAATTTGCAGTATGAAGATTTCTATGGTATAAATCAAGCCCCATCTCAAAGTGTAGCAGACAATACATGATCCAAGAATAGGAATATCATAAGAGGGTCATCCAATTCAAATGATCCACAACCCTCTATCACTCAATAAGGTATTGGTAATCAAATTGCAGCTCCCTTTTTCCTTGAAATTAAGTGCCCTTACATAATAAGTAGGATTCAAGGGTTTATTTTTATGCTAAGTTAACCACCAAAACCAAAAAGGGCCACTTAAAATGCCAAAAATAACTCAATTTCATCTATGACACACTTGGACACATTTATTGAGGATGTGAGGCCCACTCAAGGGTGTTTATTTGGCCTAAATCCTCATTACTTAAGTAAACATATACACAAATACATTGCTAAAGCAAGTAGGGACCATTAAGTCCCCCAACCTACTTTTCTAACAAAATTTAACAACCTAAACACAATTAATTTTATAAAATATACAACATTACAAATAAGGGTCACTCATGGTGCCCAAACAATTCATGCAACCAATAAGGCCCCATACTAACACATCATCAACATGGCATCGTAAATTAGAACATGCACAATTTCACATAATTTCACCATGTGTTATCCATTGTCATATATATAAATCAATATATATCCTGTTATCATATGATCACATCAAATAATTGAATGCACCATAACATTAAGATGTGCGAAAAAGAATTTATCCATCATATATCAAATAATTTCAATAATGGAGTAACATTTTAGTATCCAAAAATTTACTAAAATTTTCTAACATACTAATCAAGTCTAAATTGATGTTACACACCCAAATCACCATACATGTCCATGAAAGATCAAATAACATAACATAATATCAAAATGTGCCATAATCAATGTCAAATAAAAAAATATGAGTAAAGAGTCAACAGATAATCGAGGATGGAATATGTGGCCACTACATATTAACATCATTCTAGAAAAAATGTAATTCTATAACACTAACGTAACACTTAGAGATTTAAGACTATTTAAGGAGTACAACCTTGCAAGACAACTCAACAACCATATGTGTATTTTTTCTCAAATTTCTTCTAAGTAACTATTAGTGAAAAATCACAGCACCCCCAAATGTCCTGAGTTTGAAATGGGGCATTCGGTGTGATTGCACAACATTGGACCATCTCTCAAGCTGTGGGACTTGCAAAACTTGAGATGGACCTCCAGAGAAGGCTAGTTCCTGCTTCCTAATCTACCTACCACTAGATACTCTAATGTAGGAAAACCCTAATCTAATCCTAATCTAACCATTCCAAGGAGACAGAGAGAGAAAGGGTGAAAGAGAGACTACACAAAGAGGTGATACACCAGAAAAGGAAGTGGTTGATCATAGATCCAAACTACCTAAAGTGGAGAGAGGTGAGAAGAGGAGGGGGTGGACAAGATGCACCATAGACCAGAGATGAAGTTCACACAGAACACCACTTCAAGACCCCCTAAGCATAGCTCCCGAACTGTAATAAATATCGAGTATACACATTATACCTGCCATGATGAGAGAGTAAGAAGAGACAACAAAATAAGCAAGGATGGACAGAGGCATCACGAAACATATTTTATTGCTCAAAAAGTTACATGGTACATCATCAGTGGGAAAGGGGAAAGAAAATTCCATTACAAAGCCATGAAAAGAGGCTTAGACTCCGCATTATACCCTAAGAAAGGAAGAGAGAGGAGGGCAAGAGAACAATGACCAACATGAGGAACTCGGGTAGAACACAAAGGAACACAAAGGAGCCCGCGGAAGCCGCCACATGTCAATCCGGCATAATTTTAGAAGCGAAAGGAAGGGGATGAATCTTTAAGATGTGCGAGGCTACCACGTACACCTTGTTTGGACAAAATCTTTTAAATATTGTGTGCCTGCGACCCGATCTTGAGACATATCATATCTTTCGACTGGAAACTCAGATTTGGGTAGGTGAGAATTTTTGGAAAGATCTCAAAGGCCTTCGCTTTTGACCTACCTCCATTAATGTTTTGGCCCACTAATTTCAGGGGCTTTTAAGTCTCCCACCTACCACCATGATGAAGAATGGGCCTCTTTCTTTCCCAGTAAGGGACAACGACGGGGGCATGGGTCTTGGCAAAGAAAGCTCTTCATTATGGTAGGTGGATTTCAATGCTTTCTGGAGTGGTTGGAGTAGGAGGAATTCAATGCATTGCGGGGTGGTTGGAATAGAGTTTGATTTTCCCTCTCTCTTTCTCTCTCATTCTTCTATATATTGTAAAGGAGGGGCATATTCAAAGGTTGGTCATTATTTCTCTCTTGCCCCCCTCTCTTTCTTCCTTAGGGTAGAATGCAAAGTCTAAGCCTCCTCTCATGGCTTTGTAATGGCATTTTCTTGCCCCTTTCCCACTGATGATGTACCGTGTAACTTTTGGAGCAATAAAATATTTTTGTGATGCATCTGTCCATCCTTGCTTATTTTGTTGTCTCTTCTTGTCTCATCATTACAGGGTATATTGTGCATACTCTGATGTTTATTGTAGGTTCGTGGAGTTGTGCTTAATGGGTTTTGAAGTGGTGTTCCATGTGAAACTTCATCTCTGGTTTGTGGTGCATCTTTCCCACCCTCTCCTCTACTCACCTCTCTCTACTTCAAGTAGTTTGGATCTGTGATCAGCCACTTCCTTTTCGGTGTATCACCGCTTAGTGTAGGATCTCTTTCCCTCTCTCTCTCTCATGTCTCCTTAGAATGGTTAGATTAGGATTAGATAGGTTCTTCCTGCACTGTAGTAGCTTTTGATAGGTAGATTAGGAAGTAGGAACTAGCCTTCTTTGGAGGTCCATCTCAAATTTTGCGAGTCCCACAACTTGAGAGATGGTCCAATGTTGTGCAATCACACCGAATGCCCCACAAAAAACCAGGCCATTCATGGGTCTTGTGATTCTGCACTAACAATTTTGGCATGCCCAGTGGGACATTGAGGTTAGATCTTTCTCATCTTTCCAAGGTGTCTCATTATCAAATAGAAAATCTTAAGCCACCATGTAGACCTCAACAATTTTGGCACACCTGGGATAGGTCTGAAGCACCTTACCACTTCATCTTAATAGGTTGGTGTGTTCTATTAGGATTCAATGTTTTGAGGCACATGCAAAACACATCTGGTGACTCCATCTAGTCAATGACCCATCCTTTGAGTTGCATAACTTTTCCATCCTTTCCATCCATTTCATTCATTTTTCTTCCATCATCTTTCATTTTCTTCCATTCCATGAAGTTGTGCAATCATGACTTCATTTCATTTAACTCACACTTGCTTAACAATAGAACATGCAGCTGCATTCAATGTGTTTCTCAACTCCTCCGATCATCATTATGATTATCCATCCGAACCATTATGCTTACCCATATGAGCAATGTCAAAACCATTTTGGCCATGGAGCTTATCAAGAACAAGGGGATGCATATAATGGTGACAACTACATGAGAAACTGTTGATCTACTAGAAAATATTCAAAGAATGGAGGCTAGCATGGTGTAGTCTAGGTCTACAGCACAGATGAAAGCATTCAGTATTGGTTGCCGTAGGGCACCTTGTCCATGGGGCCCTTTTGCCAAGACATTATAGCCCTCAGGAGAAGCTTGACTTCATGGTTGAAATGTTGCCTCAACTTGCATAGTGGATTGAGGATATTGAGGCTTATGAGCTAGATATAAGACAACCTTGTTAATGGGTAAGTCACCACCTCCTTTTGTCCTTCATTTTCTCTTTCTCAAACTTTATCATTTTAGCATGTGCAAGAGTCAAGCCCTCACTTGCTGACCCCAAGTGTTGATTTCCCTTCTCCATCTCCTAATCTTCCATCTCATCCCAATTCTTCTTCCCTTTTCCTTCCCAAATAGTCATCCCCTCCAAACAAACAAGAATTTCCACTCCCCTCTCCACCACAAACAATTGCAAAAGCTTGTTGAACCCCAACCTACCACTCCTCTTGCTTTCCCAAGTCCATGTTGGGAAGAGACTCAAGAATCTAGTCAAGGAGAACAACAAGAAGAGAAACCAATAGAGAAGAAATGATAGAAATCTGAAGAGTTGGGCTGTTAGGTTTGGGTTTACAAAATATCCCCTTGATGGTTAAGCCAATAGAGGAGGTCAGAGTTGAAGATCTAGTGGTGGCCGAGGTTGAGTTTGCAATAGAAAAAGAACAAGAACAAGAAGGAGAAGATCAATTATGTTTTTTTGAATGTAGTGTCCATAATGGCACTTTGTCTAAAGAGGATGCTGATCTAATCCAAGCTGCACAACCAGTTAAGGAGGAAGAACAACCAGCTCCAAGTCCCATTGAAGAGGAGCAAGTTGGAGAGATCAAATCAAAGTTGAGGCCACTTAGTTAAGAAAGCATTAATGAAGAATTTTTGCTTTCATTTGAAGGGCCTGATTTGATTGATGAACCCATGATGGAAGGAGGACCATATAGTTTTAAAGGCTCCAAGTATGGAGCAAGCCACAAAAAGAACCTTCAGTTCTTCCTCCCACTTCATCCCCTTCAAGCTCTAATGTTGAAGAGGATTTTGAGCTTTCAAACTTCATGTTTGAGGATGAAGGGAACCATGGTGAGCTAGTTGCATATCAGGAGGACACCATGGAGGAGGTAGAGCACATGTAGCAAGACAACAAGGAGGTAGATTATCTATCAAACTTGGAATATTTTTGATGGAGAGGAGCCCGAGGAGATAACATCATTTTCTCCTCCATCATCCACCTTCCAAGCACATGAGCTTGCTTCCATGAAGGAGAGCATTCAAGTACAACAACATGCACTTCATAACAACCCTCTGAAACCAAGGTTGGAAGATATGAATCTTCCATGTTCTTCTCAGGAGGAAGGAAAAGAGCAAGAGGATGTCATCATCTCTCTCACACCATCCACCAAGGAAGGTCACCAAGAAGAACTCCATTCTTGGAGTTGAATTTAGAAGCAATGGGAAAATTCAAAGGACCAAACCTTGCCCAATCAGGTACTTGGCTTCATTGAGCCAAGGGAGAAGCCAAAACTAGTCATGCCTACTTCAGGGCATGAGGATGAGTATCAAAGTACCAAGGATCACCATTAACGCCTCTAGGATCCAATGCTAAATGAAGAACAACTTGAGGAGGTATTTTTGTTTGATTTGATACCTTGATGATATGGGTGGAGGATCACCTCTTGTTAGTTTTTCACTCATCAATGATAGACCATGTTCAGTGCAAATCAAATACATGGCTGCCCCTTTTGAGAAAGGGAAGCTACTTCTCCTTCCACTTGCAGGATTTGTTTGAGTCCCCTTTCTCTCTAGTTAGTGTAGGAGTAGATTTAGGTTTGTTTTTAGAAAGAAGTGTTTGTGCACACTTTTCATGTTCCACTTAGAGCATGTATGATTTTTAGTTTTGTACATAGTGTGTTGTGGTGTTTTGTTGCTCGTGCACATGACATTGGAAGTGGCATCTAGTGGGGTCAGCTCTAGTTCCAACAGTTTCCAAGTGGCTCAGGGATCAAATTTTCAAAGTTAAATCAGATTTGTGTTTACTCAGGAAGACTCCATGCCCAATGGATGCTTCAAGGCAACTAATCATTTCACCTAGCAGGCAGGTGATCCCCATGAGTCACCAAATTGTTGACCAAATAAGCTCACACTTATTTTGGGTCAACTAACACCATTTTTTTCCCTTTTGTGCTTCAATCTGAATTTTTTACATATTTTAAGCACTTAAGGCCCCTAAAAGCATTTCCATCAGATAGGAAATTTCTTCCCCTTTCCAGATATAAAGAAGTCCTTCTAACTCTTCATATTTTTCAAGTTACGGGCCGGGCCTTGAAGGATTTTTTTGCCAAAAGCGGGCCGGCGGGCCTAAAGAATATTTTTTGCCAATGGAAAATTGTGGACCGGCGGGGCGGCGGGAGACATTTTGACATTTTTTCACTTTTTCAAAAAAAAGGCACAAGTATAATTGTGGGGCCCACGGGCCCGAAAGGATTTACTTTTTGCAAAGTGGAAAAAGTGGGCGGGGGCCCGAAGATGTCTTTTTGCCCAAAATGGGAAAATGTGGACCGGCGGGCCCAGGATGAATTTTTGAAAAAGCGGGTCTGCGGGGCCATGGAGGAAATTTTTTTCCCAAGTTCTCTAAATGTGGGCTGGCGGCCGGGGTCTAGGGGGGACTGTGGGGACTTTGAAACTTTTTCACTTTTGTCAAAATGGCAAATTTTTCAAGTGTGGGGCCCACAGAGCCCAGGGGTCTCATCGGCCATTGAAAATTCACATAGAAAGAAAGGAGTCCACATGTCTCATCACAACAACTTCAAAGATTAAATCCAAAATGGTTCCCAAACAGTGCAGAGGCTTCCATGTGTCCCAAGTCCAAAAAGGGGAAAAGTTGGCCATTTAAATCAAAAGTATAAGAGTGTGCAAGGAAAGGAAGCTCCACGTGTCTCATCGGTGCAACACACACCAAGGTAAATCCAAAGAGTGGTTCCCAAAATGAGCGCGAGACTCTCCATGTGTCCTGGTCCAAAAAAGGGAAATGGATCCAAAGCATGAAAATCATAAGTATAGAGAGCAAAAGAGATGCGAAAGCCTGCCACATGTCTCATTATCGGTGTAAATTCAAAGGGTCCCAAAGTGGAGACTCAAATGAGCACGAGGCTCCACGTCTCACATGTAGGTCCAAAAAAATGGAAAGGCATCAAATCAATCAAAAGTAAAAGTAAAAAGTCTCAAGTGCAATCATGGTAAATTTAAGCAAAATTGGAGCCAAAGCAGTGTCAAAGACAAGTGGCACCTGAACTTAAAAAAAGTAAAATTTGAAAAAGTTCCCAAATGTGCGGTTCCAAATAGCTCCACATGTCTAGGGTCAGACATATGGCCCCACCAAGCAAAAGGGACTTAGCCAAATACAAAAAAAAAAAGTCAAAGAGGCAGCAAGGAAAAGGAGCCACATGTCTCTTGACAAAAAGAGGTGAATCTAGAGGCAGTCCCAAACATGCAAGACCATCTCACACGTGTCTCATCAAATGAATTTCAAAGTGCCCCAAAAGGTAATTCCCAAATGAGTGCCAACCCACCACGTGGTCGAGTCCAAAAGAGGTAAGGTCAAATGGTCATTGAAAATTCCAAAATCCTGCGGAGGCCTCCACGTGTCTCATCCATGCAAATTCAAAAGAAAAATCTTAGGGTAGTTTCCAAATGAAGCGTGAAAGCCTCCATGTGTCTGCTAGTCGAGCACAATGTCTCCACCAACAGAGGACTCAGGAAAAATATAAAGGAAACATAGGAGCCCGGAAGCCACCACGTGTCAATCTGGTGATGTGATTTCAAGAGTGAAAGGAAGGAGCTAAATCTTCAAGATGCATGAGGCTGCCACATGGACCCTGGTATGACAAGACTCTTTTAAATATTGTGTGCCCACGACCCTGATCTTCAGACAACCATATCTTTTGACTTGGAAACTCAGATTTGGGTGGGAGAGGATTTTTTTGAAAGATCTCGGTGCCATGACTTCTCACCTGCCTCCATTAATGTTTCAGCCCACTAATTTTTGGGGGCTTCAAGTCTCTCACCTACCACCATGATGAAGAATGGGCCTCTTTCTTTCCCAGTAAGGGACAATGATGGAGGCATGGGTGTTGTAGTAAAGCTCTTCATTATGGCAGGTGGATTTCAATGCTTTCTGGAGTGGTTGGAGTAGGTGGAATTCAATGCATTGTAGGGGTGGTTGGAATAGAGTTCATTTTCCCTCTCTCTTTCTCTCTCATTCTTCTATATATTGTAAAGGAGGGGCATATTCAAATGGTTGGTCATTGTTTCTCTCTTGCCCCCTCTCTCTTTCTTCCTTAGGGTAGAATGTGGAGTCTAAGCCTCCTCTCATGGCTCTGTAATGGCATTTTCTTGCCCCTTTCCCACTGATGATGTACCATGTAACTTTTGGAGCAATAAAATTTGTTTCATGATGCATCTGTCCATCCTTTCTTATTTTATTGTCTCTTCTTACCTCTCATCATTACAGGGTATATTGTGCATACTCTGATGTTTATTGTAGGTTCTGGGAGTTGTGTTAATGGGTTTTGAAGTGGTGTTCCATGTGAACTTCATCTTTGGTCTGTGGTGCATCTTGTCCACCCTCTCTCTCTCACCTCTCTCCACTTCAGGAAGTTTGGATCTGTGATCAATCAGCACTTCCTTTTCTAGTGTATCACCACTTAGTGTAGGCTCTCTTTCACCACTCTCTCTCTCTCCTGTCTCCTTGGAATGGTTAGATTAGGATTAGATAGGTTCTTCTTGCACTGGAGTAGCTTGTGGTAGGTAGATTAGGAAGCAAGAACCAACCTTCTCTGAGAGGTCCATCTCAAGTTTTGCAAGTCCCACAACTTGAGAGATGGTCCAATGTTGTGCAATCACACCGAATGCCCCATTTCACATCTCAGGCCATTCGGGGTGTTGTGATTCTGCACTAATAGTTTTGGCATGCCCGGGGGACATGGGTTACATCTTTCCAAGGTTCTCATAAGCCACCTTGACCACTTCATTTTCAAGCCTTGGGACATCAAGAGTTCATTATCATCTTTCCAAGGTGTCTCATTATCAACAACAATCTTAAGCCACCATGCAACCACAACTAATAGTTTTGGCATGCCCAGTGGGACATTGGTCAAGCACCTTACCACTTCATCTTAGTCAGGTTTTGGTGTGTTCTGTTAAGATTCAACCTTTTGGCACATGCAAAGCACATCTGACCTCCTCCATCTGTCAACACCCATTCTGAGTTGTTCTTGATGATACCTTTCCCCATCCATTTCCACCCATCTTTCATCTTTCTTTCCATTCTTCTTTTTTCTTCCATTCATGAAGTTGTGCAATCATGACTTCATTTCCTTCTTGGAATTCACACTTGTAGCAACAACATTTAGTCCACCTCCAATGTATTTCCCAACTCCTCCAGATCAGCATTATGATCAGATCCAAAACCATTATGCTTACCCATATGAGCAAGTGTCAAAACCATTTTGGCCATGGAGCTTATCAAGAACAAGGGGACACATATAATGGTGACAACTACATGGAAAATGTTGATCTGTTGGAGAAGATTCAAGGGATGGAGGCTAGCATGGTGCAATCTAGGGCTACAACATAGATGAAGGCATTCAAATTGGTATAGGGCACCTTGTCCATGGGGAGGCCCTTTTCCAAGACATTACACCCTCGGAGAAGGTTGACTTCATGGTTGAAATGTTGCCTCAACTTGCACAATGGATTGAGGATATTGAGGCATATGAGAAAAGTGTGAGACAACCTTGTCAATGGGTAAGTCAGTCACCAGCTCCTTGTCCTTCATTTTCTCTTTCTCAAACTCTATCATTTCAGCATGATCAAGAGTCAAGCCCCTCACTTGCTGCCCCAAGTGTTGATTTCCCTTCTCCATCTCCTAATCTTCCATCTCATCTCAATTCTTCTTCCCTTTTCCCTTCCAAGCAGTCATCCCTCCAAAAAAAAAAGAAGTTCCACTCCCTCTCCACCACAAACAATAGAAAAACTAGTTGAACCCCAACCTACCACTCCTCTTGCTTTCCCAAGTCCATGTTGGGAAGAGACTCAAGAATCCAATCAAGGAGAAAACAAGAAGAAGGAGAACCCAACAAGAGAAGAAATGATAGAAAAATCTGAAGAGTTGGGCTACCAGATTTGGGTTTACAAAGATCCCCTTGATGGTTAAGCCAACAGAGGAGGTCAAGGTTGAAGAGCCAGTGGTGGTTGAGGCTGAGTTTGTAGCAAGAAGAAGAAAAGAACAAGAAGAAGAAGAAAGATCAACAATTTGTTTTCTCTAAATGTAGTGTCCATATACACTTTGTCTAAGAGGATGTTGATCTAATCCAAGTGCACAACTAGTTAAGGAGGAAGAACAACCAGCTCTAAGTCCCATTGAAGAGGAGCAAGCTGGGAGAGATCAAATCAGAGTTGAGGCCACTTAATGAAGAAAGCATCATTGAATATTTTTTTTTTTTCATTTCAAGGGCCTGATTTGATTGATGAACCCATGATGGAGGAGGACCATATAGTTTTAGAGGCTCCAAGTGTGAGAGCAGCCACAAAAGAACCTTCAGTTCTTCCTCCCACTTCATCCCCTTCAAGCTCTAATGTTGAAGAGAGTTTGATCTTTCAAACTTCATGTTTGAGGATGAAGGGAACCATGGTGAGAAGTTGCAGATCAGAGGACACCATGGAGGAGGTAGAGCACATGCAACAGGACAACAAGGAGGTAGACTATTTATCAGACTTGGAAGATTGCTTTGATGGAGAGGATCCTGAGGAGATAACATCATTTTCTCCTCCATCATCCACCTTCCAAGCACATGAGCCTACTTCCATGAAGGAGAGAATTCAAGTACAACAACCTACACTTCATAATAGCCTCTCTGGAACCAAGGTTGGAAGATATGAATCTTCCATGTTCTTCACTCGGGAGGAGGAAGGGAAAAGGAAAGAGGATGTCATCATCTCTCTCACACCATCCATCCAGGAAGGTCAGCAAGAAGACTCCATTCTTGGAGTTGAAATTCAGAACAATGGGCACATTCAAAGGACCATACCATGCCCAATCAGGTACTTGGCTTCATTGGAGCCAAGGGAGAAGCCAAAACCAGTCATGCCCACTTTAGGGCATGAGGATGAGCTCAAAGTACCAAGGATCAGCTACAATGCCTCTTCAATCCAAATGAAGAGCAACTAAAAGAGGTATTTTTTGTTTCTAGTTGACACCTTGATGATTTGGGTGGAGACCACCAACTTATAGTCAGTTTTTCTCATCAAGAAAGCCATATTCATATAGTGTCAAATCATTTGCATGGCTGCCCCTTTTGAGAAAGGGAAGCTACTTCTCCCTACCGTTGTAGGATTTGTTTGAGTCCCCTTTCTCTCTGGTTAGTGTAGGAGTAGGTTTAGATTTGTTTTCAGTAGAAGAAGTGCTTGTGCACACTCTTGCATGTTCCACTTGGAGCATGTATGATTTTCCAGTTTTGTACATAGTGTGTTGTGGTGTTTTTTTCTCATGCATGCACATGGACATTGGAAGTAGTAGGGTGAGTGAGTGAGGTCAGCTCTAGTTCCAGTAGTGTTCCAAGTGGCTCAAGGGATCAGATTTTCAAAGTTCAGATCAGATTTGTGTTTACCAGGTAGACTCCATGCCCAATGGATGCTTCAAGGCCAACTGATCATTTCACCTAGCAGGCAGGTGATCCCCATGAGTCACCAAATTGTTGACCAAAATAAGCTCACACTTATTTTGGGTCAACTAACACCATTTTCCCCCTTTTGTGCTTCAATCTGAATTTTTACATATTTTAAGCACTTAAGGCCCCTTAAATCATTTCCATCAGATAGGAAATTTCTTCCCCTTTCCAGAGATATAAAGAAGTCCTTCTAACTCTTCATATTTTTTAAGTTACGGGCCGACGGGCCTTAGAAGGATTTTTTTGCCAAAAGTGGGCCGGCGGGCCTAGGGAAGAATTTTTGCCAATGGAAATTGTGGACCAGTGGGGTGGTGGGAGATATTTTGACATTTTTTCACTTTTCACAAAAGGCACAAGTATAATTGTGGGGTCCATGGCTCCGAGAAGGATTACTTTTTTTAAAAGTGGAAAAAGCGGGCCGGCGGGCCCGAGAGATGTCTTTTTTTCCCAAAAATGGGAAAATGTGGGCCGGCGGGCCCGAGGATGATTTTTTTCCAAAAGTGGGTCTACGGGGCCATGGAGAAATTTTTCCCAAAGTGTAAATGTGGGGCCGGCCGGGTCTGCGGGGGGACTTTGAAACTTTTTCACTTTTCACAAAATGGCACAATTTTCAAGTGCAGCCATGAGCCCGTGGGGTCTCATCGGCCATTGAAAAGTCATAGACCCATGGAGGGTGCCACATGCCTCATCATGCGCAACTCCAAGGATTGAATCCAAAAAATGGAGACCCCAAACAAGCGCAAGGCTTCCACGTGTCCCGTGTCCCAAAAGGGACAGTCGATGGGTCTGAAAAGTCAAAATGGGGTAGAGTAAACGAGAAGTGCCAAGTGTCTCATCGAAAACTTCAAAGTAAAAGTGAAAATCTAAGGGGTTTCCCAATAAAGCAAGTGTCAAGCCTCCACATGTCCCAGTCAAAAGGGGAAAGTAAAATTCAAAATGACTAAGTCCAAAAGTGGGAGCCCAAAATGATGTCTCAGGGTCTTCACATGTCTTGGGTCCCAAAGTGCGAAGACTCAAATGAGCATGGGAAATCCATGTCCCGAGGAACAAAAAAAAGTAGGCAAAAATTGAGCTAAGTATAGGTAAGCGATGGAAGCTGCCACGTGTCCTCATCGACAAAAATTCAAAGGTAAAATCCAAAGTGGAGACTCAAATGAGCGCGAGGCCTCCACGTGTCCCAGGTCCCAAAAGGGAAGGTAGAAGTGAAACATTTAAAAATTACTAAGTAGAGGTAGGCCAGTCGAGTGGAAGGAAGGAGCCACGTGTCGGCATGTGCAACTTCAAAAGTAAAATTTGGAGCGGGTTCCCAAATGTGTGAGCCTCCATGTGTCTAGGGTCAGACTTATGGCCCCACCAAGAAAAAGGACTTAGCCAAAATAAAAAAGAAATAGAGAGCTAGTGGAAGGAGCCACATGTGTCTCATGCACTTCAAGAGTGAATTTCAAAGGCGTGGCCAAAGCCAGACTCCCAAATCGATGAATTTCAAAATGCACGGCCCAAAAGGTAGTTCCCAAATGAGCACCAACCCCACGTGGTCGAGTCCAAAAGGTAAGGTCATTGCATTTGAAAATTCCAAAAGCCTACGGAGGCCTCCACATGTCTCATCCATGTAACTTCAAAAGTAAAATCTTGGGGGCAGTTTCCAAATGAGCATGAAAGCCTCCACATGTCTCGGGTCGGGCACAATGTCTCTCAAAGCAAAGGAGGGACTTAGGAAAATACAAAGGAAACATAGGAGCCCACGGAAGCCACCACGTGTCAGTCCGACATGATTTTCAAGAGTGAAAGGAAGGGGCTGAATCTTCAAGATGCGTGAGGCTACCACGTGGACCTGTATGGATAGACTCTTTTAAATATTGCACGCCCATGACCCTGATCTTCATAAGACCATATATCTTTTGACTGGAAACTCAGATTTGGGTGGGAGAGGATTTTTTGGAAAGATCTCGGCATCGCTTCTCACCTGCCTCCATTAATGTTTTGGCCCTAATTTTGGGGGTGTCAAGTCTCCACCTACCGCCATGATGAAGAATGGGCCTCTTTCTTGCCCAGTAAGGGACAACGACGGAGGCATGGATGGTCAACATTGTTAGGTGGATTTTAATGCTTTCATTGGTGGAGTAGGTGGAATTCAATGCATTTAAGGTGGGTGGTGGTGGAAATGCAATTTAGTTTGATTTTCCCTCTCTCTCTCTCTCTCTCTTCTTCTATATATTGTAAAGGAGGGGCATTTTCAAATGGTTGGTCATTGTTTCTCTCCTGCCCCCTCTCTCTTTCTTCCTTAGGGTAGAATGTGAGTCTAAGCCTCCTTTCATGGCTCTGTAATGGAATTTTCTTTCCCCTTTCCCACTGATGATGTACTTATGTAACTTTTGGAGCAATAAAATATGTTTCGTGATGCATCTTTCCATCCTTGCTTATTTTGTTGTCTCTTCTTACCTCTCATCATTATAGGGTATATTGTGCATACTTTGATGTTTATTGCAGGTTCTGGGAGCTGTGTTTAATGGGTTTTGAAGTGGTGTTCCATGTGAACTTCATCTTTGGTTTGTGGTGCATCTTGTCCACCCTCTCTCTCGCTCACCTCTCTCCACTTAGGTCATTTGGGGGTGTTTTGATTCTACACTAATAGTAACTTAGGGATGGGATACCATACAAAGACATCTACTTGAATGTTTCAATGCCCTGTAAGTGATGCTAAGTTTTGGAATCTAAGCGGATCACTCGCAAATGCACCAATAAAAATGGGTTCACGTTAAGGCCATACTTGTTGGATATATGAAAAATGGATTCATGGAAAAGAAATCAGAAACTTTCAACCAAACTCTTTTCCTAGTCAAGTGCCATGGCGAAATTACCTAGCTAATTTCTCCATCAAGCATAGGGAAAAAGGTACGGCCTTTCAATTTTCTCTAGTACTACATTCCACTTTCATCATTTCTTGCATTTGGAAATTAAATTTTAATTATTAGGAAATGTAACTCCAACCAATGATAAAACATTACTTCACTTAGATTTGTCAAGAGATAAAAAAATTATGACCCCGTAAGTTATCCGCATGGAGCACCCAAATATACCGCAAACCTAAAACTCCTTGCATGAACCATAATAACGTGGTACACTATGGGAACTTAACTAAGTAGTTTGAACTTAATTAACAACCTTGCATGTTGAATTTCTAAGCGCACTTAGGTTACTAGTCACTTCTAGTGATGTTGTCCTTTTATTAAAACACAATCCGTTTCGACCTTCGGTTATCGCTTGGTTTGAGTGAAAATGAAAACGACTTCCACTTATCCCTAGATCGCCAACAAGATAATCATAACCCATATGCATTTAAATGAAAACACCTTCGGAGGGTAGTTTTACGAGTGGGCTTTGGGGCCCGCTAGTCACCGAGTGATAAGAGTTGTTGTCGCAATAACTGACCGGAGAGTTGCTCTTCTAACTTGAGCTGTACTCTTTCTAATAAAATTCTGTTAGACAATATGAATTTTATGTATATGGGAGAGGATGCAGGAATAATCAAACTTTGTGTTCAAATAAAAATGAGTGTCTTCAAGTCCTAAATTGTGAGAACTTTAGATGTTTCACCATCTTGCACCAAAATTGCAACTTTAGCTCAAAGACACCTCCTTCAAAGGTTACATTGAATCCTAACTAACCATGGAACATTGTACATTTCGTTTCCACACTTTATATAGTATAAATTGATCAAATTATTGTATGAATTTTTTTGGAAAATTGTGATGTTTCTCTCACTTCCCTTTTTTATTTCTAGAAGTAACTCTAATATTTTGACTGGTTCTAAAAATGTAAATGAGTTATAAATGTTCATGGGTTGGAAATGAAATGAAAATTTGATAATGTATGTGATTATGATATGATGAATAGAAAGGAAAATGAAATCCATACTTTCTCTCTCTTCCCCTTTCTCTCTCTAGAGATAATTATGAAAATATTGATTGGGTTTTGAAAATTCAAATGGGTTAAAATATAAATGTTCATGGGTTGGAAATTAAATGAAAATTGGATACGGGATGTTACGGTGATTTGAAAAGAAAATGAATCTTAGATTTTTTTCCTCCTTCCCTTACTCTTCTCTCTCTCTCTCCCTATCTCTATCTCTCTCTATTGTATATTTTGATTGTTTGAAATGATGAATGCGTGGATTTATGCTGGAGTGTAGGGGATTTCCATACTCAGCCCTAGGGTTGACGCAACGTTGGTTGAAGGTAATCCGAACAAGAGGAATTTTTTGGATGGGATATTTTGTAATTAATGAGTTGTCATTGAAAAGTTATATTCATCTTGTAATACATGTATTAACATAGAATAATGATATGTATTGTTGTTTGAAGAATTTTTCTTGGTATATTTTAAAAAGGTAATACCAATGTGGATATATTTTATAGTGTTGAATTGGATGTGAAGTTTCACTCAATGTTGTACCTATGTTATAAAGATATTAAACTAATCTTTTGTTATGTTAATTATTGGTATATTTCCTTAACATCCACAATGCTAGGTATAATCTCCTCTCATAAAAACTATGAAATTAACAGAAAGAACTTTATAATGCCTATTATAATTCCACCTCCCATTTGAGTCTTTTTCGAGGGTATAAAACACTTATCATGCTAGTAAAAACTCTAATCTCATTAATCTTCTTCTTGTTTCTCACCTAAAGCATCTCATTAAGGACCTTTTTACCTGAATATTTTAAGAGGTGGTGATTTTACGTTATGAAACCTATCATATTGGGATGAGTGAGGTGATCATGTCTAGGTGTTGTAGGTATGACCATAGAATGAATAATTTTAATCCTTTTGTGCGTAAATTCTCATGGTACCTAGTGGATGGCCAAAGCCTTACAAGATAGTTGGTGCTTGTACCTACGATTGATCTCTTGTGAGATATAAATTATGTGAGTGGACACTATGTTTCAAATTACTTTCATATTTACCCAAAATTCAAATAGGTCCTTAGGAGACTTTGGTAATGCGAAGATAGTTTAGTATACGTTTATCATTAAATGAACCCTTCATAAGATCCTAATGACACAAGTGGAGCTAGTGCACTAGTGTACAATGCATTAAAATCTTGTTCATGGTATCTTTAGTTACTCAAAGATAAATATGTCACCTTGGCTAGTAACAACTTTACACCTTTATCCCTTACGAAGGTATAATGGGATAAATATGTTTTCACACCTTACACCGACCTATAGTCCCATGGACCCCCTAGTGTAATTTAAAGTAAACTAAACCTAATGGAATCCCTTATAAGATAAGTATTAAATTAAAGTGAGAAATTGTAGTCTTGGAATACCTCAAGTGGCACGAAGCCTTCGCAAGACAGGGACAGTTGATTACTCTAATTTTGACATGTGGTAGGGTTTAGAAACCATTGAGTAGAAATGAATAAAATGTATTGAGTGACATCTTATGATGCTAATGAACAAGGAGCTATGATGTATTGTTACTAATGATTGTAAATATTACCTTAGAAGGATTTTGAAACACATAAAATTATATAACTTTTGCATTTGAACTCCCTTTATCCCTCTAAGATAATTGTGACCCTTAGTCGCAGATTACCATGTGCTTTCTCATAGGGTTTAGTTTCCCCTATCCATGATTGCTTATGAAAATAATAGATAACAGAGCCTCTCTTACAGGTATTGGTGAATGAAACGCTCATACATTGAACTAAACAAATTAAATAGTTCATGTTAGTGTAAAATCATAGCACCCCCGAATGGCCTGGTTGTGAGTGGGGCATTCGGTGTGATTACACAACATTGGACCATCTCTCAAGCTATGGGACTTGCAAAACTTGAGATGGACCTCCAAAGAAGGTTGGTTCCTGCTTCCTAATCTACCTGCCACAAGCTACTCTAGTGTAGGAAGAACCTATCTAATCCTAATCTAACCATTCCAAGGAGACAAGGAGAGAGAGAGAGGGAAAGAGAGCCTACACTAAGCGGTGATACACCAGAAAAGGAAGTGGTTGATCATAGATCCAAACTGCCTGAAGTGGAGAGAGGTGAGAAGAGGAGAGGGTGGACAAGATGCACCATGGAACAGAGATGAAGTTCACACGTAAAACCACTTCAAAACCCATTAAGCATAGCTCCTAGAACCTTCAATAAACATCAGAGTATGCACAATATACCCTGTAATGACGAGAGGCAAGAAGAGATAAAAAAATAAGCAAGGATGGATAGATGCATCACAAAATAGAGTTTATTACTCCAAAAGTTACATGATACATCATCAAAGGGCAAGGGGAAAGAAAATGCCAATACAGAGCCATGAAAGGAGGCTTAGACTCCGCGTTCTACCCTAAGGAAGAAAGAGATAGGGGGGCAGGAGAGAAACAATGACCAACCGTTTGAAAATGCCCCTCCTTTACAATATATAGAAGAATGAGAGAGAAAGAGAGGGAAAATCGAACTCTGTTCCAACCACACATGCAACACATTGAGTCCACCTACCACACCCCAGAAAGCATTGAAATCCACCTATAATAGTGATGGGTTTTACTGCAAGACCCATGCCTCCGACGCTTTCCCTTATTGGGAAAGAAAGAGGCCCATTCTTCATCATGGTGGCAGGTGGGAGACTTGATAGCCCCCAAATTAGTGGTGTGAAACATTAATGGAGAAAGGTGAGAATCTGGCACCAAGATCTTTCCAAAAGTCCTCTCCCGCCCAAATATGAGTTTCCAATTGAAAGATATGGTAATGTCAAAATCGGGATCATGGGCATGGAATATTAAAAAGAGTATGTTTCAGATCTGGTCCACGTGGTAGCCTCACGCATATTAAAGATTCAACCCCTTGCTTTCACTTCTAAAATTGTGCTAGACTGACACGTGGTGGCTTCCGTGGGCTCCTCTGTGTTCCTATGTGTTTCGGCTAAGTCCCTTTTGTTTGGTGGGGCCATAAGTATGACCCTGGACACATAGAGGCTCAACGTGCATTTGGGAACCCACTCTGAATTTTACTTTTGAATTTTCCCCTGCGCCGACACTCGCTCATTCCATTGGCCTACCTCTTCTTAGACTTTTCAATGACCACCTCTGCCTTTCGGGCTCGGGCGCATGGAGGCCCAAAGTGCTTTTTGAGTCTCCGCTTTGGGTCACACCTTTGAATTTGCACTGATTCAACACTTGGTGCCATCCGCTAGCTCTCTATACTTAGCTAATTCGGGCCTCGATCCATTTGACTTTTGTTGGACCCAAGACATGTGGAGAGTCTGCGCACGTTTGAGTCTCCGCACTTTGGACCTAGCCTTGGTGTTGCACCGATGAGACACGTGGAGGCTTCCACCGAAGCCCTTATACTTAATCATTTTAAATGGCTGGCTTTGTCCCCTTCTGGGACCTGGGACACATGGAAACCTCACACTCATTTGGAAACCTACTCCAGATTTTACCTTTGAAGTTCCGCCGAGTCAACACGTGGTCCCTTCTGGCTTGGCTTGTTCCTTTCTATTGTGTTTTCACTAAGTCCCTTTTGCTTGGCGTGACCATAAGTATGACCCTTGACACGTGGAGGCTCAGCGCGTATTTGGGAACCCACTCCAAATTTTACTTTTGCAGTTACGTCATTGAGGCATGTGGAACTTTCTGTTGGCTGTATCCCCTTTTGACTTTTCAACTATCGACTTTGTCCCTTTTCGGACTGGGACACGTGGAAGCCTGGCGCTTGTTTGGGGTCTTCCTTTTTGATTCCATTCTTGGAGTTGCACCGATGAGGCATGTGGCACCCTCCACGGGTCTGTGAATTTTCAATGGCCGATGAGATCCTGCGGGCTCACGGGCCTGCACTTGAAAATTGCGCCGTTTGCGAAAATTGAAAAAAGTTTTGAAGTCCCCACGCACTGCCGACCCGTATTTTCCACTTGGAAAAAATTTCCCCCTCGGCCCCGCAGACTTGTTTTTACCAAAGTCATGTCCGAGCCCGCCGCCCACATTTTCCACTTGGGCAAAAAGAAGTCTCCTGCCCGCCAACCCACATTTTCCACTTAGCAAAAGTAATCCTTCTTGGGCTTGCATGGGTCCCGCAATTATACTTTTGGATTTTGTGAAAAGTGAAAAAATGTCAAAATGTTTCCTTCTCGGTCCATGATTTCCATTGGCAAAAATTCTTGCCTAAGCTCGCCTACCCGCTTTTGGCAAAAACTCCTTCGCAGCTCCTGGCGACCCGTAACTTTAAAAATACAAAGAGTTAGAAGGACTTCTTTATATCTATGGAAAGGGAAGAAATTTCCTAATTGATGGAAATGATTTTAGGGGGAAATGGTGTTATTTGACCCAAAATAAGTGTGAGCTTATTTTGGTCAACAGATTCTTGTATAACAATCATCGATTGCATCTTGAAAATTGCTATGCTTTGTGAAACAATCCAAAGGGAAACAAATAATCCATTCCTCGTGGTACATGAGAAACACAAATTATCCCGAAACATCCAAAATGTATATATTTGTATTCTCCACTTTTTCATTTTTTTATTATTTCACTTTTAGTAAGTAGATGGAAACGAGAAAACTAGACACCATTTTCTTTCAAATGAATTGGACTGTCATCATATCTTACAGAGTACTTTGAGCGGTCAAGCTCCATTAGTTATGTCCACGCCTTGCTCCAAGAATCCTATTTCGCCGCAGTTAGGATGATACTAGAAAAATTGGAGTTGCCTTTATTTCTACCCCCAACATATTTCCCAACAAATCCATTTTTTCAAAATCTTGCAATCATGACGTTCCATGAGACAATATATGGTGAGGTATTTTTTCCCAACAGTCCACATGCCTTGTAAATGCTCCCACATCTGCATACATGTCAACCAGGGCACTTGCAATAACAACATCTGACAAAAACCCCCTTTTCCATTCTACAACAATGGATACCCATGCCCTGTCCAAGGCTCTCAATCGACACAAGTGGGGATTATGTTGACAAAAGGATATGCATGGGGGTGTTTCATGCAGAGGAAGAGTAACAGAGACAATCTTGCAAAGACATACATGGGACAGGAGGAAAATCCACTTTCTCTTCCTTAAACAAATATAAGTAGCTACTCGAAATAAAATAAAAAGATCAGGAAAAATGAACTGGTAGCCATCGTTGGTCCTAAGAATGGTGTTGCAAAGGTTACAGTCACGCATAGCACAAGTGCTCGGACGTAGAAGAATGTAAATCGGTAAGGCTAGACATTATATCCCATGAAGCAACTCATCAACCTTAGCCTTCTAATTCCTCTACATACAACAAAAAAACTAGCAAAGTAAGAATAGATCCTCTCATATACATCGAAGTAGCTTTAAGAAGATACAAATTCGGAACAATCATTTTTGTATAGTAAAAGAGAGATTAGGTTTATATTTAGTTTTATGTGCAGGACTAGTTTAACCCATGATCCGATCAAGGATGGCTATTAGGGACAACTCCACTTTTACACTCATTGCAACTATCTAATTACTTCTAAATTTATAACATTCGCTTGGCTTTTCATGATGGTTAATGCCTCTCGAATCGATATAAAGTGTTTGGATTATTCTGCAAGGAAAATGAAAGATCTAAATGGTGTCTAGGATTTCTCTCTCTCCATCACACTCCTCGAGCCCCAAAATCCTGACTTCCCCCGCCAACACATGACTATCATATCTAATCAAATTAAATTATTTTAATATTCCTCTAGTCATTAACAATCGAATTTGAGAGGCACTACAACACACTTAAGAAAAATTAATCAGAGTCTTTGAGGCATTTAATCCCTAAGTGAAAAGTAAGAGTTACACAAATCATAATTGCTCTTTAAACAATGTTAATATGAGATCATGGAAATATAATTTAAGACATGGGAAATCAAGAGGGAACTATGAAATGATGGTTACAAAAATCATATGCACTTTGAATGTTGATCAACCAATTAAAATTCCTAAGACGATATTAAAACTAATGAAAGTTAAGGAGGGCATCAATATGATCTAATATTAAAATGGGAAACATATAACCTTGAGGTATGAGCACATATTTCATAAGCATAGTGTGTTTTGAACAATGATGTAAAGTGAAATATTGAAGATGTAGCTTCGAGAACAAGAATATTTTCCTATATGTTAAATGCTCTTCAATCTATAAGGTTAAACGATGAAATTGATTCATAACAAAGATGTAACCATGAAAGATGTAGGATATTTCTAGCCTTAGGATTCTCGTGTGGGGTTGAGTCATTGAAACATGTACATCCCTTGTGAGTAAGTTTGTTAATTGTGAGCTCTAGTATTTTTCTTGTTGTCTATGTGGGTCCATATTTGTTTTAGTGTCCCTTGTGACATTAAGTTATTCTATTTAAGCTCTTGTGTTGTCATGTAAGAAGCAAATAAAGACCAAAAAAATAAAAATAAAGTTTGATAATTTTAGTGTGGCTTTGGATGTGCCATTTGATGGGCACTACATAATTCTATGACACTATAGCTCTTTTGACGTAAGCAAAATTGGCTTACATAATAAAGTGAGGACCACCATTCTAAATTTCTATCTTATGCCAGAAAGGTATTATCAAATTCCAAGCATGTGTGGAAGTTTGATTTTCCACAACTTTAACCTAGTGGCTGTCACATATTAACAATAGAAAAAATCCACTACTTCTCACCACGCAGTTCACGTTCATGTACGGCAATGATTTTTGAAAACCTTTCTTTATGTAAAATTCTTATTGTCTTCTCATCGTCCTTGACACGCATAGGAAAATAAATGAGGGCCAGGATCACCGTTATCGCTTATACAAACGCCTCCAATCACGCGAAAAGGGTCGTCTCGATGCAGTCGAAGCGACAGGAATGAAGAAATGGAGAAAATTATATTTCAGCATTTAAACTTGAAGAGAATTCTTCGCACAATGCAGTGCCCCATTCCGAGTGGGAGACTAGTGAGAATGAAGTGATTTGATTTTCGAATGAGGAAAATAGTGGCTGTCAATATTACCAACAAGAAACATCCACTACCTAGTCGTTGTCACACTGAAGGACCATTAAAAATAGGAAAAATACACCGTTCTCACTGTGTAGTTCACGTTCTCCACCTACGTACTCGGAGCTGCTGCTATGGATGTCGATTTTGAGAGAAATTGCTGTACTGCAATGCTTTTGAAAAGCTGGTTTCTCACCGTGCTTGACTCGCAAAAGAAAATAAATGCGTAGGTATGGAGCTATAAAATTTGAAGGAGCTTCACAACATTGCTGCAAAGCGAGTGTTTGTTTAATGGCGAAGTATATGCCAGCAAGGATGCTCCACTCTGCTCTCTTCTACACCACCCTCATGCTCTTCCTTCTTCCCTGCAGTTGCATCTCCCAGGAGGGCGCAATTCTTCTCAACATTAAGCGGGGAGATTGGAGGGATACGCGTCATTTTTTGAAGGACTGGAATGCCTCCCACTATAACCCCTGCATTTGGAATGGAATCTCTTGCAATAAATTCAATGCCGTTACTACACTTAATCTCACGGGCGCCTCAATTTCAGGGAATCTGACTTCTGCAATATGCGGACTTGCTAGTCTGGAGGCACTGATTCTCAGAGGGAATGCTTTCCACGGCCCCTTCCCCGACGGAATCTTGGAGTGCAAGCGTTTGCGGTTGCTCGATTTGTCCGACAACTACTTCGCCGGTCGGTTGCCCAGTCGCATCTACGAATTGAGCGAGTTGAGAATCTTCAACTTGGCAAACAATAGTTTCAGCGGTTCCATTCCTCGAGGTTTCCGTATGCTGCCACAGCTCGAAGCCCTCTTCCTACATAAAAATAGCCTCAGCGGGACACTCCCTGCTTTTCTCGGGAACTTATCGAATCTTTCCAACTTCACCATTGGCGATAATCCGCTTGTTGGTGGTGTCATACCGCCACAGCTCGGGAATTTGAAGCGGCTGCAGCAGTTGTGGATATCTAATTGTAGTCTAGAAGGTGACATTCCTAATTTCTTCAGCAATCTAACGCAGCTGGAGCTTTTAGATATGTCGATGAATCATCTCTCGGGCGTTCTTCCGTCCAGTTTGATGCTTCTCTCAAATTTGAGAGAACTGTACTTGAATGAGAACAATTTGTCTGGACGGATTCCGGCAAACATTGGCCAGCTGTGGAGCTTATCGAGTTTGGATCTTACCGCCAATCATCTAAACGGTAAAATTCCCGAGAGCATTGCCAATCTGACATATCTGAATTCTCTGCAAATGTCTGAAAATCAGCTAAGAGGAGAAGTACCTGTCCAGCTCGGCAAGCTAAGGTATTTGAGTTACTTGAAGCTATTCGACAACGGGCTTAGTGGATGGTTGCCCCAGAGTTTGGGTACATTCTCCAATCTCATTCTCGTTGATGTGGTCGGAAATGAATTGGAAGGCCCTCTCCCAAAAGATCTATGTAAACGCGGAATGCTTTATTCATTGGATGCATTTCAAAACAATTTCAACGGCACACTGCCTTCTTCCTTAGAGAATTGCAGTAGCTTAGAACATTTAAAGATACACAATAACCAGCTGACTGGTGAGATTCCTCCGGGGCTATGGGGTGCTTCACGTCTTGTAGAGTTGTCTCTACACAACAATAAGTTCGAAGGCCAGATTTCTGCTGTAATTGGCCAAGCGAAGACTCTGGCTTGGTTGGACATAAGCAACAACCGGTTTGGCGGAAGAATCCCTCCACAAATTGGGCAGCTGACGAATCTCCAACAATTTTGTGCAAGCAATAACGGTCTCTCAGGCCCCGTTCCAGATGAGCTCATGGGCTTAAGTTCGATCGCTACTCTCCAGCTCGATCATAATTTTCTCTCTGGGGAAATTCCCAAGAGTATAAAGTCTCTGAAGAAACTCTATCAGCTCAATTTGGGTAACAATCGACTTACAGGTAAAATCCCTGCATCTCTGGGCAGCATGCCCACACTGAACAGTCTTGATTTGTCAAACAATATGTTTTCAGGGACGATTCCTTCCAAATTAGGAAGCATGAGATTTTCTCTTTTCAATGTATCTGGCAATCGCTTGTCTGGCCGGGTTCCTGATGGTCTAGACATTTCGGCTTACAAAGAGGATTTTCTTGACAACTCGGCACTATGTGGGGCCGGAATTTGATGCTACCGTCGTGTCCTTCAAAGAAGATATCGTCTCGGAGTTTGGCTACCATTGTGGTGCCACCTTTACTTTTAGCAGCTTTGGCCTTGTGTTCCATTTCGATGTGTTGCTCCTGTCTCAGGAACCCAACTGGTGCGCCGTCCTGGAAGTTAAAGTCTTTCCAGTTGCCAGAACTAGACGAGTCATACATCGTCCGTAATTTGAAGGAAAGCAACGTCATTGGATGCGGAAGCTCTGGAAAAGTTTACAAGGTCACTCTGTACAACGGGCGTAAGGTAGCTGTTAAGAAGATCCGAAACATCATCGGATCAGGCAGATTGAAGAGAAAAGGTGAGCAGGTGGAAGTGGAGGTGGATACATTGGGGCTCATCCAGCACACCAACATCTTGAAGCTTCTGTGTTGCATTTCAAGTGAAGAGACGGATTTTAAGCTGTTGGTATATGAGTACATGTCCAACGGGAGCTTGTCAGAGTGGCTGCATCATGATTTGCGAGAAGCAGAGAGGGTCTTGCCATGGCCATTACGATATAATATCGCACTGGGCGCAGCTCGTGGACTGAGCTATCTACATCACGATTGCTCCCCGCCAATTTCGCACAGGGATGTGAAATCAACCAACATCTTGATGGACGGAAATTTCGAGGCTAAAATTGCAGATTTTGGACTATGCACAGTATTTGATAACTTGGGCGATGAGTACTCTGTGTCTGGTTATGTCGGATCCCATGGATATATAGCCCCAGGTACGATTTTCTCTCACTTTTCCCATTTCTTAAATTGTTGTATGTTTTGGGAATCGATCAGTATAAGTATGTGATATGTTTGCAGAATACGGGAGTAAACTGAAAGTGAGCGAGAAAAGTGACGTGTACAGCTTTGGAGTAGTGCTGTTGGAAGTGGTGAGTGGGATGAAAGCGACGGGTGAGGTGGTGTATGGTGAAGGGGTGGACATCGTTAAATGGATACGCAACACAATTTGCAGGGGGAAAGGAGAGTCGGCAGTGCTGGATTCGCGAGTAGTGGATGAGAATTGTGAAGAGCAAATGTTGCGCGTGATGCGTGTGGGAGTGCTCTGTACAAACAACGCACCACACCGGCGGCCTTCCATGCGGAAAGTGGTGGAGATGTTGATGTCTTGTAGTTGCAGCGACAGGAATGAAGAAATCGATAAAATGATGATATTTAATAATTTGATAATTCCTCGCGTAAAGCAACCTTTGTTGGAGGTGCAGCGCCCCATTCCGACTCGGAGACTAGCGAGAATGAAGAGATTCGTTTTTCAGAATGAGGAAGGCACTTTGAAATTTATTGTGTCCCCATCTCCCAAAGGGAATGACAAGAAATGGAACGCCGAGCTTATCTTCCGGATCGATTGTGGGTCAGTTGATTTTACTAGTCTACTGTTTCCAAAACTCTATTAATAGGAAACCGACACACACGTGTACCTTTTTCTGGCAACCATGTTAGGCCCGCTGCACCGATGGAGAAAGTGCTAACCAGGCTTGGATTTTGCAAGGCGTTTAGAAGACGTATTTAGTCATTTTAGATGTCAAAATACAACCACTTTTAAAATATGACCATCATGATTGACATGTAAGAATATAATTTAAACGTCAAAATGACATGTCTATTACAAATTTAGGCTATTCTCCACACTAGAAGCCATTCTCCACACAAAATGTATCACTTTTACAATACCCCTGAAAAGACCCTTTTGTAAAAGCAGTACATTTTGTGTGGAGAATAGCATTCGTCCCCACACCGCCGCATCGAATAGTAGTGTTGTCATTTCAATGTTGACAAAAGCAGTAGTAAATTTTGCATGTTCAAATTTTAAATTTTCTCTAAATCCCATTCATTTATTTCATTTCCCATATTTTATTACACAGCGGCTAAAAATCCTTGTTTTCAATTCCACTTGTATTCATGAATGATTTGCTTACTCGGGCGGAGGGCGGAAATGTCAATGAGCTCAAGGGTGTTGTTGGTTGGCAAAGAACAAAATGGCAAGGGAAGAGGACAGTCATCGAGAGAAGTGGCGGTGTAATCATTGCTTAGTGCAAAAATGGCACATTGAATCGATTCGTTGGGGCCCAAGATATTATTCAATGCTTGTGATATTCATTACAAGTCCATGATGGTGCTCCTGGGGAACAAGTTAGCTATCAACCCTACCATTTCCAACAAAATACATTCGATTCTCATAGAAGGTCATGGGAATTAGAAGCAAGAAGGAATCGTGGGTCGTAGTTATTTCCTAATTTGAAACACAACTAACGAATAGAGTTTCCTCTGCTCTCTATTTAAATACAATAAAGAGTAGAGTGTGACATCACCACAATTGTTATTTCATTTTTTTGTAGGAATTGTTTTACTTTTATTTGTGTGTAACATCTCATGTACATGAAAATTCATCATCTTGTTGTTTTAATGTTGCAAAGTATCAAAATGTTTACCCATTTGTATTTTATCTTTTCACCCCTTTTTCATGTTTACCCATTTGTATTTTATCTTTTCATTAAATTTTAAAGATATGTATGTTTTGTTGTGTTTCAATTCATCCAATAACATCTGTAACTCTTTTATTGAACCCGTATCTTGTTTATGAGAAAGATACTTATTTGTGACTAAAATTAGAGATTTTCATGACTTTCGTTTGTGTTATTTATGTGGTAATTATAAATAACTTCAAACTTCACATTTTTCTGGATGTAACAAATGATTTGATGTACACAAAACGAGATACCACTATATGAGTACTTTCTTTTTCTTCTCATACAAAATGTGTGTTAACATCCCCAATTTTGATTTAGCAATAACAAAAAGGGCTTGGAAATTGAAATGTTTATACAAGATTTTTTATTTTAGTCTGAATTGTATGTATAATTTCCTCCTAAGGTTTAATCAAAGGTGTTTGTTAAGTCTTCTTTGGTCACCGTTTTAGGTGTTTTAGGTCGTAGAGATTCATATTTTAATGTGGTGTGCGGTGTGGAGTCATTGCACATCATGTAGAGGCTACCTCATTTTTTTCTTGTAGACTTATTCTCAAATATACAAAAGTGACTTTTTAAATTATTCACAAAGGGGAAAATCAGTATAAAATTGTGTGTTTTGGTGGACAATAGGAAATATGGTATCCAATAAAAGCATAATTTATGCATCATATGGGGTTTTATATAAGAGTAAGCTACCTAGCAACTATTTTACAATTGACATCAAGTTAAAGTTAACTTGCTCATACCCACCAACCAACATGTGGTGGTTTCACACTCAAGAAAGATTTATTCCAATGGAATGTTTTGATAGAACAATTATTTTATTTACAATATTTTTTCTAGTACATTTGGAATGCACATTTAGCACTTGGCCCCACCGCCACTTTCATGATGTAGTACACATATGAACTTTTCTTACAAATTTTATGCTATAATTTCTTCCGATCATAATTTTTTTGAATGGAGATATAATTCACAATCATAATTTACTCTAACCAATTGTGTTAGTTGATATATAATTTCAACTCAAATAATCTCATTATCTCAAATCAGTTAATGATGATGGTGGATGACCAATTGTAATAGAACATGGCCAATTTAATTTTATTTATTCATTGATTTTTTCTTAATGAATGAATGAGGATTTTTAGAGTCATAGAAGAAATTCCAAGAGCTGCATATTTTATCTAGGTAAGGGATTCACAATTTTATAAGATTTTGTTTTCATAGACTTTTTGAAGTCATAGACGAGGATATGTGAAGGCCAAGCAAGAAACCATACTCATCCACAACCAATATTCAACTATTATTTTAGTAAGAGGGCCACTTCCATTGTGGTGGCACCCATAAGAAACACAAGGATAATGATATATTGGAATTTATTTATTACCAAGGAAAAAGCCAACCAACTAACATTGTTTGTGTGAAGAAAATATTTGTGTTACGCTCTCTTGTAACCTTAAATAGCCAAATAATTGCGCATCTACGTAAAGCAATTATTACTATCTCCATCTCATTCTCTCTAAACCTTAAACATATGAATTCCTATGGAACTTTTGTAGAGAAATATTGATTTCTCTTTGTAAATTTCCATTACCTTAATGATTACGAAACCTTAGTGAGCAAATACTATTCTCTCTCTAGAAATTGAAATTCCAGGATATAGTTGTTTACTTTATAAAATAAGTCCATGTCAATTTTTATATGAACCCATGACATTGTACCTTAGTAGGATGATTTGTATTGAGCTATAATCCGATGGACAACACATGAACAATGGTGTTTAATGTGATATAAAATTTAATTCACAATAAAAAGTGATGTAGAAAAAAACTAATTTTATTAAAATTTAGAATGCATACAAACTAGGAAATTCCATAAGAGAGATGTGCACCCAAAAATCAATCTCTTTATTCAAAACAACCTACATTATAACTATATAATGAAGAATAAGGAAAATATATCAAAACAGAATATGAAGGTTTCCATCCGGAACCAAAATTTTCATCCTATATGGAGACCATTTGTATTTACCTTATGGATGGATTCAAAACGAAAGAAGTGAAAAAATCTGAAATTTATCCTATTATGATTAAATTGTTTTAGTTCTCTTTGTTGGGGTCATATCTCCTACTTCATTGAACTGATTAGATAGATGTATAATTCATTTGTAAGATGAAAGAGTGAACTTGGAAAATGTCTCCATAAAATGATACTTTGGAAATCAACATACAATTGAAATCCCAAAATGTTATGAAGAAACTCGTAAATGCAAAATGCTAAAATATTCCAAAATTTGCAAAAATATACTTTCATGAATTTCCAAAAATAACTTCTTTGAAATATTGTTCTAGATCACATGAAGATAAAAGTAAAGAGAAAAATATATTAATTTTAAACACTTTATATCTATATTTCGCATGTAATTTATACTATGTATTTTTGAAAATAAGAATGAAATTTGATGATCAAAAAAGATGAATTTGAAGTTTATACATTGTGGGGCATTTTTCAGTGTTCAATAAACGATTAATTATTTATTGTGTTGTATTCTTACCTTGTAAGTGTAATAAAGAGATTTAATCAAAACACTCAACCCTAGTATAAGATCTATGCATAACTTTTCTTAATGTGTGTGATCCTTCATAGCATAGAAAAAAATTGAAACCATAGAATAAAATTAAACCTTTTACTCGATGGCGCCTCCTAGGTTAGGTAAATAAAACCCCTAGTTGAAGTTTACCGTCATAGTCGTTATGTGTTAGCAACATTGTCATGAATCCATCTTTTAGAAATGATGTGGTCCAACTTTATCCAGAGTATGTGGTTTTCTTCTAGTTTTGGTAACCACAAAGATAATTTCCTCTCTTCAGACCCGACACTATGTTGAGTGGTCAAGACCGCCTTGGAAGTCACCTTATGAGTCCTTGATCGAAGCAATGGCTATACAGTGTAACCTTACAATCTGTGGGGTAGGTAGAGCTAATACTCCCTTAGTATCCTTTTGGATTGCCAGGTCTTACATGATTAGATCTAGAAACTAACTTCATCAGCCGAATGAAGTCCTGTTGATCCAGATTTACATAAATGGAGGTTGTCAAATACTTGATCTAGGTCTTAAACCCTTATTAATGAACTCCTTAGTTCCTCTCAGTTAAATGTGTTACCTTGGTTTCTATCAACATATCACCTTGGTCTTTTCTTGAAGGTGGTCTAGCATAAATATGTCCTCTTTCCTTAAACTCATATATAGTTGAGGCGTTGATCATTAGGTGCAGTTGGAATTAAACCAAACCTCATTTGATTAGGAGGTTAACTTGGGATTCGTGTGTAGTTATAATGCTTCCAATCATATACTTATTCAAAATGGTAAATAAGTACTTTCGTAACTCTTTATGTTATAAAGTGACACCCAAAAAAGAGACTTAGCAAACATTGTAAATGAAATGAGAAACAATAGTATGTGTGATAATGGTTTAGGAACCAAAATTCACTTGAAGTTCTTATGGATGATTTAGGCATTGAATTTTTGTTAATAATGGATACAAATTTATTCTAGATGGGACTAAGTGTTTGAGCCAGTTTAGAGTCCACTAAAAATAAGATAAAATAAAATAATGTCTTGTAGATGCTTAACTCGAATCAAACCAAGATTAATACTAAAATAACCATAGTACGAAAACAAATGTGCTTCGAATGGAAGGAAGTTTATAGGAAAGAGAAACTTGAACCTTCACCTCCTTTGATGTGTATTATTTTCCCTCGACAACTTCTGGTTGGTCCCCTTGCATAATGAGGGTAAAATTAAATGTCAACTAAACATATTTTGAGAAAAAAACCTTTAGCATAAGAACGAGAGAATTAGGAACTTTGTAGGTAATTGGAAATATGGAATTTAATTATGTAAGTTATGGAGATTGTCATAAGGGATAAAGAGAAAACTTAAATGGTCGAACAATAAGTTGAATGTGAAATGAATTGTAGAATCTGTATGTGGAAAATGGATAAAATCATCCTTGTATAAAAATGTTCCTTGAATGTTAATCATAACTTAGATTTATTCATGGAAATGATGTGTCGTGGGGTTGCCAATCCTTGAGTCCCTTTTCTTGTGTTTGGGTTATTACTAGCATTCATTCATTGGGGAAGGTGTGGCATCAACATGTATATGGTGTCGTCATGTGTCTATGTGGGTCGATGGCTTATGTAAGTGTCATATGTGTTATGGAGTTTTCCTTACTTGGAGACTTTGTGGCGTTGTGTAGTGAGCAATGTAAGTTAAAAAAAAAATCCTAGTATTTTATTGTTGTATTTATGTGTATAAAATGTGGGTGTTACACTTGGTATCAGAGCGGAGGTTCATGCTCTCGAACCTCTGGGATAGATTTGAGTTGTGATGGTATTGCATGATGGTGGTGGATATTAGAAGAGTAATGTGATATAAGCGTGATGTGAACTATGTCATAATTGTGAAATTATGAACGCACATGTTGTGTATGTCACTTAGTGCGTATTTTTTTATCATATTGATGTGCTTGTGATGAGAGTATTATCTCTCCTTTTCATGGAGTCTATGAAGATTTCACGTGTGATGTACCGCCTTATTATGTGTGACAAAAGAATGTTAAATTGTGGATTGTGAATTTTGGAGCATTTTGTCATTTTATGATATGTAGGTGTATTGATGTATTGCACAACAAAATTGGTGTAAAGTGAATTAGATTGTATCATGATGTTGTCACTATATTGTGATGAATCATGTGCATCACCATGTTATATTGCAATTGACTATATGTTGTAAAGTTAGACATTGTGTTCCTCATACATATAATTCATGTAATATGTGATGGTTCATGTCGTGATTTAGGGGCATATGGTGAGCATATGATCCCTATTGTACAATGATTGCACTTTGGGTGCAGAATGTGGTAATGTGATGTATCGTAACCCATGAAAGTAATGATTGTATTTTACCCTGTATATATACCATGCATAAGACGCTATGGTTAATTTCTGTGAATCACCATTGTGTTAGTGATGTAGTTATACATTATGTTGTGGACCCTACACTAACCAAACCTAACAAAAATCAATAAAAGGTGTATGTTTGGAGTGAGGAAATGTGTACCATTGACCATTCACTTGAGCCAAGTACTAGATAGGAAGTGGAGCCTTACATGGTCTGAAAACCCACTTTTGTTCGTTTGGTATGTGTGGCACTTGCTCAATGGGTGTCATACATATTGTGTTTTGTGGACACCTTAGGCTCAGTAGATGGTGACTTGTACTCCTTTCTCTCTCCCGATATGGTTATCGTATGGATTCAACCTATGTGATTTTGACTATGTTGAGCCTTGTCGAAGTGGTGGCGGGATGATTTAGACAGAGATGATGACAGTTGTATTATTGATATGATATTTTACGAGCTGAGGCTTGATGTTTCCGAGTTCCAGCAACTCGTTGAGTACCCCCTCTTGGTGGCTATATAAGGCCACATAGTTATCGTAATGTACTATTCCTATACATGTATTTTATTCATAAATTGAACACTTTCCCTTTTCTTGCTAGAACCAACAGTTTTCTTGACTGACATGTTCTTATATTTTGGGAATTTATTTGGTTGTTGCACTAACATTTGGATTTTGCACTAACCATGGCTAATTAGCCATTTTCTTTTCTCAGTTTTAAATTACGTATCAAGTTTAAAAATTTATAGCCTAGCCCAAGGCTTGGGATTGTTGCCACTTGGCATTTGATATGGATTGTTATGTTGGTTCTAATGTCGTAATGTGTTGGAATAGGGTCATGGGATTCACCATGGAGTGGTGGGACCTATGGACCCACTTCGTTGTATGGGGTACACCCTAAGGAGTTACAAATAACTAGCGGGTTGTTGAACCACAAGTTATTATGTCACTTGGGTTAGAGGTATTTGGACTCTATGCACCTAGGGCCATAGGGTGACCGACCTTTTTAGGGAGAGAAAAGTAAAATTTATCTTTATTTTATTACTTGAGGGAGGCATAAGAGATTTGAGGGAGGCATAAGAGAATTGAGGGAGGCATAAGAGATTTGTGTGGGTGTGATTGATGCTTTGGGAGGTATATGGAGTTGTCTTGTGATTCTCTAGAGGTATATGTATTTGTTTTGTGATGCTTTGAGGGAGGCATAAGAGACTTGAGGGAGGCATAAGAGACTTGTGTGTGTGATTAGTGCACTTGGAGTTTTTTTATGTAGTTGTTGGTGATGCTTTGGGAGGTATATGGAGTTGTTTTGTGATGTTTTGGGAGGTGTATGGTGTTAGTATTATGAATTTATGTGTACTCTTGAGATTATGGTTTATGTCTTGCGACATTGTTTCCATCTTGACACTATGTAGCTACAGTTATGGTCTAAATTTTTGTGAAACCTTCGTATGTGTATCTGTTGGGAATTCCATGTTGTTATAGTCTGCGTATGTTATGAGTGCATTTGTGTCAAAAGCATGTGTGACAAGTATTGTGTTGTGAGGGATATGTATGTTCTTTCCATGGTTCGGTTGAGTTCTTGTGATGAGATATAGTCGTGAAGGTACATATCATGTTGTCTTGTGAACCATTAGTGTTTTTTTGGTCTTTGTGTAGTATCTTGATGTAAATTTTGTTGGGAAACCATGAAAAATGCATAAGGTAAAATCCTAAGAATTGAAAAACTAAGATTCGAGATTAAGAAATACTTTAAAGGAAAATACTAAGTAATAAAGTAAAAGTGAAATGTCAATCTTCACAGAACTCTAATAACTTTTCAAACATGCCTTCTCCCTTGTAGTCGCGCTTTGCTAGATGTATCATTCATTGGTGACATGAATCTCTGATTGTTCCTCCTTTCTTATGAGTACCCTCTTCTAACCTTGGTAGTGCATCACATTGAGGACGATGCTCTTATAAGGGGAGGGAGATGTGGTGCCCTGTCTAAAATAAATAAATAAAGGAATAAATTAAATTAAATTGTAAAACGGGGGGATAATTGAATGTGTTTGGTGGGCAAGTGGGTGGGAGGTGGTGTGTTGTAGGAATTGTCAATTGAGCATTCATCCTTTCGACCTGCCATCCCTTATGAAAATGATACACACACTTATTGAGATCTACTGCACCTTGACCTCGATGGGACCCAAGTTAACTTTGCAGATTTAGTAGTATTTGCATATTAGCAAAGGACAAGAGTGTTGTGGAGACGTGGGGCAATATGGTTGTAATGCACAACTGTTTCATTTTCATATTTTATCGTTTAGATCCAAGAAAACATACCCCACACAACCACCACAAATTTACTTGGCAAATATGAGTGCAGAACAGTGCAATGGACATCCATCAAAGCATAATGGAAATCTGATTTTTTTATAGCTTCTTCCTAGCACTGCTACTGGAGTGGTGGATTTTTTTCGATGATGTATTTTCTAGTGCCCTAGTTAATATGAATGCAAAACATGGGAGCATATGCGTGGCATATGAACTGTTTGACAGAGTCTCTTTAAAAAATGTGGTTTCATGTAATGCTTTTTCTGCAAGATTTGCACAAAATGTGCTTCTTTGTAAAAGCCTTTGAAACTTTTAAGAAAATACGCTTTTAGGTTTAAAGCCATATTTCGTCCACCTCTCGCAGGCGTCTCTAGCTTTGTGATAAAACAGATCTTTGGAGTAGGGTTTGGAAGTCTATATATTTCCTTCGAATCATAAAAGATAGAGGAATTTTGTCAGATGTTGTTGTTGATATGGTACTGGTAGGCATATTTGTAAAATGTTGTAGTATAGACAAGCACATGCATTGTTTTTTAAAATGTCTTAAAAGGACGTGGTTTTGTGAACAACGTTGACTACTAGTTATGCATAAAATGGGTTTGTTGAGAAGGCTTAGAAACTTTCAAGAAAATGTAACTGATTGGGGTAAGCCATTTTCTAAAGTTGTTGCCAATATCCTTCCTATTTTGTGTCAAATGGGGATGTTGGAATAGGTTAAAGGACCACATAAGCATGTGATCTAATGTTTTTTAAGCCACTTCATTATCATGGGACCACTTAAGTGCTTAATTTTGTAATTTGTGGCTTCGAACATGCCTCGAAAGTTTTGTTAGGAAGGATAATAGCTTTTTAAGTTTTTGCATGCCCACATTGGATTGGATTTTTGGCAAGGTGTATTGATTTTTTATTATAGAAAGCTCAATGTTTTTGAGGGATAATGTGTTGGAATGACGACATGTATTATGTGGCGAGTTGATTTTAAGGAAAGTTCGTTGGTTTAGTGGAGCTACTAGTGTTTTCTGGTATCACTCATATAAGGCCTTAGATGTTTTCATGAATGGTACAAAATGGAGAGGTTGTTGAAGAACATGAACTATGTGACGAATGTTAAAAGAGAATTGGGGCCTTGTGGAATGCGAATGAACCCTCTTGGAGCAACTCTTTCCCTATGGACATTAATATTATCAGGCATGGTCTCCCTTACCTTTTCTTTCACAATTTTCGTAATTTAGGTTCTTCATTTACAATGTTATAGAAATGTTAAACTAATCGATAATATTACAAACGGATATGTAACTAAATTTAAATAGTGTAAATAAATATAACTACACCGTGTAATGTTTGAAACTGATTTACAATTTAAACATTAATTGTGGTCGCTACCATAACCCTATACGATGATACAAGAATATCTCAATTAGGTGCTCATGATCTAGTGGTATTGGCGAGAGTTAGATGATTTCATCAAATCAAATAATATTTTTGCCTGCCATTCAAGTTAGGAAGAGCAAAACACAATTTTCGAAGACTCACAAATCAACACTGCAAGCCACGTAAAAGAAAATTCAAATATCTTATGTGCTCCTTGTTATATAGAGAGTTACGTCAAGCATTAGCCCGACCATTCGTGTGACCATTTGCGCTCTTCTTCCCGCTCTCTAGGAGCCATTGTTACTCTTTTTTCTTTTATGAAGGCAGCTTTTAAAACTAAAGGTGGCTTTCGTTTTGAACTACCATTTGGTCCTTCAAAGAACGAAATGCTTGAAAACCTTCAAAACATCTAGTATTTTTACTAAACAATTTCTTGAACATTCGGTTTAGGAAAACACATCCCTAGTGAGTTTGGGAAAAGGGGTATTGTAGGTCTTTAATAATTTTTTGACTAGGTCAAACTGACTCAACTATGACCGGTGGCTCTAAAACCATTCGCCGTTTGAAATTCGTCTACCAGCCTTCTCGCCACGACTGACAAATTCTCCATATATAGGGGAACTTGTAGGAAATTTATCATTGCACGTTCATCCATCAAACCTTAGTTTTGGAGGTGGTTTTTTGATCCCTCAAGCTAACTTTTAATCATTTACAACTAGGCCAATTACGATCGATGCCCCCATAAACTAGTCATCGATCGCAAACCATTCACTAGTTCTCAATTCCGCTTGTTCCTATGAACTCTTGGTATATAGGTGGACACCAAGAATTTTAATCATGGTGTGTTTGATCATTGGAAGACAACATTTGAAAGTGGATTCTTAGCCTCCGAGCCTGTTTTGAACATTTTTGTAGCTAGCAGGAAAATGTCAAAATGTCAAAGTTATAGGCCCCTGTCAAAGTTTGCAAAACCACTGTGGAAACTTTTGACACATGTAAATAAATATTTGAAAAATCTATAGTGTAACTTGTTGTGTGAAATAGAACTTTTGACAAAATGGTGTTTCTCTCTCTTCCTTTCTCTTTCTCTTTCCTTGGTTACGAAGTGAAGTGAAATGAAATGAATTGAATACATGTTTCTAAACCTTTTCTTTCAAGTGAAAATTTTAATTATTATTACATGTAAATGGGAAACTAAATACATTAATTATGTTAGATTAGGGTGGATTCCATGCCGAGATTTATCGTTGATTTCATGCTCACATGGTTTTGCAGGATGCAAGAAAGATGGCGAAAGGGCGATGTGTAATTCATTAATTATTATTGTATTTTTATAGGTCATTGTAAAATGAATATATGTATAATGTAGTCTCATGCTACAGAAATGTTATATTTGAAAATTTCTAATATGTATGGGATGCTAGTTTTAGGGATATCTTAGGAAATGTGCATTTAATCATAGGTTCAATTTGATTCATAGTTGCATATGGTAAAAGGGTTTGATATATATATATATATATATATATATATATATATAGTAAATGAATTTGAAGTTAATACATTGTGGGGAATTTTTTAGTGTTCAATAAATGATTAATTATTTATTGTGTTGTATTCTTACCTTGTAAATGTAATAAAGAGATTTAATCAAAACAATCAACCCTAGTATAAGATCTATGAATAACTTTTCTTAATGTGTGTGATCCTTCGTAGCGTAGAAAAAAAATTGAAACCATAGAATAAAATTAAACCTTGTACTCGATGGAGCCTCCTAGCTTAGGTCAATAAAACCCCTAGTTGAAGTTTACCGTCATAGTCATTATGTTTAGCGACATTGTCGTGAACCCATATTTTAGGTATGTCGTGGTCCAAATTTATCCAGTATGTGGTTTCATTCTAGTTTTGGTAACCGCAAGGAGAATGTCCTCTCTTCGGCCCGACACTATGTTGTGTAACATCCTCATTTTAAGATACCGAATAAGGGAATTTTTTTTTTTTTTTGATAACGTTCTCTGTTATGAATTATAAAATTCAAACACATGTTCGAGTTTTAATAATTGTTCTCTCGCCCAAACAACACAGTTTGGATCACACAATTTTTTTTTAAAACTAATGTTCCTTGTTCGCATATTTACAATATGGAACACACATTCAATGCCATTTAATCTTATAACAGATTCTATATGCTGCTGTAAATGACTCGAGGAACTCGCCGATCTTCCATTTTCATGGCTCGGAGTTTCAACGATCCTTCATTTCATGACTCCAAGAACAACCGATCCTTCATGTTCGTTTATGCATAGTATATTATATATACTAGATCTCTTAACCATTCCGGTTATCGAAGTGATCCATTTAAGAAGCCTATCTGAATATCTGTTATTGATATTCATTTGACATCCTGCATCTTAAATTAAGTGATAAGGACAACGCAACCAGCACTTGCGATACTTTGGCCAAAGATTTTCACATGCTTTGCATGATCATATTCTTGGATGTGATACACATCAATGGAATACGTCCTTCACTTCACTTCACCTATTATCTAGAATGGTCTTTCCTGGTTCCTACCAATCCTCTCAGTTTAAGGTCAGATTTAAACTTCCAATTTCCAACTAGTAATATGAACGAATATAGGAAGGCACTCCTGGTAACTAAAGATACGCAGACATACGGTGTCGTTCCCCACGACTCCGTGTGTCTAGTTATCTTTAGTATCCTGGAGTCACTCCGTATACCTGATCATACTCCTATCCCCCGCCAAGAAATTCACATTCAAAGCATATGTATTCTTGATGTTTTAATTCGGGAGGGCATTGCGATATGTCACCGCAACATTGTGTCGTCGTCATGAAGACCCCGTCTTCATGAAGACACCTACTTTGTGTTGGCGTATGCCAATGTCCTACTAATCCTCCCATCGAGAATACACATCCCGCTCAAGTGATTTGGATATGATTTTAATAATTAAGAATCAACTTTCAAAGAACCATGTTGATCCCTTTATCCTCGTTTCATTACAGTTGTATATAGCTAAGAGGGACTAAATCCATCCTTTAGCTTGCTATGCATCTTCTCCTTCGTGTCGAAGGGCTGCATTTCTCTACTTGGTTCTCTTCTTAATCATTGGATTAAGCAGCCCGTTACCGACGGACGTGATAAGTTTAACCTATTAAACTTAACCAAGATTTTCCCAACTGTAACTAAATTCAGAATTCTAACTTATTAGACGTCATTTAAATGAGGCCTAATTCCCAAGAAATGTATTCATTTGTTCTCCTTAACATTACATAGTTAAGGTCCATTAGTTATGGATATACTTATCCTATATCCTTTATTCTGAATTTAACATACGAGGTCATTAATGGAGTTCGAAAGCGAAGTTCGATTACTCCGAAGTTAATTGATATTCCTTAGCTTCCAAGCTAATCCTGAATACCTATCAGTTGTGAAATCATATTCTTCCTAATCCTTTTTAATGTCAATTAAAAATTCATCTTTACCCAAGTATGAACTAATTGCATATTTCAACTTAAAAGTTGTATTTAGGTAAGAATAGATATCAGTTCCCATTTAGCATCCATCCAAGGACAATTAAACAAATCCAAATCAAGAAATAACATTATATTTCCAATTTAGTCAACAATATCAAACTGATATAATTATTAAAATATCACACTTGTAATTGTATTCATCAATTCATGTCATAATCCATACATTTGCCAATCCAACTGAATGGACATTGTTTACATAAAACATCATTACAACTCATAGATAGAAGAATATACTTTCTTCTTTTCACAATTCCTCGAAGAGGAATAAAAGCAAACAATTACAATTCATCTTCAACCAATCAAGAAGCATCAGAAAACAGCCATGTCTTCATTCTAATCAAATTCCATCTGCAAAATGATTTGCACGGGTCAGTTCAATGAACTGAGCATATTAAGCACTTATCATTAAAATGAGGTGCTTCAACTAACTGTCTCAATAAAAGAACCCTGCTTTTATGAAACGACAGTAAGACATCAATCACGAAATAGGCACAAAAGAAAGATCAGCATAACAACTGAACTATCAAAATATCATCACAATCAGCCAAAGAACTGCTGTCCCATTTTCCACATAACCTTTACAAGTCTCAAATTACAATATTTGTAAAGTTAGGAATACAAGTAGCTTACTGCTGATATAACATACTGTTATCCTTTCCACGCCTTTCATTAATAATAAATGCAAAGGATGAAACTAACTGAAATGTAAACCCATTACCTTCCTTTCAGTTCATGCATCATATTAGATTCCAAGCAATCAAGCACAGACAAGAAAGCGAACAACAATGCATATAGTTGCTCATATCTAAGCACTACAAAATTCGTTATTAACGATTACAGATTTCCAACTGAATGAAAGAAGAACAGATCATTTTTCCAAATCATTCATCCATATCCCTATTTCTTTCCACATGACTGTTCTAGAATGGAATCCAAACGAGACACAAATCAAGATAACAGTTCAGAGTGAAACTTACAAAATCCATTCAGAATTCACTTTCCTAAGAAAGAAGAGTAATATCATTCATAATCAGCCTTAAATGAAACAAGGAAGAATTCATCGTCCTTATCCATACTTCATTTAAATCAGGCTCATATGCATATCCAAGACAGGTTAGTATATCATCGTATTTATCATAGATCAATTAGTACAAGGATGCATACTATATATTTACCGTACTAGAAGAAACCATAATTCTTTCACTGTATGGTAAAACAGATAAACAGTTATACAATCATGCAATCAATTATTCGCATGATTTTCTAATTCTATGAACGCATTCCGTTCAAAATAAAATTTTATTCATTGTTGTTACCTACAGCAAGACCAATCATAATGCTTATTTCCAGAATTCAAACAACCAAAAGAGAAGAATTCGTTCCTTTAATTATTCAAATAAGAAAAATCATTTTCTTCAACTTAACAAGAATTATTCGTGCCGATTTCATTTTTCCTTGAATGACAAAGATCAAAGATCAAGACCACATGAAAACATTCAAAATTTCCATTAGTACAAAAAAAAATAACAGCACTCAGAAACCCATCTAAATGCCACTGCAATTTTTTTTGTCAGATTGAACTTAAGACGTTCATCAAAACCAAATTGCTGTTTCATTTGGATCAAAACAGCAAAAGAAGAAGAATTTGTTTCCCTATAATTTCCGTAAGAGACAATCAACTTCTACAAGGAAATTAAACACCCCATCTCGTGTTTACCTTACCAGGACAGTTCAATTCGTAATGACAGTTGAACAATCGTTCATAATGAACAACAACTCACATAGTCTGAACCATTTAAATTTAATATAACATAAACAACGAATACCCTATGCAATTTCTTCCTTGCACAAAGAATCCAATTAAAAATGCATTTTCACAAAGACAAATTTCAACTAAAAGGTCGAACAAAGAACAATGAAACACAACAATCATCTAACTTTCTCAAAGAAGAGAAACAATATAATTCATTATAAATTCGAAGGAAAACTATTTCTTTTCCAACTCCCATGAATACTCGTGATAAAACTCTAATGCCAATTCCTTTAAAATACAAAATGCTATTTCCTTCTAATCCCGAAACAGCAGAAAGAAGAAGAAAAGTTTTATTTCTTTTAAGCAAGAAAAAGAAAGAAACAACAAAAACGTGTTACCATTTCTTTCTCCAAAGCAAATTCGTATGCTCATACAAAACCCAATGTCTGTATTCATCCTAATCAAACACAACAGAAGAGAAAGGATCTATTTCCTTTTTAAAAGAAATTTCAGTATAGAAACGACCTCATACAACTCGTACATCCTGTACAATCATATCACAAAAGACCATATAACAAAAGAACATTCTCATAGCAGTGAAAACAACCCACACAGTCTGCTAATTCTTTATATAACACTTAAGCAGAGAAATACCCATTCCTTAAAGCTCGAAAAGAAATGATATCCCTTTAATCCCGAAACAGCAGATAGTAAACAAGAAAGATCTTATTTCCTTCAAGAAAACTTCAGTATAGAAACGACATCAAGCCGCTCACACAACCTATACAATCGTATCACAAGTTCATGTGACAAAAGAACAATCGCACAACAATAAAATAACCCACACTGCCTGCACAGTCCCATATCACATTTTACAGAGAAAAACCAGTTCGAATTTCCATCTAACGTCAACAACCAGCACAACATGGAGGTATTCCATTCAAAGAAGTGCAAAGACAGTTAAACACAGCAACCAGGGATGATTTTCCTATCATTTCCAAAAATGACAGCAAGAGTCGACGAAACCAAATCATATCAACACAATCAACAATCACATAAACCCAAAACCCAAGAGCAGGGTTGTTTTAATGAGACATTTAAACAAAGCAAGAATTTTTAAAGAGAAGGGCTTAACATGCCTGTGATTTCTTTTCCAAACTTGAAGAAAACTATGTTTGCCGAAGTTATTTCCTTCCACGGCGACAGCAAGAACTTCCAAACAATCCTTTCCTCTTCAGGCTCAGCAACAGCCTCAAAATCTCCCAAGAACAGTGATAAATCCAAAGAACTGGTTCGACTGAACCAGACCAAAAAAACCAAATGCAGAGCAACTTTGCAAAGTTCGAATCGACACAATGAAAAAACAATTTTCCTCATACACTTTCCAAGGCAAGCTGGTCGCGAGGACCAAGAGAATTTAATGCATTAAAGGCTCTACCTTTTCCCAACTTTCCACGCCACTGCCAACTTGAGTTGGCGAACTCAAATTTTCAAATTTCACAAGCAAAAACCAAATTTAGCTCCATCTCCAAACAGATACCTCCGCTACTTACCTGCCCCGCCAAACTGGCACTGTCCACGTATGGACTTTCCATTAAATGCCAATGAATACCCCTTCATCCTTATCCTCTCCCTCCAAGGGTCTCACGTGTCCCCTTTAGGTTAGGATTAGTTTAGGTTGTATATTAGTGTTTAACCTAGGTCATAGTTTAGTCTTAGGTTATTAGGACTTAGGTTCATTTCCTTCTTTTTTTTTTTTAAATTTAAAATCCACTTAGGATAGTAGTTTAGGATGCATGTTAGGACTTAGGATTAGCTTAGGATTTAATTCCTACTAACCACTAACACTAATCAACCCCTAACCCAATCTCTCAACTAACTCTCGTAACTATGTTGTGCAGGACGTTCCGTCCTTTGAATCACATGCCAAGGCCACCCGTGTCCAGGCATTTCTTGCCTCACGAGGTTTTAAGTTCGACAGTACAGGGTTCAAGGATCGAACCTTTGTCGTTGGCATTTACGTGCCAGCTGCTCATACCTGCAATCAGGCGCTGCACATTCATATCAACCTCCGGTTCGGTTCCAGAGTAAATCGACACAGAAATCACAAGAAGACCACAGCATACTTTGGATCAATGAAATTGATTCAAGGTGTGCTGTCAATCAGCAACGAGAGTTTAGCAAGTATATGACAATTTGTTGTCACATCAGCAGACACATAAGTACAATAACTGCTGTCCTATGCAATAAATCACAGCATGCAAGAATCCAAGTTAGCAACACATTCTCTTAAGATCAGAACATATCTTAACATGTTTGCCTTCATTTCAGCAGTTATAATAGTATGAAAAACATTCGCCAAGATAACTTACAAAATTAGAGTGTTACATGTTGAGTGGTCAAAACCACCTTAAAAGTCACCTTATGAGTCCTTGATCAAAGCAATGACTATGTAGTGTAACCTTACCATCTGTGGGGTAGGTAGAGCTAATACTCCCTTAGTATCCTTTTGGATTGCCAAGTCTTACGTGATTAGATCTAGAAATTAACTTCATCAACGAATGAAGTCCCTGTTGATCCAAAAGACATAAATGGAGATTATGAAATACTTGTTCTAGGTCTTAAACTCTTATTAATGAACTCCTTAGTTCCTCTCAGTTAAATGTGTTACCTTGGTTTCTATCAACATATCACCTTGGTCTTTTCTTGAAGGTGGTTTAGCATAAATATGTCCTCTTTCCTTAAACTCATATATAGTTGAGGCGTTGATCATTAGGTGCAGTTGGAATTAAACCAAACCTCATTTGATTAGGAGGTTAACTTGGGATTCGTGTGTAGTTATAATGCTTCCAATCATATACTTATTCAAAATGGTAAATAAATACTTTCGTAACTCTTTATGTTATAAAGTGACACAAAAAAAGACCTAGCAAACATTGTAAATGAAATGAGAAACAATAGTATGTGTGATAATGGTTTAGGAACAAAAATTCACTTGAAGTCCTTATGGATGATTTAGGCATTGAATTTTTGTTAATAATGGATACAAATTGATTCTTAGTGCGACTAGGCATTTGAGCCAGTTTAGATTTCACTAAAAATAAGATAAAATAAAATTATGTCTCATAAATTCTTAACTGAATCAAACCAAGATTGATACTAAAAAAACCATAGTAAAAAAAAAAATGTGCTTCGAATGGAAGGAAGTTTATAGGAAAGAGAAACTTGAACCTTCACCTCCTTTGATGTGTATTATTTTCCTCGACAACTTCTAGTTGGTCCCCTTGCATAATGAGGGTAAAATTAAATTTCAACTAAACATATTTTGAGAAAACAAACCTTTAGCATAAGAACATGAGGATTAGGAACTTTGTAGGTGTAACGCCATGCTAAAATGACCACTCGAGACCCAAGAACAACCTAGGTTTAGATAGAAAAATGAAGGAATAATATTTTTGAAAAGCATGACCACTACTCGCTTAAAGCAACAAATGCGACAATAAGGGTTCAAAATCCATTATAATTTACCAACATTAGATCCAAATTACAAATTTAAAGAGTATATTTAAATTTCTCTTAGGAGTTAACTTAATAAGTAATTAAATTAACATTATAGTTAAATATTCCTTAATCAATTTTAGAGGGTCAAAGGGCCAAAGGACTTAAATACCTAGAGCAATTAATTCCACCAGTCTAAACAATAAATAAGGTTCTCATTTGCATGGGATAGAAAAATTTCATTATCCCCTAACGTGACCCCTAAAAATGTCAACCCATGCTTTAGAATTATACATTTAAGTTAAAAATGAGTAATTTCCCACTTACCCACTCTCAGACTCATCTTTGCACTTCAACCTAATTTTTCACATATTTAATGCACTTAAAGTTTCCTAAAACATTTCCATTAGATAGGAAATTTCTTCCTCTTTCCAATGATATAAATAAGTCCTCCTAACTCCTCATATTTCTTAAGTTATAGGCCGGCAGCCTAGGGAGGAAAATTTTCCCAAAGGCGGGCATGTGGGCCAGGGGAAGAAAATTTTCCCAAATGGCGAGTCAGTGGGCTAGGGGATGAAAATTTTCCCAAAGGTGGGCTTGCAGGCCTAGGGAAGAAAATTTTCCCAAAAGGCGAGTCAAAGAGATGAAATTTTTCCCAAAGGTAGGCCTGTGGGCCTGGGAAGAAAATTTTCCCAAAAGCGCAAGGGACACGTGGCATGTTGTTAAGCCCATGCGTGAAGGTGGGTTGTTGGAGGTAATTTGGATTTTAAATCTTTTTGTTTGAAAGGGAAAAAGGTTCAAAAACCCCGTGCCTTTGCCGACACCCATGGACACCATGTGTCCTTCCCAAAATTTCAAGCGGGAAACGGACCATCGGGAAAACTTAGAAATATTGGCTTTTGTGTTAAAAAGTGCGAAGGCTAAAACAACCCACGCCTTGATGCTAAGTGAAGCCATGTTTCAGTCCAAAATGACTGCGGGAAGGCGGACCAACGGGAAACTTAGGAATTTTTTCCAATCTTTTCCAATGAAAAAAAGGTCTAAAACAATCCTCACCTCACTTTGTTGGTGCTCATTTTGATCTCACACCATTTGCCCTGATTTTCCTCTAATCTGCGTGTTATGAAACTTTTTGTCTCTCAATGTGGGTGTTATGAAGCTTTTACCTCCATTTGAATGCCTCAAATTATTTGCATAATCCATTGTTATGCCCCTTTTGAAGGAATCTCTGAGTTTACCTTGTTTTTGCCATGATTTCTTCAAAATCCGTGGTCCTTGCCATTTTTCCTATTTTTCCCCGACCATGGAAGCTCGAGATTGGTTAATTTATATTTGTATGCCTTTGAAAATCCAAATCCAAGGTTGAAAGATGCTCGGAACCATGATTCACTTCATTTTGTTTCAAAAATCTTCATCCTTAGTGAAAAATCAGGTTCTGGGCATGAATGGTGAATTTCTGTGTTTTTGATGGTCTGGGGAGCATTTTCTTCCTATCAAAAGTATTCCTCAACTTTTGGTGGTCGTGGATTCTTTTGGTTCGTTAGGGTATGACGGGAAAATGCTTTAACTTATTACTTTTTGCTTTTTGGAAAAAATGAAAATTTGTTCTTGTAGCTCCGCTCAATTCTTATTGGTTATTTTTGTGCTTATGTGGCTTCTCCTAATTAGATGGGGTGTGGCGGGTTTGTTTTTTCAACTTGTTCTTTATGGCTACTTTGGTAGAAAGTTTGAACCCGCCCCGCGGCCCCGCCAGGCTTTGATTAAATAAAAATTTAAGCGACAGGGAAAAAGTCTTGCTTTGACCCTGCAAGAGGACACATGGCAAAGTTAAAGGCGGAGATGCGGGCCTTCGAGGCAAGTTGGATGTTTTGAACTTTTGGAAAAATGGAGTAAAATTCTAAAATGGAAGCGCGCCCCACCAAATCATTTTGAAGCCTTAAGGTTTTTGAAGTTGCGCCATAATGACACGTGGAGGTCTCCATTGGGTCTTCTTTCCTTAAAATTTTCAGCAACTTCTTAAAGGGCCCAAGACACGTGGCGAGCCCGCACTCATTCAAGGTATCAAATTTTGGGGACCATCTCAAGATGCGCCATTATGACACATGGTAGTTTGAAAATTCAAAGGGGTGGGGAAGTGGACCATCGGAGGTAACTTGGATTTTTGCCTCTTATCATCAAAAGGATTAAAATCTCAAAATGGCTGCGCAGGCTCGATGCAAGGAGGTCAAGGTTGGTGTTGAAAATTTCAAAAGGTGGGGAGGTGGGCCATCGGGGGCAACTTGGATTTTTCCCTTGATATTCAAAGGACTGAAATCATCAAAATGACCCACGGTCCAATAGAGAAAAGTCAAAACTTGCTCCAGTCAACGGCAGAGGTGCGGACCTTCGGAGGAAAATTGGAAATTTTTCCTTTTGTGGGAAAAGGAGTTAAAAGTAAAAAAGGAAGCGTGGTTCCACTGGGACCCACAATGGGACATGTGTCAGGCCCTTTTTTAAGGGCGAGCTGTGGAGAAAACTTGGAAATTTTTCCTTTTCCAAAAAAGAGGTGAAATATCAAAATTTGGCCACGGTTCCTTTGGGACCCACCTTAGGACATGTGTCAGGCTCATTTTCAAGGGCAAAGATGTGGAGAAAAATGTGAAAATTTTACATTTTTCCAAAAGTGTAAAAGGAAAAAGGGAACCCACAGGCCCGTTTTAAAATGGATCTCCCACGTGACGGGTTCAAATTCAAAATAGAAATCAATGGCAACTGTGCATCTATATCTAATTTTTCCACCATTTTCACTCCAGAGCTCCTAGAGATGTGAGTCTTCATGATTTCTTGATATTTCTTGCATGCCAAATAGGGAAGGGAGTTAATTTGATATCTAATTTTGGTGAGGAAGATTTGGGGACGTCTTTTGCCATTAAGATGAGATCTGACCTTTGGGCTCGATCTCGATCTTTTGTTTTTTCTTCCCGAGCATGCAAAGAACTAGATTTGATAGATTAGGGGCAAAATTGGTTGGCGAGTAGAGGGAAAAGTGATCTACCAGAAGGAGGAGTTGAATGCGGGAGATATTCAAAGAGATCCACCCCTTGAGCACTGAAAACTTTTTACAGATCTGATTCTGGGAATCACGATCGGAATCATGGCGAGCACTGGTGCATTCAATGTTTGGATTTTTGGGGGAAAGGCTCTATTGTAAAATGTTATAAATAGGCATGATTTTTCCATAAAAAGGGTTGGAGGTTGGAATGTTAGAGTGTTAGAGATCGGGACTGATTTTTCTAAAAGAGAAACTTGATAGAACCCGTCCTTCTGAGAAATCATCTAAAGAAACATGTTTATCTCCTTTGTGTTAAATTTGATCATGTTAAGGTGGTTGCGAGTGTACAGTCATTGACCAGCTCTGAGATTGTTCAAGAAACTTTTCCCTAGCCGATAAATTTAATCAAACTTGAGTTAACCTTTGTTATTTTTGGGCAAATTTTGTTTTTTCTTCATTCCTAAATGTCTCATAAGTAGTTTTATTATTCTGTTGTAATCTTACATTGGAATCTTTATGAATCACAAAAGATCTTATCCTTGTGATAGTTTGGGGGTATCTGTAATTTCATTTATCAAAAGAGCTTTCATTTGATAATGAAATAAACAAATTCAAAATCACTGCGACTCCTAGCATGACTATAAGATTGTTTGTTAGCCTTTGAGGGTATCTTTGGTGCGATGAAATAGAGGTTTATAATGTTTCATTAAATTTTCCAATTTGAGCCTTCATTTTGGATCCTGGAAGTTTTTGTGAAAGTGCTGATCTAAGCCTCCATTAAAGCACATATTCTAGTTAAAGGAACATCCTAGCTATCCCAAAGCATTTTTTTGTTTCAAATATCTCTATTTTTGTAAAATTACTCAAGGTTCTGGTATAATCAACTTTATCCTACTTCTCCTCCCACCAAAAATTCATTTAAAAACAACCAATCATACCCATACTACCCATGTTTGTCATGTGTGTATACAGATGCATAATCTTTACTACCAAAACATATAGAGACAATCAAGTTTTCATTGTCTTTAGTGGCCTGCACCTTCTTAGAAAATATCTCCATTATCTATAATGACAACTCGTGATAGTTAGGTTTTGTTGCATTGATCATATTTTCTTCAAGGTCTTCTTAATAACTTCACAAGGAAGGATATATCCATCTCCTCCACAAACAACGGAGCTACAAAAGGGGTTCTCTCACCCTGGTTGAAAGGCACAACCATAAATTAGTGAGGATAGGTCAAATCCTCTTGAGGGTGCTACCCATTTCTCCACATTTGAGTGAAAAAGAGCAAGATGCATTTCATCCCCGGCTACAAAATGACACACTACATGCTCTGCTTGTCTCTAAACTTCATGTGAAACCTGTGATGTTGCTCAGCTTCTAAGGGAAAATCAATTTTGGTACCAACACTCGAGTGGTGCCTTTACCGGGGACATTGTGATTTTAGTTCATATTCAAACCCTGGTAAACACTTCTTATATGCTCAAAGTGCTAATACATATTTTCAAACATCATCTTGTGTTCATGTCTGTAAGAAGTTTTCAAAGTTACAAGTGGTATATGCAACATCTCCAAGTTCTACAATTATTGTACTAGGTTTCATTGATAAATCTGGGTAAAGAAAAGTTAGATCATCCCATTTCCAGTTTGTAGTATTGGTAGACATTTGACAGATCATACTTTAGTGCATTTGCACAACTAAGGTGGAAATCCTTAGTGGTGACTCCCTATTGATCTGATTCTTGATGAGTATTAGTGTCTTAACCTATGTCAAGTGAGTTTTGTTACTAATCTTTGCAAATCTAGAAGGAAGAAGATCTTTCTTTGCTAGGGATCCTGCTAGGACATTATTTCTAGAGCTAGGAAAAACAAAGTCAAAAGGAAGAAAATCCTGGAGAGTTGTTGGAGATCAACAGACAAGAAAATGGATCTCCATTGATGAAAGTGATTGGCCTATCATTGAAGAATGTCATTCAAGTGCTTCTAAATTAGGTAGCCTCTTTGTGGAATTGAATTCTCCAACTAGAGAGGGGCCTTCATTTGATTTTTAAAGATTTACTTCTCATTCTCCTTGTCTTTTTAGAATTTGATAGGGTTTTCCAAGAGACAAGGCCTTTAGGGGATATCCATTTTGAAAGTTATACTCTTGTGTTTCAAATACCCTCTACCCCTTATCAATTTGTCTCCCCTCCAAGATCACCTCCTCAAAACAACATGGCCCTGCCCCCACCCAGACCTCCATTTATTGTAAACACATTTAGTCCCATAAATTTTACAGGGATGGTTGGTTATCCAAATGCGATTCCCAGGGATGTGAAAAATAGATTACCAAATTTCCAAGGAAATAATGCTATAATTGGTGATGAACATCTAAAGATTTTTATCAATATGATGGAATACTTTGAGATTGAACATGAAGATGTATATATGAAATTATTTATCCATACTTTGGAAGAGGATGCAAGGGACTAGTATAAAGCATTGCCGGATAATTCTATTGATTCTTGGATGAACACTGCATTTAGATTGCAGGTATGGTGATAGAATTGACCCTAGGTTTATTCTATCATAATTTGAAAACATCAAGAATAATCCTAATGAGTCAAGTACATGATTTTGACACAAGGTTTAACAAGACCTTGCTAATATTTCTGTTAGCTTAAGGCCATGTGATGAATCATGTTTGATCAAATATTCATATGCATTTGATAAAAAAATTGCTTACTACTTAAGGGACAAAAACCCTACTAATTTGAGGCAGGCCTTCACCATGGCTCTGCAAATAGAGAACAACATCAAGGCAATTGGAAAGCCTCCAAAAAGGGAGGGTATAAAAATAATTTACCCTGAAAATCCTCAGACAAGTAAGGTTGTTGATTTGGAGGAAGTTGTGAAAAATTTGGTAGGGACTATCAAAAAAATATCATACAAATTAGCCAGGCAGAAAAAGGGATTGGGTAGAGTTCACAAGTTCAACACAAGCAACAAGGCCAAGATAGGTTTACAAATCATCATAGAAATGATCAGTGATATGATGACAGAGGCAAGGGACCTATCAAATTTGGAAATAAACAGACCCAGGCCAGGGAAAACAGAATGGTACCTTATCCTTTGGATGCCAGAGTTGTTGTTGTGGAGGAGACAGATGCCATTGATTGGTGTGACAGATGTTTCATGCCCCATGCTCCATGTGAGGAAGATCAGCAAGAAGAAGAAGAAGTTGATGATAATGATGATGCATGCATGCATGATGGAGTGCTCTGTAAGCTCACAGCAAGGGGCAACTTCAATTGAAGTAATAAGTTCTAGAACTGCTGCTGATTTTTGGGATTGCATTCGTCGGTACCTATTCTTCCTCCCTATCATAATTTAGAAGTAGATAATGTACAATATTTTGAATTTCCCAATAATGAATTTGAATATTTAAGAGATTTGATGACAAAGAAGTATGATGGAGGAATCTCATCTGAGGAGGATATGAATTTTTTGATGAATGTTGTTGTTGCCCAAGAGAAGGAGCATAACACAAGAAGTAGGGTTGCCAAATGGATAGGGCCTCGTGCCAAGCTAAAAACCCCATTGCTTTCAAATATTCCTAAAGAGGATCCTAAGAAAGATGCATCTTTCAAGGGCCTTGCTTTCCCAAACAAAACTTATACCCCTCCTCATGCCCAAGTTGTTAAAAGTCCTATGACATCTAATGATTATATCAACTTTCCTTCCAATGTTGCATTGCCAAAGTTTGTCCCTTATGATATTGCCCAAGTCTTGAGTCAGATCAAGATCTTAGTTCTAATTGTAGAGTTTCTTAGTATTCTTTCGCACAAAGAAGAGGGCATTGGAGTATTTTGGATTGAAAGAAGAGAAGAGTGCCCTAGGTAGAAATGTAAATATTATGGAGACTCCTCCAATCATTGAAGAACTAGAAGCACCACCAGCATTAGAAGAGCTAGATGAACCACCTGAGGTTTATTTGGGGACATCCTTGGTAGATTCTCAACTAAATGTGGATCCATTCTTCACCACTCTGATCATTAAGGATAGACTGTTGCACAACTGTATGTTTGATTCGGGGCATCATGCAATGTTATGCCTCTAGAAGTTATGAATGAACTAAACATCAAGGTAACAACAACATATGGGAAGTGCACTGCCATGGATTTTAAAGAGATGCCAGTGGTGGGATGTGTGGCGGTACAACTTGCAGCCTATCCGGGCAGGAATTTGAACCTTGATGTAGTTATTGTTGACTGCCCAGCCAAGTGGGGTATGCTATTGTCTAGAAAATGTGCTGCAAGTGTTGGTGGGAGTGTTCAAATGGATATTTCCTATGCCACCATCCCATTTGAAGGCATCCTTGTCAAATTATATGGGGAAAAGAAGATGTTACACCTTATTAAAGATCCCAACAATGAATCTTATGAAGTATTGTACACAAGTGTTGCTGCTGATAACTTTGTAGGATTTGCTTTGATGGAAAAGAGCACAAGATTAAAGAATGTAAATGTCTTGAAAAAACAAGCTCTCCTTTGACTTTATTGTTTTATTGAGCTTGCTCCAAGTTCGAAATTGTGTTGGTGTTGTTCGATCTCTCTAAGTCGGGAAAAGTTTATCTTTTCCTTCAAACTCAACTTTGAGTGCACTAATAACATTGTTGAGTATGAGGCATTGTTGTTAGGTCTAAGGATTGTTTGAAAAGATAGTGTTAAAGACATCATTGTCGGGAGATTCAAAATTAATTGTAAAGCAAGTCAGAAAAATTTATGCCACAAAAAATTAGTGAATGAAACAATACAAGCATGCAACTTGGGATCTCATTGAGATGTTTGATTCATTCAATATTGTGCATCATGATAGGAGGTTCAATGATTTGGCAGACAAAATTGCAGTATTGGGATCTCGAGTTTGATAATTGTATAGTATCCCCATATTGTGAATATGATGTTGAGGTGTTAACTAGGCCATTTGTACCTAACAACATTAAGCATTGACAAGTTTTTGATGATGATGCTTAGGTCAGAAGATTTCTACAAAACAAAGGGGAGTTTTCTAATCAAAATATTGATTGGGAGCCAATGGTGTGCGTAGCAGAGGGTAAAGAAACCTTGTTTGGAAAAGGCATCATCCAACTAAAGACTAATACCATTCCTAGAGGGTTGGTTGCTCTTGAATCCAACTTTGATAATGTTGATCGCATTATTAATAGATGCATAGTAGCCTCAAGGGATATTGAGGAGCATGACCTTGGCATAAAGGAGAAACCAAGGAAGATCTGGTTGGGAAGCAATCTCAGCAAGGAGGAAAAATAGTCTTATGTCCAATTGCTAAAAAAGTATCAAGATTGCATGGCTTGGACTTATTCTGAACTAAAGGCATACAGAGAGGATCTATTTCAACATGAGATTCCCTTGGAATCTAATACAAAACCATTCAGGAAGAAACAGAGGCCAATCAATCCACTCCTGTCTCTTAAAATGTAAGAAGAACTGAAGAAATTGAGGGATGGAGGAATTATTCAGCCTACAAGGTATTCTTCTTGGGTTACAAACCTAGTACTAGTTAGAAAGAAGAATGGTGACATCAGGTTGTGTGTGGACTTTAAAAATCTGAACAGAGCATCAATGAAGGATAATTATCCTTTACCAAACATGGAAAACATGTTGCAGCTAATGATTGGTTCTTAGCTACTTTCTACCCTGGATGGTTTTTATGGCTATAACCAAGTTGTGGTGAAGGAATCAGAAAGAATTAAAACATCCTTTACCACTCCTTGGGGGAATTATGTCTATGTCAGTATGCCCTTTGGTCTAATGAATGCTGGAGAAACCTTTCAAAGAGTGATGTACGTTGCTTTTGCTAGTTACATTAATTATTTTATTGTTGTTTACCAAGATAATGTAACTATGTTCTCTAGGAAGAGAAGTGATTATTTGTAGCACTTGGAGAAAATGTTGATAAGATGTAGAGAATATGGCATTTCACTCAATCCAAAGAAATACCACTTGAGTAGTGAAGGCAAAATTGCTTGGTCACATTGTGTCACAAGAAGGGGTAATGATTGATACGAAAAGAGTATAGGCCATCAAAAAGTCCCAATTCTCGGAACCAAGAATGGGATTCAGTCCTTCTTTTGGAAAATAAATTTTATCGGAGATTGATATCAAACTTTGCTTTGAGTTGACCATTCCAATCACTAGCATGCTAAAGAAAGGCCAAGCCATCAAATGGTAGGAATATGCCATTCAAACTTTTAATGGGATCAAGGAGGCATTAAATCGTGCCTGTTTTTTTAGCTCCAGTTATAAGAAGCCTTTCCAACTGTTTTCTTTTTCTTCAGAGAACACTATTGCATGTCTTGTTATAGAAAGATGATGAAGGGGATGAGAGGCCAATTACCTTTTTTAGTAAGGCATTGCAGGGGGGCGAGATGAAATACACTATTATGGAGAAGAAAGAATTTTCCTTGGTAAAAGCAACAAAGGTCTTCATGCCTTACATTTTGAGCTCTAAAATTGTTGCTTATGTTCCCCACACCATGGTCAAAGACATTTTATTAGAGATGGAGGTCTCAAGCAAAAGATGCAGATGGGTGAACAAGTTGCAAGAATATGACATGGATATCCAAACCACGAAGTTGGTGAGAGGTTTGGGCTCAGGCTAAGCTTATGGCTGAGAGAAACTTGCAAACTATTGAGGTGAACGAGGTAGAATAAGGAAGGGTAGATGTTTATGAAAAATTGATGAGTTAAGAGTGGTATAAAGATGTAATTTTTATCTCGGACATCTATACTACCTTGAGCATTTGAGTAAGAACCGAAAAAGAGCCCTTAAGTTGGCTTCACAAAAATATGTCATTATTGATTATGGGTTAGCTTTGGAAGAACACTTTGAGGAGTTATCTTAAGGTGCATTATCAAGATGAATCCCCAAGATAATTGTTGATCTCCATGGAGGAGTTTGTGGGGGAATTTTGTAGGAAGAGTCACAACACACAAGATCGTGAGAGTTGGTTATTGGTGGCCAAATATATTCAAGGATACAACTCTTTTGGTTCAAAGGTGTGAGAGTTATCGAGCTTCTCTAGAAGACTGAAAGCTTGGACTCCCTTGCCTTTGCGCACTGTATCAATTGAATCCCGTTCAAGTAATGGGGAATAGATTTAATTGGTGAGATTTCAGACCCTTCAAATGGTGGCCATAAGTGGATTCTTGTAGTCATTGATTACTTCACCAAGTGGGTGGAGACAATCCCCACCAAAAGAGCAACACACCAAATTGTCATGAACTTCATGTTGAACCATAGCATCTGTAGGTTTGGGGTGCCAGTCAAAATTGTTGTTGACAATGCCATGAGCTTCAGAGCTAAAACCTTGGTGGTAATGTGAAAATAATATGGGATCAATTTGACATATGCTTCTAATTACAATCCCCAAGGAAATGGAAAAGCTGAGTCTAGTAATAAAAATTTGTTGAAGATTATTAGAAGAACCTTGGAGTGAACAAGAGAAAATGGGGTGAGCAGTTGAAGTTTTTGTTTGGGTAGATTGAATTATCAAGTAAAGAGCTAATGGAAAGAGTCCATTTGAGTTGGTGTATGGAACTTAGGCCCTGCTCCCCCTGCATATGCAATTATCCTCATATTAGTTTATTCAACAACTGGAAGATTAAGAAGTTAGTTCATATGAGGCTTGCATAAACCATATTGTTGAACTTGATGAAGAAAGGAGAGCATCTCACCAAAGGCATGTGAAGTTCAGAGAAAAATTGAAGAATTTATTTGACAAGAAGGTCACTCCTAGAGCTTTCAACATTGGAGATCTTGTGTTGTTGTAGGATAGCAGCCATGAAGACAAGGGCAAGAATGGAAAATTTGATGCACTTGTGGATGAGCCCTTACTCCATTGACATTCGATTAGTGAGCATATATTCTTGAAGGATTTGGATTGTGAATATCTCGAATTACCTATTAATGGCGGGATCTTGAAGCATTTCCTAGATTGATTCCCCATAATCAAAGTGAGCATCATCTCAGACAATGTATAGTTTGTTGGTTTCTTTTCTATCTTTTGTGTTTTTCCTTGTTCTAGTCCTCATTGACTTGCTTTTGTTGGTTTCTCGGTTTCTATTTTTGGAGGATGGTTGTGGTCATTCTGCTTTTCTATTTTCTCTTTGACACTATTTCCCAATGGTTTGTTCTTGGCACTTGGTTTGCTAGTTGTTCTTGTGGTACTCACGGGAGTGCCCAACCTCGAGTAGGAGCCAATGTTGCTGCTCATTTTGATCTTGCCCCATTTGCCCTAATTTTTCTCTAATCTGCGTGTTATGAAAATTTGTGTCTCTCGATGTGGGTGTTCTAAAGCTTTTACCTCCATTTGAATGCCTCAAATTGTTTGCAGAATCCATTGTCATGCCCCTTTTGAAGGAGTCTCCGAGTTTACCCTGTTTTTGCCCTAATTTCTTTAAAATCCATGGGCTCTACCATTTTTCCTATTTTCCCCGACCATGGAAGCTCAAGAATGGTTAATTTATATTTGTATGCCTTTGAAAATCCAAATCTAGTGTCAAAAGATGCTCGGAACCATGATTCACTTTGTTTTGTTTGAAAAATCTTCATCCTTGGTGAAAAATCGAGTTCGGCATGGATGGTGAATTTCTATGTTTTTGATGATCTGGTGGGCATCTTCTTCCTATCAAAATTATTTCTCGAATTCGGAGGTCACGTGGCTTCTTTTTGTTGGTCAAGGGGCGACAGACAAATGCTTTAACTTATCACTTTTTACTTTTTTGCAAAAAGGAAAATTTGGTCCTCAGCTCCGCTCAATTTTAATTGTTCTTTTTGTGCTTACGTGGCTTCTCCTAATTGGATGGGGCAGAGACGGTTTGTTTTTTCAACTTGTTCTTTTTGGCTACTTTGGTAGAAAGTTTGAGCCTACCCACGGCCCCACCAAGCTTTGATTAAAGCAACATTTAAGTGGCAAGCAAAAATTCATACTTTGACCCGTAGGAGGACACGTGGCAAAGTTAAAGGCAGAGATGCGGGCCTTCGGAGGAAAGTTGGATGTTTTTCCTTTTGGAAAAATGGAGTAAAATTATAAAATGGAAGCACGCCCCTGCCAAATCATTTTAAAGCCTTAAGGTTTTTGAAGTGTAATATTGTTTGTTAGCCTTTGAGGGTATCTTAGGCGTGATGAAATAGATGTTTATAATGTTTAGTTAAATTTTCCAATTTGAGCCTTCATTTTAAATCTTGGAAGTTTTTGTGAAAGTGCTGATTTAGGCCTCCATTAAAGAACATATTCTGGTTAAAGGAACATCCTAGCTATCCCAAAGCATTTTTGTTTTGAAGCTCTCTGTTTTTGTGAAATTTCTCAAGGTTCTGGTATAATCAACTTTATCTTGCTTCTCCTCCCACCAAAAATTCATTTAAAAACAACCAATCATACCCATACTACCCCTTTTTGTCATGTGTGTATACAAATGCATAATCTTTACTACCAAAACATGCAGAGACAATCATGTTTTCATTTTCTTTAGTGGCACTGAACCTTGCTTAGAAAATATCTCCATTATCTATAATGACAACTCGTGAAAGTTAGGTTTTGTTGCATTGATCATATTTTCTTCAAGGTCTTCTTAATAACTTCACAGGAAGGATATCTCCATCTCCTCCATAAACAACCAGGCTACAAAAGGGGTCCTCTCACCCTGGTTGAAAGGCATAACCATAAAGTAGTGAGGATAGGTCAAATCCTCTTGGTGCTACCCATTTCTCAACATCTGAGTGACAAAGAGCAAGATACATTTCATCCCCTGGCTACAAAACGAAACACTACATGCTCTGTTTGTGTCTAAAATTCTGTGAAACCTGTGATGTTGCTCAACTTCTAAGGGAGAATCAATTTGGGTACCAACACCACCGACACTTAAATATGCCATGTGTCAGACCCAAAGTGACAGGGAAGGGAAGCGTACAGGTGGGGAGACTTAAAATTTTTGCCCTTTTTCAAAAAGGAAAGTTTGAAGGTGCGGCCCGTGGGTCCGATTTACAAAAATTTCCCTCTTTTTTTTAACTAAGCGAAGTAAAAACTTTAAAAGGCCATAACTTTCAACTGGAAGCTCGGATTTGGGAAAATGAGGAATTTTTGGAAAGGAATTGAACTCCTATTTGCATAGGAAACATCAAAATTCAATTTTTTTAAAAAATTAATAGGGTGAATTTGAAAAAACGGCTTTCCTACCATTAAAGCATGAACTGGACTTTTAACTTAGTAGAATTAATTCAATCTGCCACTCTTTCTTCCTCAACATGCAAAAATGAGATGGAGGATTGAACTTGGAAATATTAGGATGGATTGCAAGGATTAATTAATAAAGTTTGAGTTTTCAATACAAAATTCTTTTCTCCTTTTTCAGAATCGCATTAATTTATCCCTTGCCCGATTAATAGAGTTCTCGCATAAATTTCTTAAACAATACAAACTATTTTCAGATTTGTTTTGTTCCTCCTCTTAAATTGTTTTAATGTTTAATCTTGTCTTTCATCAATACTGAGATGGTTACGTATATTTTTCTCGATATTCATTTTACATGTTTACGGTGAATCAAAATAGAGTCAAACTTAAACTTGAATGGATCCACTTTTCATTATCATCCTCTAAATATTTAAATTCATTCAAATCTAATTTACAAAATTAAAATTTACTTCAACCAATGCGTGAAGACCCAAAATGTAGTTCTACTTTCAAAACATGCATTTCGAATGAAACAAAGGAATGTAATATTTCTTCATACGTATTTCTTTCAATTTTCAAATAGAGATTTCACAATATATTTCAAACACACATTTCAAATGAGAACCATGCCATTTGTGATAATTAAAACAACTTCTATTAAACTCTAATAATTCTTTTACAACTTCCTTTTTCATTCATCAAATGCAACTTACAAAATACACATCTTTCACATTCAAATGTAGATTCCATTTCCAAAACATAGCAACTTTCCACCACAAATAATATTACAATGCCATCTACTTGAAGTGGGAAATATTTACAACAAGGAAACCCCAAGGGGACTACGAAATTTGTCTTCATCCTTAGCTCCGGAACAACAAGAAGAAGATCCACCATATATCTTTTGATCACGAAAAAAAAAAGGAGAGGCAACGCTCTCCACCCAACCAAGAATCCCAATGAAGAGGAGAAGTTGTCCTCCTCATTGGCCCCTAAGCCCCAACCACAAAGCAATGAGAAATGTATTTCAAATAATGGAAATAAACAGGATTCCACAACACAAAATAGTTTTCACATATAAAACACGAGTCCAATACATACAATAGTTTTACTGACCATAGGAATAACAACAAACAATACTCAGGCTTCATCATGCACAAGCAAAATGAGCAAGACCTATGGGGAAGCTACTTATACCTCCCAATAGGGAAATGGGTGTCCACCTTAAAATAAACTCCGCCAATACACACACACACACACACACACACACACATTTCAAATCTCCTACATGCCCTTATGCCTCCCCCAAGTACCGCTTATACCTCCCATTCTCTTATGCCTATGAACAAGATATCCCCATAGTCTTCTCCTACACCACACCTAGGCAATCTACCCAACCAGCCAACAACATACCAAGATATTTAAAGCATTCACATATGCATAAATAAAGGAAGAACGTTTTAAAGAACCAAGATCCTACCTCTCCATGGTAGAGTTTTCCCCAAAATTTTAACAACAAGATTTTTCCAATCGAAACAGATCAAAAGCTCCACCAATCCACAAGCAATCATCAAAATATCTAACTCTCTTTCCAATTACCGAGCTCAAAACCAAAAAAAGTAGCCAAAATAAAATCACCAAAATGAAGTAAACCCCAAAACAAGGCAAGGAATTCGAATAAATAGAAGAGTGAGAGAGGAGGATGAAGTGGGTCCATGTAGGATGCCACATCACACATCCTCACCTTCACCTCACAAGTCAACTTCAAACCCGAAAGCACAATTAAAAATGTGGTTGAATAAATGACATTTTACTTACACACACAAACCAAGTCCACACCTCAAGGATCAAAATTAATTTCATGTAAGAAATTGCAATAAAAATTACAACTTTCCTTCCCAAAATACATAATGAGGCCTAATTTTGACTCCCCAACTCATAGGTAGGTTTGGTGTAATAATTTAAGAGGTGTGGAACAAGTTTAACTTATCCTACAAGCCTTCAAAATTAGTCCCTAAGGACATATACGAATTTCAAAATGAAGGTGGAGTGTTTCACACTCAAATTTACATACACATTACTTACAAAACACAATCCAAGAGCCATCGGTTCTAATAAATGCATTCTTTTGACCCATTAATTAATTTAATAACAAGATTACTCGATGTCTAGACACAAATAAAATAAATAATAAAGGGGAAAATACATCACTAAAATCCACATACTAAATTTAAACAAAAGAAACTAAATAAAAGAATACACAACCCTTGGTCACATTTAAAGGTGATCCCCCATGGGAACCCCTAACAACAACCAAACAAACACACAAACAAATACACGTTGCCATGGTGACCCTTGTTGAATTCATCCAGAATTCCAATGTGGTTGGTCTCTAATCCCCCAATGTTTGTTGTGACATGTTTACATACAAAACACAAATACCTCCTTCGGCCTTGTGGCCACATCGAATCATCCAAAATAAATATAAAATATAACTTCCAAAATCATCTATATATGAATCACAAAATCATCTAGTAAAGTAACAATATTATTTACAATTTTATCAATAACCATATGATCACCGATTAGTTCAATTTTCTATGTTTACTTGATATGACAAAATATCACATGTATAAAAAGATATATATCTAACCATGTCAAGCGTTGTATCAACATTAATATAAAATTTCTCTAATAATCCACATGCATCATATATGAATCTAATTCAACCACAGTCCATGATTTCTAATGTCTAACATTATACGAACTCAAAGGCTACAAAGTAATGTCCAAAAGTATAGTCACAAATGTCATAATCAATATCAAAAGGTATCGAAGGGAAGTGGGCACTACATTCCCCTCCCCTTAGACTCAACTTCCTCCTAGAAGTCACTGGAATAGGTGTGGAAACTGAACTCGTAGCAAAGTAGTATCCTCCCATGTAGCCGCAGTCTCATCATATTTGTCCCACTAGACCCAAACCTAGTCAATGTCTCTGCCTCGAAGGCCCGTGGTCCCGCACTCTATAATGCAAATGGGCTCCACCATTACCTACCCCTGATCCTGCACCTATAATGAGGTCCAATCTAGCACATGAGAAGCTTATGAAACATATCTCGTAAGTAATGAAACATGAAGCACATCATGCGAGACAAGCTATGTGGCAATTCTAGATGGTAGGCCAAAGGGCTAATACACTCAAAAATCTCAAAGGGGCCTAGGAATCTAGGAGCAAACGTAGAACCTTTTTTTGTAATGGATGGGGCTCTTGTGTGGCCTAGCATGAAGGAAAACCTGCATGCCCACATCAAAACTACAGTCGGTCCTATGTTGATATGCATACTTATTCTATCTATCTTGTGCCTCTTGTAGTCTCTGTCTAATCATAACCAATTATTACTCCATGTCCTACAGTAAAGCTGGCCCAAGAGAAACTTTTTCTTCTAACTCACCAACTAAGAGGTGTCTTTCACTCTCTACCATATAAGGCACGAAAAGGAGCCATGCCTATCAAACTCAAAACTATTATTGTAGGCAAACTCCACCAAGTGCAAATACTCCTCCCATCTCCGGTAGTGATCCATAACATACATCCTAAGTAGGACCTCTAAGATCCGATTCACCCGCTCGATTTTCCATCTATCTCAAGGTGATACGTTGTGTTGAAATTGATCTTCATCCCGACGGCATTGTTATCCAAAATAAGCTCATGCTTATTTTTGGTTAATTGCACCCATTTTCCCTCCTTTAGTGCTTCAATCCAATTTTTTAGATATTCTAAGAACTTAAGGTTTCCTGAAAGCATCTTCATTAGGTGGGAAATTTCTTCCCCTTTCCAAAAATATAAAGAAGTCCTTCTAACTCCTCATATTTTGCAAGTTACAGGCCAACGGGCCTTGGAAGGTATTTTTTCCCAAAAGCGGCCCGGACGGGAGTTTTTAAGGAATTTGCCAATGCAGAGAGTCATGGTAGCAGGATATTTTGAGACTTTTCACACAAATGGAAAATACGGGCTAACGGGCCCGAACAAGAAAATTTTCCCAAATGAATTTCGAGTTGGCGGACCTTGGAAGGTATTTTTGCCCAAAAGTGGGCCGGCGGGAGTTTTTAAGTAATTTTACCAATGCGGAGAGGCGGGGCATCGGGAAATTTTGATACTTTTCACCCAAACGGAAAATGCGGGCCAACGGTCCTGAAGATGATTTTTTGCCAAAAGTGATTTCGGGCTTGCGGGGGCTGCGGGAGGATTTTGTAAAATTTGCCAACTTTTACAAAAATCTCCAAAATGAGTTTCGGCCCATTGACCCATTCTCGCACCGGTTTTTGCTATTTCACGTACAAACCCAACGCAAATATTCAAATGAACATATCTTTCGATCAAGTGCTCTAAATTCAACAAATTTGGCACCATTGGAAAGGTATCGACCTCATCTATGCCATGGGAGCTTGAAACTTTAATTTTGACGAGGTTAGGTGAATGAAAAATGGGAAAATGTCTTTCAGGATAGTAATGTAGAATCCAATTGCTTCAAATACTAGATCTGATTTGATTCGATCCGTCATTTTTCCTTCTTCAACACGCCAAACAAACATAGGAATCCGACTCGGCCAGTTGTGGCGATTCACGGGGGCATTAATAGTGCGTGGATGAACTCTAAAGAGCAGGTATCGAGCTTCTCTTCATTCTCGGGCATAGGGAAACTCTGTCAAATTTGTTTCTCGTCTCCATTTGAGTTTTAAACCTTCTCCTACGCCTAGAAAGTGGATTTGTGCCTCTAAGCAAGAATGTAATGGTCTGTACACCCATATAGAGCATTATAATGTGTTTTTGTGGTGTTTCTTCAACCCTTTTCATTTTTTTGTTGTTTCCCCATGCCTCTCCCATTAAAATTTGTTTTCTATGCATGTATTTCACATTTATAGGTGCAAGGTGTTGTGTGATCATGGATTTAGATCTGAGTTTGTGTCACTTCTGTCTAACCTTCCCATCTTCCTCTTTCCCCTATTTCATTCACCCTAAACAGAGTATCTCACACTTCCTTTTCTAGTGTATCACTTCTTAGTGTAGGCTCTCTCTCTCTCTCTCTCTCTCTCTCTCTCTCTCTCTCTCTCCCCCCTTGGAATGGTTAGATTAGGATAGATTAGATTCTTCATGCACTGGAATAGCTCTTGGCAGTAGATTAGAAAGTAAGAACCGACTTTCTCTGGAGGTCCATCTCAAGTTTTGTAAGTCCCACAAATTGAGAGAGGGTCATATGTTGTGCAATCACACCAATGCCCCAATCACAATCAGGCCATTTAGGGTCTTTGTGATTTTGCACTCTGATGATTTTTGCGCTAGAAGTGATTTCGGGCTGTGGGGGTCATGTGGGAGGATTTTGTAAAATTTGTCAACTTTTGTAAAAAGCACCAAAATGAGTTTCGAGCCGCGGACTGTTCTACTAATCGGTTTTCACCATTTTTGTACTGAGACTGACCCAAATCTTAAAATGAACATATGTTTCAATGCGGTGCTCTAAATTCAACACATTTAGCACCATTGGAAAGGTCTCACCTCGTCTACACCATGGGAACTGAAAATTTAATTTTGATGAGGTTAGGTGGGTAAAAATGGGAAAACATCTTTTAAGCCATTAATGCAGAATCTGATTGCTTCAACTACCAGATCTGATTTGATTTGATCTGTCGTTCTTCCTTCTTCAACACGCCGAATAGACATAGGGAACCAGACTCAAAATATTATGGGTGGATTGGCGGGATGCATTAATAGTCTATGTTTGAACTTTAAAGAGCAAGTGATTGAGCTTCTCTGCTTTCCCTCTTGATTTTCATCATCTATATATTGTAATAATTCTCATTTCAGAAGGGAGAGACATTCTGGGCATAGGGAAACTCTGTCAAATTTGTTTCCCAACTCCATTTGAGTTGTAAACCTTCTCCTATGCTTGACAAGTGGATTTGTGCCTCTGAGAAAGAATGTAATGGTCTGTGCACCCATATAGAGCAATAAAACATGTTTTTGTGGTGTTTCTTCAACCCTTTGCATTGTTTTGTTGTTTCCCCGTGCCTCTCCCTTTCAAATATATTTTCAGGCATATATTTCGGGTTTGCGGAGTGCGGGGTGTTGTGTTTCATGGAGTTTTGATCATGGATTTGGATCTAGGTTTGTGTCACTTCTGTCTAACCTTCCCATCTTCCTCTTTCCCTGTTTCATTCTCCCTCAATAGAGTATCTCGCACTTCCTTTTCTGGTGTGTCACTGCTTAGTGTAGGCTCTTTCATGCTCTCTCTCTCTCTTCTCTCTCTCTCTCTCTCTCTCTTTGTCCCCTTGGAATGGTTAGATTAGGATAGATTAAATTCTCCTGCATTGGAGTAGCTTGTGGCAGGTAGATTATGAAGCAAGAACTGGATTTCTCCGGAGGTCCATCTCAAGTTTTGCAAGTCCCGCAACTTCAGAGATGGTCTCATGTTGTGGAATCACACTGAATAATCCACTCATAATCAAGCCATTCGGAGGTGCTATAATTTTGCACTAATAGTTTTTGCACACCTGGTGGGACACTTAAGTTAGATTCTCTCATATTTCCAAGATGTCTCATTATAAACAACAAATCATAAACCACTGTGCAACCACAATACTTGATTTTGGTATGCTGATGGGACACTAAGGTTAAATTCTCTCGTATTTCGAGGTGTCTCATTACAAATAAACAAATTATAAGCCACCATGTGACCACACTAACAATTTTGGCACACCCGTGGGAAAGCGAGGTTAGATTCTCTCATCTTTCCAAGGTGTCTCATTAAAACAACAAATCATAAGCCACCGTGTGACCACACTAACATTTTTGGAATGCACGGTGAGACTAGTTGTAAGCACCTTACCACTTCATTTCATCAAGTTGATGTGTTCTTGGTGAGATTCAGCCTTTGGAGGCACATGCAAAGCACATCCGCAATCCGCATCTAGTCAACAACCCAATCTCTAAAGTTGCAGACCTTTTTCCATCCATTTTCATTCATCTTTCTTTCCACATTTTTTATTTTCTTCCATTCATGAAGTTATGCAATCATGACTTTATTCCCCTCATGGAACTCACACTTGCAGCAACAACAGTAAGCAGTCCACCTCCAATGTTTATCATGACTCCTCCAAGTCAGCATTATGATCAGATCCAGGACCATTATGCCTACCCATATGAACAGTGTCAAAACTAGTTTGGCCATGAAGCTTATCAAGAACAAGGGGACGCATACAATTTTAACATCTACACAGAGAATTCTGGTTTGTTGGATAATATTCAAAGAATGGAGGCTAGCATGGTGCAATCCATGGCTACAACACAGATGAAAGCTTTCAAAATTGGTTTCAGGGCACCTTGTCTATGGGAAGTCCCTTTTCCAAGACATTACAGCCCCTCGGAGAAGCTTGACTTCATGGTTGAAATTTTGCTTCAACTTACACAATGGACCGAGGAGATTGAGGCTTATGAGTTGGATACAAGACAACCTTGTCAATGGGTAAGTCCACTACCTCATAAATTTTCTTTTCCTCTTTCTCAATCAATATCATTTCAGCAATATCAAGAGTCAATCCCCTCAGTTTCTACCCCAAGTGTTGATTTCTCTTCTCCATCTCCTGATCTTCCATCCCATCTCAGTTCTTCTACCCTTTTCCCTTCCAAGCAGTCATTCCCTCCAAATAAACAAGAAGTTCCACCTCCCTCCCCACCACAAACAATTGCAATGTTGGTTTAACCCCAACCTGTCGCTCCTCTTGCATTCCCAAATCCATGTTGGGGAGATGAAAATCAAACAACCAGCCAAGGGAAGCAAGAAGAGGAACCCAACAGAGAAGAAATGATAGAAAATATGAAGAGTTGGGATCTCAAATTTGGGATTACAAAGATCCCCTTGATGGTTAAGCCAACAGAGGAGGTCAAGGTTGAAGAGCCAGTGGTGGCTAAGGCTGAGTTTGTAGTAGAAGAAGAACAAGAACAAGAAGGAGATGATCGAAATCATTTTTCCCTAAATGCAGTGCCCATGATGGCACTTTATTTGAAGAGAATGTTGATCCAACCCAAGCTACACAACCATCCATCAAGGAAGAGGAACAATCAGCTCCAAGTCCTATTGAAAAGGAGCAACTAGAAGAGATCAAATCAGAGTTAAAGCCACTTGATGAAGAAAGCATTGTTGAATATTGTTTTCTTTCATTTCAATGGCCTTGTTTATTAATGAACCAATGATGGACGAGGCCATACAATTCAAGAGGCTTCAAGTATAGAGCAAGCCACAAAATAACCTTCAGTTCTTCCTCCCACTTCATCCCCTTCAAACTCTAATGTCGAAGAAGAGTTTGAGCTTTCAAACTTCATGTTTGAAGATGAGGGGAACCATGGTGAGAAAGTTTCAAATCAGGAGGACACCATGGAGGAGGTTGAACACATGCAACAGGACAACAAGGAGGTAGATTATCTGTCTGACTTGGAGGATTTCTTTGATGGAGAAGATCCCATGGAGATCACATCATTTTCTCCTCCATCATCCACCTTCCAAGTACATGAGCCTGCTACCATGAAGGAGAGCATTCAAGGACAACAACCTGCATTTCACAACAACCCTCTAGAACCAAGGTTGGAAGACATGAATCTTCCATGTTCTTCATAAGAGGAGGAAAGGAAAGAGCAAGAGGATGTCATCATCTCTTCCACACCATCCATCCAAGAAGATCTGCTAGAAGACTCCATTCTTGGAGTTAAATATCAGAATAGTGGGAAAATTCAAAGGATCAGACCTTGCCCAATCAGGTACTTGGCTTCATTAGAGCCAAGGGAGAAGCCAAAACCAGTCATGCTTACTTTTGAGCATGAGGATGAGCTTTAAAGTACTAAGGATCAGTTGTAATGCCTCTTCAATCCAAATACAGAGCAACTAAAAGAGGTATTTGTCTTATTTCCAGTTGACACCTTGATGATTTGGGTGGAGGACCAGCTTATAGTCAGTTTTTCACTCATGCAAGAAGCCATATTCAATGTCAAATCATTTGCATGGCTGCCCTTCTTGAGAAAAGGAAGCTACTTCTCCTGCTAGTTGTAGGATTTGTTTGAGATCGTTTTCTCTCTACTTAAAATAGAGTATGTAGGTTTACTTTTAGCGAGAAGATGTGCTTTTACACACTCTGAATATCCCACTTGGGATGTGTATCATTTCAAATTTTGTACATAGTGTGTTGTGGTGTTTTGTTGCTCTTGCACAATGCATTGAAAATGGCATTTGGAGATATCAACACCAATTTCGGTGGTTTCCGCATGGATCAAAAGGAAACAAATGCGGGGATCATATCTTCTCGGTCTAGATCGATTCATGTTTACCAGGGAAGAATCCATACCTAATGGATGAATCAAGGCCATTGATCTTTTCATCTAGTAGGCAGATGTCCCCTATGAATCACAAAATTGTTATCCAAAATAACCCCATGCTTATTTTTGGTTAACTGCACCCGTTTTCCCTCCTTTAGTGCTTGAATACAAATTTTCAGATATTCTAAGTAGTTAGGGTTTCTTGAAAGCATCTTCATCAGGTGAAAAATTTCTTCCCCTTTCCAAAAATATAAAGAATTCCTTCTAACTCCTCATATTTTGCAAGTTACGAGCCGACGGGCCTTGGAAGGTATTTTTGCGCAAAAGCGGGCCGACGGGAGTTTTTAAGGAATTTTTCCAATGTGAAGAGGCAGGACGGCGAGAGATTTTGAGAATTTTTTCCCAAATGAAAAATATAGGCTAGTGGGCCTGAAGAGGAAAATTTTCCCAAATGAATTTCGGGTCGGCAAGCCTTGGAAGGTATTTTTGCCCAAAAGCAGGCCGACAAGAATTTTTAAGGAATTTTTCCAATGCGAGAGGCGGTATAAAGAAGAGATTTTGAGAATTTTCACCCAAACGGAAAATGCGGTCGTGGGCCTAAAGATGATTTTTTTCCAAAAGTGATTTTGGGCTGCAAGGCTACGGGAGGATTTTGTAAAATTTGCCAACTTTTGAAAAAAGCACCAAAATGAGTTTCGGTCCCACGGACCCATTATGCTAACTAGTTTTGAACATTTTTGTATGAACCTGACCCAAATATTCACATGAACATATATTTTGATCCAGTGCTCTAAATTCAACAAATTACAACATTGGAAAGGTCTCGACCTCATCTACGCCATGGGAGCCTGAAAATTTAATTTTGACAAGGTTAGGTGGGTGAAAATGGGAAAACGTCTTTCAGGCCATTAATGCAGAATCTGATTTCTTCAACTACCAGATCTGATTTGATTCAATCCACCGTTACTCCTTCTTCAACACGCCGAACAAACATATGGAACCAGCCTCGAAAGATTGTGGGTGGATTCACAGGGGGAATTAATAGTCGGTGGTTGAACTTTAAAGAGTAGGGATCGAGCTTCTCTTCTTTCCCTCCCAATTTTCATCGTTTATATATTGTAATACTTCTCATTTGAGAAGGGAGAGACATTCTGGGCATAGGGAAACTCTGTCAAATTTTTTCCGACTCCATTTGAGTTGTAAACCTTCTCCTATGCTTGGCAAGCGGATTTGTGCCTCTGAGAAAGAATGTAATGGTCTATGCACCCATATAGAGAAATAAAACGTGTTTTTGTGGTGTTTCTTCAACCCTTTGCATTGTTTTATTGTTTCCCCATGCCTCTCCCTTTCAAATCTTATTTCTTTGCATGTATTTCACATTTGCAAGTGTAGGGTGTTGTGTTTCATGGAGTTTTGATCATGGATTTGGATATGGCTTTGTGTCGCTCACGTAACGTTCCCATCTTCCTCTTTCCCCTGTTTCATTCTCCTTCAATAGAGTATCTCGCACTTCCTTTTCTAGTGTATCACCACTTAGTGTTGACTCTTTCACCCTCTCTCTCTCTATCCCCTTGGAATGGTTATATTAGGATATATTAGATTCTACTTGACCGGAGTAGCTTGTGGCGGGTAGATTAGGAAGCAAGATTTGGCTTTCTCCTGAGGTCCATCTAATTTTTGCAATTCCTACGACTTGAGAGATGGTCCCATGTTGTGAAATCACACCGAATGCCCCACTCACAACTAGGCCATTTGGGGGTGATGTGATTTTACACTAACAAGAATGTTGCATGGTAGTCCAAAGGTGGGAAGTATATAGAGGATTGCGGTCATAAATTGTCTTCCACGAAATCCCAGTGCAATCTGATAATCTCATCTAGATATACCCATGTCACTACACTAGATATATAGGTGGTCTTCACCGGGGAGAAATGAGCCACTTTCTTCAATTTATCCACCATGACCATGATAGCATCGTGGTGGTATCTCGACATCAATAGCCCAATAATGAAGTCCATGGAAATGGTGTCCCACTTCCACTCAAGTATAACATGAGGAAAGAGAAGTCTAGCTGGATGCTGATGCTCGGCCTTCACTTTCTGACACTTCAAACCATGTGACAAAAACTGAGCCATGTCTCTATGGATTCCCCTCCACTAATACAATTGTCTCAAGGTGGCGTGTATCTTTTTCACCCCAGGATGGGCTGAATAGGGTGCACGATGTGCCTTTGTCAAGATGTCCTACCTCAAGCCTCTATCTCTAGGAACATAAATCCAGCCTCTATGCCTAAGAAGGCCATTTTCTTCCAATAAAAACCCATCAAAATTTCCCTCAAGGGGTCTTTAAGACTCGATCTCCGCTCTAGCTTCAATGTAGAAATTGTGGTGAGGAACCTACTATAGAATCCTACTCCACAAATATGTGCTCACTGTAGTGGCCATAACCACATATCTCCTACTATTGAGAGCGTCTGCAACCACATTCTCCTTCCCCTTCACATGCTCTATCTACATGTCATACTCATAAAGTAACTCCATCCAACGTCGTTGACGAGCGTTGAGATTGGGCTGCGTGAAGAGGTGGCGAAGACTCAAGTGATCAGTCTTGAGTGTGAATCTTCAGCCAAGAAGGAAGTGTCTCCATCAAACCAAGGCATACAAAACTATTGCAAGCTCAAGATCATGAGTCGGATAATTGAGCTCATAATCCTTGAGTTTTCGAGACTCAAAAGCAACTACTCTTCCCTTCTACATCAACACACCTCCAACTCCTACCAAAGAAGCGTTCGTGCATACTAAAAACTCACCATGAGGATCTGGCACTGCAAGAATAGGAACTGTCATGCGGCATTCCTTTAATGTATTGATGGCCTACTCACATTTGTCCAACCAAACAAACTTCTTCCCTTTCCGCTGAAGGGAAGTGATGGGGTGCGCAGCCCGAGAGAAGTCCTGAACAAATCTCCTATAATAACCTGTTAAACCCAAGAAGTTACGTACCTCTGTCACACTAGTGGGGCTTGGCCAATCCATAATAGCTCAAATCTTGAAAGGATCGACTACGATATGTTTCCCAAAAAAGATGTGGCCCAAATACTGCACCTCTATTTGAAAGAATGCACACTTCTCCAGGTTCTCGTAAAGTTGTCACTCATGAAGACACCGAAGAACCTGGAAAAGGTGTCCCTTGTGCTCCTCACACATACGTGAGTAAATCAAAAAATCATCAAGGAATATGAGCACAAAGCGATCCAAGAATTTCCTGAACACTCCATTCATCAAGCTCATGAACTCTGCGGGGGCATACGTCAAACAGAAAGGCACCACGGTGAGCTCGTAGTGGCCATATCTCATACAAAAGGTGGTCTTATGAATGTCTACCTCCGTAATCCTCAGATGATAATAATAGCGACTTAAGGCCTATCTTAGATAAAATTGTGGCCCCCTTCATCTAATCAAACAAATCATCAATGCGTAATGGAAGGGGATAATGATTCTTGATCGTTACTTTGTTCAGCGGTAGTAATCAATACACAACCACAGAGATCCATCCTTCTTCTTTACAAATATCATCGGTGCACCCCAAGTGGATACAATAGGATGGATTAGGCATTTCTCCAAAAGACCCTATAGCTATAACTTCAACTTGTAGAGCTTAGGGGTCGCCATCCGATAAGGTGCTCGTGAGATAGGCTTTGGTCCCGAAACAAGATCTATGTGAAAGTATATCTCACTTGGGGGTGGTAACCCCGATAGCTCCCCGAAAGACATAAAAAAATCTCTTAGGATGGGATGGTAATCAAGCGATGGTCCACTAGACTCATCCCCCAATCTGTCACTAAATCGTGACAACATACAACTATCATCCCCGTCACACACACCGCTTAAGCTACATGGCGGAGATGGTGCAAATGGAAATAGGTCTCCTAACCCCTACTATTACTAACTCAACTCCTAGATCATTTGTACATGATAACATCTTATGGTAACAATCCACTCTTGCTCTGTGTGTGTAGACAACCACCCATGCCCAAGATGAATCCATATGAACCCAACGTAAAGATACGAAGATCTGAGGTAGTGGTGAAGGGTCCCAAATTCACTACACACTCCTTAACTAAGGAGTCTATAGACATCTTGGATCTAGAAGCCATCTCAACATCCCAACTAAGACCCTGCCTAACTGCTGCCAGACTTGTATCACTCTACCAAAGATGGTGTAATAAAAGAATCAGAAGAACCAAAATCAAATAGAATGGTGGTAGGAACACCACCAATGCTACTTGTCGTCTCAATCACGGTACTTTAGTGCTCATCCTAGCAGTTCTTGACCACTGCATAGATCCCATGACCACGTCCTATGTCACCAAAAATAGGCTCTGAGATTTACGTCTTACCATTTTTACTAGGGTTCTCGTGGGTATCCTCTCCAAAAATGTCCAAAGAACACCACACCAAAATAACTACTGATCCTCTCTCATGAGTAGTAGGTCTATCCGATACTCTAGAGGTCTATGTTGTGGATCCTGATGATCCGGCTATGGATTGTTGAGATCTCTACTGACAGATCCTGTTGACTGAGCCCTCGGTGCACCCTATGTCCTAATGGGACCCATAGGAGGAGGCCCCATACTCCGAACCCTTTGTGCATCAAATCTCTATGGAGGTGCAGTATGGTGGGCCAGCTGCTGCTACTACTACTACGGTCTAAAAGATGATTGTGATGAACCCTATCTACCATGAGGAGGAGGAGCTGACCCCTTGATCTGTTGTCCTACATCTGCTAGATTCAGCTCCGGACTCGGTCTACGCCCTTGCTTTGTGTCTTTCCCTGAGTCTCCTCCAATATATAAGCCTTCTCAACGGCCTCAGCTAATGTCTTCGGACAATGGATACGTACCGCACCTCCAATATCTATATTCAGGCCCCAGATGAACCTTTGGATATGTACCTACTCATCCTGTATGTATTTGACATACTTGAGTAGATCCAGAAATTGACTCTCATTCTCAGCTACTGTCAAAGATTCTTGTTGGAGGTCGTGAAACTCATCTATCCTATGTTGAATGAACCTCCATAATAAGTACCTACTCCTGAACCACTCCTCAAAGAGCTCCTAGGTAACTGTCTCTGAATCAACATGGAGCTTCGCTCCTTGGTCCTCCACTGACACCGCTCCATCCCTCAAAATATGGATTGCAACACGAGCTTTGTGTTTCTAGAATAAGGGCGAGCTTGAAGCACCCGCTCAAGCTCACCACCTAAGCCTCTGCGCCCGAAATCCACCCGTGTTAGCGGAATAATGGGCTGGTTGTAGCTTTAGGATCTCATTGATATGGTCTGCACTGTAGTCTGGAAACCCCTAGACCTCTCTACATGCTCATCCCTAAGCCTAGGGTGCGAGACCCGTCCCCGTGTCCGAAGTCCTGGTCTCTCTGCCCCCTCTGTGGTGACTCTGCTCTACCTGACTCCATGCGGGATTTCTCTAATCTATGCTCGTCACTATATCGAGGAGATGCATGAGCCTCAACGGATGGCTACCCATCATGTGTAGCTGACCGTCCTCCTACAAACCTTCCGCGTAAAGCGGCATTAACATCCTGAAGCGTCTATAAAATCTGAGGTAGGATGGCTGCTATAGCATGATCTGGTGGTGGAAAGTTTATATCTATGTGAAGGGACCCCTCATCATGTCCACACCTCATGCATGAGGCGCAAGTGAGAGTTAGTTCATTAGCCTAGGTTTTATTCAGTTTTCCATGTTTACTAGAATATGCAATTTTCAAACAAATTTGTTTTCTAGATTTAAAAGTGTGCTAGGTTTAATATTGCACTAGGTTTAGTGTTCATCTCTCAAGTTTTCTAGTGTGCCCAAGGGTCCAAGCTTTGAACCCACGGCTCTGATACCAAGTGTAACACCCTGCTAAAACTACCACTTGAGACCCAAGAACAACCTAGCTTTAGATAGAAAAATTAAGGAATATTGTTTTTGAAAAACATGACCACTACTAGGCTTCAAGCAACAAATGACACAACAAGGATTCAAATTCAATTATAATTTACTAACTAAAATTTTCTCATTGTAACCAACATTAGATCCACATTACAAAATTAAAGAGTATATAAATTTCTCTTAGGAGTTAATAAGTAATTAAATTAACATTATATCTAAATATTCCTTACTCAATTTTAGAGGGTCAGTAAAAGGAATTAAATACCTTGGGCATTTAATTCCACCAGTCTAAAAAAAAATAAGGTTCCCATTTGCATGGGATAGAAAATTTCTCCTTATCCCCTAATATGACACTTAAGAAGGTCAACCCATGCTTTAGAATTATACATTTAAGTTAAAAAGGAGTAATTACCCACTTACCCACTCAGACTCATCTTTACACTTCAACCTAATTTTTCACATAATTAACACACCTAAATTTTCCTGGAACATTTCCATTAGATAGAAAATTTCTTCCTCTTTCCAATGATATAAAGAAGTCCTCCTAACTCCTCATATTTCTTAAGTTATAGGCCGGCGGGCTTAGGGAGGAAACTTTTCCGAAAGGCATACCTACGGGCACAGGTAAGAAAATTTTCCCTAAAGGTGGGCTAGGGGACGAAATTTTTCCCAAAGGCGGGCTTTCATGCCTAGGGAATAAAATTTTCCCAAAAGGTGAGCCAACGGGCCAGGGGACGGAAATTTTCTCAAAGGTGGGCTTGCGGGCCCAGGGAAGAAAATTTTCCCAAAAGCACAAGGGACACGTGGCATGTTGCTAAGCCCATGCAAGAAGGTGGGTCATCGGAGTTAATTTGGATCTTAACTATTTTTGTTTGAAATGGAAAAAGATTCAAAACCCCCGCGTCTCCGCCGACACCCAAGGACGCCATGTGTCCAACCCAAAATTTCAAGCGAGAAACAAACTGTTAGGGAGAACTTAGAAATATTGGATTTTGTGTTAAAAAAGTGTGAAGGCTAAAAGTAACCCGCACCTCCACCAACACTAAGTGAAGCCACATGTCGGTCTAAAAATGACTGCGGGAAGGCGGGCCAATGGGGAAACTTAGGAATTTTTGCCAATCTTTTCCAAAGGCAATAAGGTCTAAAACCATCCGCTCCTCCATCGATGCCTAAAGATGCCACGTGTCAGACCCACAGTGATAGATGGGGAAGTGAACCGGTGAGGAGACTTAAATTTTTTTGCCCTTTTTGAAAAAGGAAAGTTTGAAGGTGCGGGCCCGCAAAGGCATTTTTTCCCAAAAGTAAATTGGAGGGCCTGCAGGGCCGCAGAGGAAATTATGACATTTGTTCTTTTGCAAAAAAGTGCCCTAAGTAATTTTCGGGCCCGCGGTTCGATTTACAAAATTTTCCCTCTTTTTTTAACTAAGCGAAGTAAAAATCTAGAAGGCCATAACTTTTGACTAGAATCTCGGATTTGGGAAAATGAGGACTTTTGGAAAGGGTTCGAACTCCTCTTTGCATAGGAAACATCAAAATTCATTTTTGACAAACTTAAGTGGGTGAATTTGACAAAACATATTTCCTTCCATTAAAGCATGAACTGGACTTTTAACTTAACATAATTAATTCAATCCGCCACTCTTTCTTCCTCAACATGCCAAACCGACATGGAGGATTGCACTTGGAAAGATTAAGATGGATTGCAAGGATTAATTGTTAAAGTTTGAGTTTTCAATACAAATTTCTTTTCTCCTTTTTCTATAACTGCATTAATTTGTCCCTTTCCCGATTAATAGAGTTCTATATAAATTTCTTAAACAATACAAACTATTTTAAGATTTGTTTTGTTCCTCCTTAACTTGTTTTAATGTTTTATCTTGTCTTTCATCAATACGAGATGGTTTTGTATATTTTCTCGATATCCATTTTACGGTGTTTACAATAAATCAAAATAGAGTCATACTTAAACTCGAATGGATCCACTTTTTCATTATCATTCTCTAAATATGTAAATTCATTCAAATCCAATTTACAAAATTTAACTTTACTTCAATCAATGTGTGAAGACCCAAAATGTAGTTCTACTTTCAAAACGTGCATTTCAAATGAAACAGAGGAATGCAATATTTCTTCATACGTATTTCTTTCAATTTTCAAACAAATATTTCAAACACACATTTCAAATAAGAACCATACCATTTGTGATAATTAAAACTACTATTCAAATCCAATAATTCTTTTACAACTTCCTTTTTCATTCATCAAATACAACTTACGAATAATACACATATTTCGCATTCGAATGTAGATTCCATTTCAAAAAAGAGCAGCTCCACCACAAATAATATTACAATGTCATTCACTTGAAGTGGGAAATTTTTACAACAAGAAAACCCCAAGGGGACTGTGAAATTTTTCTTCATCCTAAACTCCGAACAGCAACAAGAAGATCAACCATATATCTTTTGATCACAACAAAAAGGAAGAGAGGCAACGCTCTCCACCCAACAATTAATTCCAATGAAGAGAATTTTTCGTCCTCATTAGCCCCCGAGCACCAACCACAAAGCAATAAGAAATGTATTTCAACTCATGACAACAAACAGGATTCCACAACACAAAAATAATTTTCACATATAAAACACAATCTAATACATACTGCAGTTTGCAACCACAAGAAGAACAACAAACAATACTCAAGCTTCATCATGCACAAGCCAAAGGAGCAAGACCTATGGGGGAAGCTGCTTATACCTCCCAATGGGGAAATGGGTGTCCACCTTAAAATAAACCCGCCAATATATATATATATATATATATATATATATATATATATATATATATATATATCATTTCAAAACCCCTACATGCCTTATGCCTCCCCACACTCTTATGGCACCCCATAATGAGTAAAGAAATGCAAGCTATTTATTTTACAAGGTGAAACCCAATCTCAAACTCCCTCCACAATAACACTTATACCTCCCCAAAACTCTTATGCCTCCCCACAAGAGATCCCCATAGTCTTCTCCTACACCATACCTAAGCAATCTACCCAACCACCAACAAAATATCAAGATATTCCAATCATTCACATCTTCCTTAAACCTTTCTATGGTAGAGTTTGACCCAAAAGTTCAACAACAAGATTTTTCCAATCCAAATAGTCCAAAATATCCAGCAATCAACGAAAATATCTAACTCTCTTTCCAATTACCGATCTCAAAACCAAAAATAAGTAACCAAAATGAAATCATCCAAATGAAGTAACCCCCAAAACAAGGCAAGGAATTCGAATAAATAGAAGATGGAGAGAGGAGGATGAGGTGGGTCCATGTAGGATGCCACATCACACATCCTCAACTCTACCTCATAAGTCAATTTCAAACCCCAAAGCACAATTAAAATGGTAGATGAATAAATGACATTTTACTTACACACATAAACCAAGTCCACACCCCAAGGACTAAAATTAATTTTATGTAAAAAAATTTAATAAAAACTTAGAACTCACCTTCCCAAAATACATAATGAGGCCTAATTTTGACTCCCCAACCCATAGGTAGGGTTGGTGTAACAATTTAAGAGGTGTGGGACAAGTTTAACTTGTCCTACAAGCATCCAAAATCAGTTCTTAAGGACAAATCTGAATTTCAAAAGGAAGGTAGAATGTTTCATACTAAAAGTTACTTACACATTACTTACAACACACAATCCATGAGCCATCAACTCTAATAAATGCATTCTTTTGACCCATTTAATTAATTTAACAATATGATTACTCACTAATCTAGACACAAATAAAATAAATAATAAAGGGGAAAATACATCACTAAAATCCACATACTAAATTTAAACAAAAGAAACTAAATAAAAGAATACACAACCCCTTGGTCACATTTAAAGGTGATCCCCCATGGGAACCCCTAACAATAACAAACCAAACACACAAACAAATACATGTTGCCATGGTGACCCTTGTTGAATTCATCTAGAATTCCAATGTGGTTGGTCTCCAATCCCCCGATGTTTGTTGTGACATGTTTACCTGCAAAACACAAATACCTCCTTTGGCCTTGTGGCCACATCAAATCATCAAAAATAAATATAAAATATAACTTCCAAAATCATCTATATATGAATCACAACATCATCTAGACAAGTAACAATATTATTTACAATTTCATCAATAACCATATGATCACAAGATTAGTTCAATTTTCTAGGTTTATTCGATATGAAAAAATATCACATGTACGAAAACATATATATATCTAACCATGTCAAGAAGTGTATCAACATTAATATAAAATGTCTCTAATAATCCACATGCATCATATATGAATCCAAATCAACCATAGTCCATGATTTCTAATGTCTAACATCATACCAACTCAAAGGCTATAGTAATGTCCATAAGTATAGTCACAGTGTCATAATCAATATCAAAAGGTTTCGAAGGGAAGTGGGAAATATGGAATTTAATTATGTAAGTTATGGAGATTTTCATAAGGGATAAAGAATCAGTATGTGGAAAATGGATAAAATAATCCTTGTATAAAAATGTTCCTAGAATGTTAATCATAACTAAGATGTAATCATGGAATTGATGTGTTATGGGATTTCCAATCCTCGAGTCCCTTTTCTTGTGGTTGGGTTATTACTAGCATTCATTCATTGGGGAAGGTGTGGCATCGACATGTATATGGTGTTGTCATGTGTCTATGTGGGTTGATGACTTATGTAAGTGTTGTATGTGTTATGGAGTTTTCCTTACTTGGAGCCTTTGTGGCATTGTGTAGTGAGAAATGTAAGTAAAAAAATATTCCTAGTATTTTAAATTTGTATTTGTGTGTATAAAATGTGGGTGTTATAGGTCCAAAATTGATCTCGAATGTAGTGACATTCAACTTCTATGTGCTTGGTTCTCTCATGGAAAACATGATTTTTCACAAGTTTTAACACACCCTGATTATCACAATGAATGATGGGGGATTTTCTTCAGAATGCCCATATTTACTAAAATGTGACGTAACGAAATCACTCCACACATATCTCCTCGTGCGGTGTGATATTCTACCTCAGTGGATGAGAGAGCAACAACAATTTTCTTCTTATTAATCCATAAGATAGGACAAGACCCGAGATGAAAAATATAACCTGAAGTTGATTTCTTGTCATCAATGGATCTAGCATAGTCCGAGTCTGTATATCCTTATAGGAAGAAATAAGAGTTCTTCTAATACTCCAGACCATAGTCGAATGTACCTCACAAATATCTCAACTCATGCTTTGTTGTTATCCAAAGAATTTTTTTGGCTCCTAGATTAATCTAAAAAGGTAGCTCACAACAAAGTAAATATTTGATCTTGTATATGTCAAGTAAATGAGACTCCCAACAAGCTCTCTCGTAAAGAGTAACATCTACTTGAGGTAAATATTTTAATCACGAAAGTTGCAAATCTTTTTCCATGCGAGTGGATATAGGTTTACAATCTATCATGCCATAATTTTCCAGGAGTGTATTGGCATATTTCATCTGGAGACAAAAATATAATTCTTTTTCTACCATATCTCTAAGCTAAGACAATAGTGAAGTATCCCCAAATATGTTATGTCGAAGAATTTATTCAAATCATTCTTAACATCTTCAACAAGATTTTTAGAACTCCTTGTAATCACAAGATCATCTACATACAAAACCAAGATGACAATATCTTTGTCTATCTTTTTATATACATATTTGAATCGAGAGGGTACGTGTGAAACCATGTTGCAATAGGTGATCATCTATTTTTATGTACCATGCCCTAGGTGCCTGTTTAAGTCCATAAAGAGACTTAATTAAATGACATACCTTCTTAGGATGTTGTTCATCAACAAATCCTTTTGGATGGGTCATGTATACTTCTTCTCTGAGATCACCATTTAAGAAATAAATTTTAACGTCCATCTTTTGAATTCTCCATCCATTTAACGTACACTTCTTCGTAATGGGTGCAAAGGTCTCATCATAGTCAATTCCTTCCTGCTAAGCATAACCCCTTTGTAACTAACCATGTTTCATGTTTGTTAATAGATCCATCTACCTTCTATTTTCCTATGAAAATCTACTTGTAGCCAATGGACGTCTTACCTACAATCAGATTGACAAGTTCCCACATCTGATTTTGTATCAAGAAGTCATATTTTGCATCCATGTCCTTCTTCCATGATGGGTGAATGAGTAACTCACGAATTGAACCAAGTTTGGTGCCTTCAACCAATGAACTCACGAGTGTGAGATTTACTTCACTCCTCACTTGAATTCAAGTACGAGCTCCTTATGAATTTTCTGGAAGAGGGTTTGAGTAGGAATCTCTCATGACACCTTTGAGCCATTTTGGAAACTAATGTGGTTGTTGATGAGAAGAACTACTTTCCATATTTCCAATATCAAAAAATAATTCTCCTTACAGCTCATCCTTCTTCTTTTTTAGGATCCTCATGTTCATTATCTAGATGTGTAAGAAGTCTATGAGTGGAGGACATTGTTGAATCTTCCTTTTATGGAAATGAGTCAAATTATGACTCATCGCAAACAACTTATTTTCTATAATATATCTTCTTCGTCTTAGGATCCATGAGATGATATGATTTGGAGGTGGTACTATATCCTAGAAATATGAATTGATATATATTTGTATCAAGCATCTTCCGCTTTTTATCTTGAACATGCATATAAGCAGTATAACCAAATATTATCAAATGAGAAATAGATGGTTTGTAATTGCTCCATACCTTTTTCCAATGCCTTTTCCTTCAATATATTTGTAGGTTCTCGATTCAGAAGATATACAACTACCTGGACCGTTTTAGCCCAAAATTTGTTCTCCATCTTCATAGTAGAAAACATGCAATGAGCCATCTCTATGAAAATTCAATTGTTGAACATGGAAAATTAAATAATTCCTTGAGAACATAGGTTAGCACACGTAAAAGGCATTCAGAAATGTGCATGAGGACACGCATAAGAGAAGGACAAGATTTGTGTACTATAATTGGAAAAGAATGTGCACAGGAGGAAGAATGGACTGATTGGACACTTAGCCAGTTTTGGGATGGGAAGCTAAATATAGACTTGGATTGGTGGTCAAGAAAATTATAAAGATAAGAGTAAGACATGAAGACTTGCGATTCAAGAAAGTTCTATTTTGGGAAGATACCTCATGTGAACGAACATGAAGCTTCACGGAGGGTTTAATCTATTAATAGGATTAGAACTAAGGGTTATCTATAGATGATCTATTGTTAGAAGACCTGCATGCTCTCTAGTTACCTTTGGAAGACGATGTATAGGCGGTGAAGGGAAATTCCCCATCCCTATAGATATGTATTGATTTACACGCTCTAAGGGACCTTGATCCCCGTTTTCCTAGTGTTATGTTGTTGTTTTATAAACGAGCATGAATTATGGTGACTCTGTTATGTATGTACTTAGATTTTGTGTTTCACAAAGTAATTAATAAAATGGATGTTTGTGATTAGATATTGGTTTTGACATATCTCGTGATTGGTTCTTGTATGGTAAAATTAATCTTAATTCTTGTATAAGTTATTATTGCATATGATTAAGATGTATATTTGGTTATGGTTGATCAACGCATTGTTGTTATGGATATGGTTTATATGTATGTTCAACATGCTAACTCCTTGACAAAGCTTCCATAAAAGACAAACCTATTACCTTTACACACTTTGGTTGAGCGCTCAGGTTTTCTTGGATGATGTGCTAACGCGCTTGGAAAATTTTGTAGAATAAAAGACTACATTTTGTTTCCATTGTCGGGAGCTCTTGGTAATTTATTTTCCATGATGTTGCATGATAAATATGTACTAGTTGAATCTATCTAGTATTGAGAATAGGTTAAACAATTTTGAGGATGAGTATGCTCACACATTTAACATTGGGCCTGATTTTGATGCATGCGTGTGGGTTGAAAATAATTTGTCTCATGAGCTCTATGAGATGTTCTTTGCTATTTTCCTATATAGTTGTATGAGTGGGCTAGTAGCATACGTATCAAAGAGTATTTGGAGGTATAGAGCACTTTTTTTGATGCGGGAAGAATACCAAAATTTGTATGATGTTAATCTCACTTAGACACACATTGTAGATCACTGGTTGATTTGGAGGACATTACGGGGTAAATAAGCTCCCTAAATCTTCCAAGATCACTACAATATGAAAGAAATCTAAGAGATTTCCGATGACTATTTTAACACAAAAATGAATTCCGTATTTACGAAATGGTGGTTGGTAAAAGTTTAGGTCAACCCTAGGCGGAACCGGGTCAACAGGTCAACATGTGGACCAATGGAAAGATGACATGTGCCGGTTGGCGATAAGGAAAAATAGGATTCTTGGTTTATTTTGCGACCTCTGGTCTTCATCAGTGTAAAAGTTGTGTGTGGGAACAAGAGGCTCAACTTTTATAATGGAGGGGAGCCCAATTGCCATGAGAGCTTCATATTGTTTGCCAACATAGTGGGCCCTCAAGCCATTATGTGGCTTGCCACCACAAATTGAGTTTGCTCGATATGCCTATCGAGGAATGACAAGTGGACAATGCCTTTTAAGTTTGCATTGCAGGATTAATTGGAGCTCGGTGAGCTATATATTTACCTTGGTGTTTTGAATGAAGGGATGGTCAAATCCCCACCGAAGCCCTATATTATTGCTACAACGGTCGAGTTTTCCACATTGCATGCCCACATTGTTCGAGAAATGAATCGAACTTGTCTATTTACCAACTTGGTTGGGTAAGCTAAACATTATATGGCTTTCGCTTCTTACGGGCTTATCCCTTATATCGTGGTGGTTTAACACTCAACGGTTAGCCAATGAATTGGGAGGTACGTTCAACGTTCAATGCAACCAAAATGCACAACAAACCAATGAATTGGCAGATATATCACTTGACAGATTATTTGAACCAACAACGGACCACATGACCAATTCATTGGTGCTATCCAACAACTCGAAGTGCTTTGTATATGATGTAATGAACCCACAAACCTTACAACATGGGAAAAAACATTGTCGGGCGTGGCCTTAGCCACGATTTGATGGATAGGCCAAGCCAAATATAAACCATCCATGCTCCTTTCATGACAAACATGTGGGATAAACACCACAATCAATGCAAAGAAACCACACATTTACTCAAAATAGTCGTCGATTATGTGGGAGCGGGATTTTGATCCCTTGACCTCTCCATTTCAAATGGAATGACCTCACCAACTCACCTATATAGGCGGTTGTGATGAAGATAAGGGTGATAAGCCCTATATACAAGTTTTGCATGGGCAGTATTAGGCTATAAAAGCCAAACTGACCCCCTTCATTAGACACACACGCGATTAGTATTTGTTTAAGCTTAGTGGTGGGATTTAATATAGTATTTATACTATATTATAATCTTGAAATTTATTATTGGTGGCTTAGAGAATTAATATAGTATTGGGACTATATTAAATTCTATAATTTTATTAAGGCATATTTTTGTATTATTGTCGGCCTATTATTTTTAGGCGACAATATATAAAATAATTGTGATTGGGAGTTATTATTACTACCCAATAGGCCCATTGAGCCCCATTTAAACTTGTGAAGCCTGGAGTTTTGGACCGGAGTGCCATAGGGTGTCTTGCAAATGTCTGGAAGGCCAATCACATTCCTTAGGATACTTGTGCACCAGGAAGGTGGAGGACAAACCGATTGATCATCGTGATCTTTGAAAGGTTGGAGTACTTTATAGACAAGTAAGAGTTCCATTGCGTTGTATTGTACAATCGATATTTATACTTACAAATTTTTACTAGTGGAATGGTTCAAAAGAACTCGGAGAAATAGGCTATTTCGAACTCCGTAATCAATCATTGTGTAATTTCTATTACATTTTTGCATTAATTTGGAGTTGATTACTTAAAAGGAGTAAATTATTAGAAATTATTTTTAAAAATTATAAGGGTCCAAAAATTTTGGTTCAATTTTAGGATCAATTTTGGTATCAAAGCTAGTATTGTAGGCTTCGATTGCAGAGATAGATCTGTACCTATTCTTCCAGTTTCTAGTGATGTTTGCTTTACTAGGCACTATGGTTTGAGTGAATATCACTCGATGTAGGGATCATTATCGCAAGATCATGGAGTTGCAAAACCACTCATCTACCATTCAAGATCTGTAGTGCCAATAGCAATAATGCATTGTAGAGTTACGAGAAGCATAGATACTCTATCTCGGGAAGGTAGGTGAAGCAAGTCAACGTCGAAAACACCACATGGAGAGACTACCTTCACCAGATCTAGTCGAGTGCAACCATTGTGGCAAAGGGCACGATATTGAGAGATGTTGGGACTTATATCTCGAGAGGATGCCTAAGTGGATGAAGTGGAAGGATAATGGCGATCAAGACCCCTGTACCACCATTCGGTTACACCATTAAGATGGAGAGCACTAGTAGATTGCCCGAAATTATATTGTTACATGTGAGTGCCTCGAGGGTAGTGGATTCCGACGGTTTCTCAAGGATAGTTACTCATTCTAATTTTCAATTGGAATATCAGAGTAGGGTACATCACTATCAATTTGGTGCACCAAATGGTACTTCCCACTACACCACTTCCTCATCCCAAGACATTTGGTACAGAGGATGGTACTCTGCATGGAGTGTCTACTAGCTATTGCATTCTGAGCTTCATAGTTGGGAGACGAGTTTTTGAAAATATCACTCTCAACATCATCCCTTTGGAGATGGATGAAATGGTATTGGGAAACTTCTACCTAACTGCTTAGCAAGGCTATATGACTGATGATAGGAGTGGAGTGGAGCTTCGCATTGGACATAGCTGAATGATCAAGTTCGCGACAAGACATGTTGTTCATCTTGCACGTGGTGACAACAACAAGACTTCTGACTCATATCAAGCACTCAAACTAACATTTAGCTACATACTATCTACAATTATTTCCCCAACACCTTAATTATTTCCCCAAAACATTCAAATTTAACGAATTAAACACTCAAATTAACATTTTTACAATAGTATGAGAACATAAAATCATAAACATCATATCCAATTCTACAAGATTTCAAACATCACAATCACACGGTTAGAAAAGAAAATTTCAAACGTCAAACACTCAAAAATAGTATTCAATTCTACAAGATATGACATATCATGCACTTAAACTAGCATTCAATACTATCTAATTCTACAAGATAACAAGATCTACGACACCACAATAACAAAATGCCCTTAAATGTTTTGATTGTACATTTTTATTTACGTCTGATAGCTAGTTTAAACTTTAAGCCATGAATGTTTGACACCTCTTCTTAATAATCTCCAATGGTTGTTTTCTATGTCTAAGACCATTCCTTTGTTCTTTACAACTCATTAACACCGATTGCATTCAATAAAAAATTAGAAGGAGAAATAAGATCACGAGATGGGTAAGTGCACGAAGTTGGGGGGCCAAAAAGCGAAAAAGAATTAAAAAAAAACAAAACGTGTACGCATTTTTCTAGAATGCATTTTCATTTTTTTGGCTTAGGAATCACCAAACCTATAACGTGTATGCATTTCAAAAAAGTCAAAATGCATACGCATTATAACGCGTATGCATTTTGTGTAGTATCGACCATGCATATGTGTTTTGGTGTTTTATACTTACAAAAATAAATGTTTATTATTTTTATACTTTAAATTTATTTTAGTTAATATAAGAAATTAGGGTCACTCTGCACCTTATGGAAGTGGTCTCGTAGCTCCAACAGTTATAATCTAGAAGATAGTTTTTCAAAATCTAATCAGTCGATTTACTCATTTTCGGGATTTCAAAGAAAACGACCTAAAACTTTCGGGCATATATATTGTAGTCAATTTTTATTTTGGGAAAACATATAGTCATTTTTAAGGTTGTTTGTCCTTCTAAAATGGTTTTTGGCCCTACCACTACTTGAATTGGTACTACTTTTTAAATTTGGTCCATAATTCACTTTAGTGACCATGAATTAACTCTATGATGTTTGTCTACTTCTTACTAAAAAGAGATCCTCACTTTGTAGATAGAGGATTGTTCCCTGAATGGGATTCCTTTCCTATGGCCAAAATGAGGTGATTGTAATGTGCCTCCTCCTTAAGGTGTGATAACACTACTAGGTGTTGAATGAGTTGTTACGAATAATACCAAGTGAATTGCATCAAGTGAACTCATATGATTGCTCATTCTTAGAAACATGGTGCTCCATATAAAGATCATCCCTTCACCTTTCCTATCTCTAAAAGCATCCTTTCGTGGAATAAAATTCATGATTCTCATACATGTTTTTTCTCATATATCTCTTATGGAAACAAACGATGCCTTAATACTTCACAAATAATGGTCATTGATAACTTAGTGACATGACTAGCTCATTTTAGCTTTTTCTCGAAGGGTGTTCAATTAACTACAACATGGCCAAAAATACTTTTTTAGGCCTTCAAAGAAGTAGAATCTCATTAAAACTAAATGAGTCGATCGATCACCTTAAACACTATTCCTTACACATTGAAACACAATGAATGATCTTGTAGGACTTTCCTTTGGGTGAGTGTTTATGATTTAGGGTTTAGGGTTTAGGGCTCGAGGTTTAGGGATTAAGACTCAAGGTTTAGATTTTAGGGTTTAAGGTTTAGTGTTTAAGAATCACGGTTCAGATTTTAAGGTTTAGGGTTTAGGGCTCAAGGCTTAAGGTTCATGGTTTAGGATTTATGGTTTAGGGTTTTGAGTTTAGGGTTTACATTTCACGGTTAAGGGTTGAGAGTTTAGGGTTTAGGGCTCAAGGTTCAAGGTTTAGGGTTTAGGGGTCAAGGTTTAAGGTTTAAGGTTTATGGCTCAAGGTTTAGGGATCGGGGTTAAGGGTTTAGGATTTAAGGTTGAGAGTGAGGTTTCAACATTTAGGGTTCAAGGTTTAGTTTTTAGGGTTTAGGGATGAGGTTTTATGTTTGAGGGTTCAAGGTTTAGGGTTTTGTCTTGGGGCTTATGGCTTAGGGCTTAGGGTTTAGGGCTTAGGGTTTAGGTTTTAGGGCTTTAGGTTTTAGGGCTCAAGGTTTAGGGTTTAGGATTTATGGCTTAGAGTTTAGGGTTTAGGGTTTATGGTATAGGGTTTAGGGTTCGGGCTCAAGGTTTAAGGTTTAAGGTTGAGGATTTAGGGTTTACGATTTAGGGTTTAGGAGTTAGGGTTTAAGGTTTAGGGTTGAAGATTTAGGGTTTACGGTTCACGATTTAGGATTTAGGGTTTAAGGTTTAAACATCGGGGTTCGGGGTTTAGGGTTTAGGGATCTAGGTTTAGGGTTTAGGGTTGAGAGTCGAGGTTTGAGGATTTATGGCTCGGGGTTTAGGGTTGAGGGTTTTGTTTAAGGGTTCAAGGTTTAGGGTTTTAGCTTAGGGCTTAAGGTTTAGGGTTTAGGGTTTAGGGGTCAAGGTTTAGGTTTTAGGTTTTAGGGTTTAGGGTTTAGGATTTATGGCATAAATTTTAGGGTTTACGGCTTGGGGTTTATGGTATAAGGTTTAGGGTTTAGGGATCAAGGTTTAAGGTTTAGGGTTGAGGATTTAGGGTTTATGGTTTATGGTTTAGGAGTTAGGGTTTAAGGTTTAAAGGTCAAGGTTCAGGGTTTAGGGCAAAGGGTTTAGGGTTTAAGGTTTAGTGTTTATGGCTTAGGGTTTAAGGTTTAGTACTTGGGGTTTAGGGTTTAGGGGTCATGGTTTAGGGTTTATGATTTATTTTTAGGGTTTATGGTTTAGGAACCTTTAGGATTTAACATTTAGTCCTTAAGGTTTAGGGTTTAGGGTTATGGTACATGGTTTAAGGTTTACGACTCGGGTTCGGTGTTCAAAGTTACGGGTTTAAGGTTTAGGGGTTAGACATCAAGGCTCTAGATTTACGGGTTAGGGCTTAGGATTTAAGGTTTAGGGTTTAGGGCTCAAGGATTAGGGTGTAGAGTTTAAGGCTTAAAGTTTAGGGTTTATGGTTTAGGGATTAAGGTTTAGGGTTCATGGTTCATGGTTTATAGCTTAAGGTTCGGGGTTTAAAGTTACTTGGTTTAAGGTTTGGGTGTAAGAGCTCGGGGCTCTAGATTTAGTGTTTAGGGTTTAGGGCTTAGGGCTCCGGGTCTAGGGTCTAGGGTTAAGGGTCTAGGGTTATGGGATTAAGGTTTAGGTTTTAGGGTTTAGTATTTAGTGTTTAGGGTTTAGGATTTATTATTTTGGTTTAGGTATCATGCTTGACAGTTAAGGGTTTAGTTCATAGAGTTTAGGGTTCATCGAATTTGTACGCAGAACATTAAAAGAGATTCATAAAAAATTGATGTTTTTCATCTGTTGATATTTTGAAGGAGGGAAATGTCATTTTCCTGATTCTCTAATCCCTCCAAAGACCCCAATAGTCCTCAATCCTTGGATGTACATGGAGACATTGTGTTACTTGGCTTCCATTTATAATGATAGAGATATTTGAAAATTTGTGTTATGACCTCTAAATCTATGTGAATTTCAAGTTGCTTGGAAATCACATCACACCCTTCACTCGGATTGATGACTACCCCTATCTTTTTATTTAGGGGATTTTGAAAACATCCATGGGTTTATCATATGAGGAATTATCAACGAATGGAAGGTCACTAAGTCATAGGTAAGTTAAATCCCATTTAGAACTAAACAAAAATATTTACTAGGCGATTGATAACCCCTTAGTGTTCTTATCCATTCCCCTATTTCTATGCTTATTTTGAACACTTTAGGAAGTTTTTTTGAATTTATTATCCATTCCAAAGAGAGCACTTGAACTTTATCTTTCTCCTGAGGAGAGGGATACTACAGAAATTCAATTATGATCCTACACTTCGCATTGATATATTCTCTATGTTTCTTTTGTTTCCTTTAAGATTAATTGTTTTGTTGTGATGGTTATTTCTTTCACTTCCAAAGGTCATCTGGCTTGCATAATACCATACATGGAAATATAAGAAATGCGAAATTTGTTTCAGAGTGTGAATAAATGCTTTACAAGGCACATTGTAGAGTCATATCCATTTAGTTACTTGTCCCACCTCTCATAAAAAAGTAGTTCTATAAGCAAAATCAATGATGGTTCTAGGCACGAGACTAGGAAATATTGATGAAATATGGTTTGGGGTTTAGGGTTTAGGGCTCATGGTTCATGGTTTAAGGTTTATGTGTAATATGTGTGGAGAAACAAGTTTGGAATATATGTGTAATATATGCATTACAAGGCACATTGTAGATGTCATATCCATTTAGTTACTTGTCCCACCTCTCATAAACAAGGTAGTTCTATAAGCAAACTCAATGATGGTTCTAGGCACAAGACTAGGAAATATTGATGAAATATGGTTTGGGGTTTAGGGTTTAGGGCTCATGGTTCAGGGTTTAAGGTTTAGGGTTAAAGTTTAGGGTTATGGTTTAGGATTTAGGTTTTAGGTTTAGGGTTTAGGGTTTAGTGTTTATGGTTAGGGTTTACGGATCGAGGTTAAGGATTTAGGGTTTAGGGTTTAGGGTTAAGGATTTAGTGTTTAGGGATAAGGGTTTATGGTTTACAATTCAGGTTTTAGGGTTTATGGTTCAGGGTTCAGGGTTTAGGGTTTAGGATTTAATGTTTAGGGATTAAGGTTTAGGGTTTATGGTTTAGGGCTCGGGGTTTAGGGTTTAGAGCTTAGGGTATATGGTCTAGGGTTTAGATTTTAGGGCTCAGGGATAAGGGTGTAGGGTTTAAGGCTTAGAGTTTAGGGTTTAAGGTTCGGTGTTTAAGGTTTAGGGTTTAGGATTTAGTTTTTACGATTCATGGTTTAGGGTTTAGCATTTAGTGCTCATGGTTCATGGTTTAGGGCTTAAGGCTCAAGGCTTAGCATGTAATGTTTAGGGATTAAGGTTTAGGGCTAAAGGTTTAGGGTTTAGGGTTTAGGGCTTAGGGTATATGGTCTAGGGTTTAGGGTTTAGATTTTAGGGCTTAGGGATAAGGGTGTAGGGTTCAAGGATTAGGGTTTAGGGTTTAGGGGTCAGGGTTTAGGATTTAGTTTTACGGTTTAGGGTTTATGGTTTAGCATTTAGTGCTCATGATTCATGGTTTAGGGCTTAGGGCTTAGGGATCACGGGTAAGGGCTGAATGTTTAAGGTTTAGGGTTTAGGGTCTAGGGATCATGGTTAAAGGTTTAGGGTTTAGGGCTCAAGGTTTATAGTTTAGTGTTTAGGTTTATGGCCTATGGTTTAGGGTTTCAATTGTAGAAGTCAAATGCTAAAATATCTAGGCTGAATGCTTTGAAATCCTGAAAAATTACCTATGTACTGACCAAATTATACTTTAAAAACTATCTCCTAAATCATGACTCATGGAGTTGTGAGACTAACTCCATAAGGTGCGATTGAAACTAATTTCTTATATTTACATAAATAAATTTAAAGAAATAATAAAATATAAATAGTAATAAATGAAAAATTTATACTTAAAACATTTATTTATGTGAATAGAAGCATCGTCAAAAACATACATAGTGTTTATACTACATAGAACACGTACGTGTTATAACACGTACGTATTATGCTTATACTACGCAGAATGTGTACGCGTTATAATGCGTACACATTTTTCTTTTTCTCTTTTCTCAAGCCATGCCTCAAGGCTTTGGATCCGGTCTGGATCCCCAAGCTTGCGACATGCACCCGCACAAACATAGCAAACAACGTGTTTTTACAAAAAAATAAAAATGTCACTTCTTCTATGATAAATAAAAATAAAACAATCAATCCATTTTTTTAAAAATTATACCACGACGTAGAGCAGAGTCTCTTCTTCCTAAAAATATAATTTTTCAAATTTTCTCGACTAATATAAAGTTTCTATAGTATTTATTTTCTAACTATGCCTTTTTATAGCTATTTTTGAAATGTAAATGTCTATCTTTCATGGTGTATTTTTTTTTTTTTGGCAATCAAAATTTTAAAAAAATTACACTAGCCCAAACTAGGCATAATTCTATTATACATATTCAAAAAAAAAAAAATCTAATTGTCGATATTTTTGAGGTAGTTATGGGGGCATGGTCGAAGCTCCGTTATTTTTCACAACATAAAATTTTTGTGTTATAAAAATCATAAATAAAATATGCACTAAAAAAATCTTTAAAAATGGAGCCCAAACTAGATGCTCCTAGATATCTTTCTATCAAAGGGTTTTCAAAAATACTAAATGGTCCTCAAAAAATGGTGGGAGACACGAAATTCACTCTATTATATTTTTTTAACAAAAATAGGAGCATATGTTGGTATTTTAGTTGTTTGACGCACTTAAACTTATCCATTTTCAATAAAATTTAGTAGCTTAGAATAGAATCAAAAAGCTACGATTCATATTTATACATCATCTTCCAATTTTGAGTGTAACTATTTCGAAAAACTAGTACAAGTTGAAGTTTTTTTTTCGAAAAATACGTCCTCTTAAGACCCCCTTTTGGCCCCCAACTTGGAGCACTTACCTAGATACTATACAATTGTACAAGACAACACGATCTACAACACCACAATATCAAAATTTCCTTTGATGTTTTGATCGTACATTTTTATTTATGTACAATAGCTAGTTTAAACTTTAAGCCATGAATGTTAGACACCTCTTCTTAATAATCTCCAATGGTTGTTATCCTGTGTCCAAGACCATTCCTTTGTTCTTTACAACTCATTAAAACTAATTGCATTCAATAAAAACTTAGGAGATAAGATCACGAGTAAGTATAAAAATTTGAACATGCCCTCAAACTAACATTCAATTGTACAATAAAAATTGAGCAGAAACAAGATAACAAGATCTAAAGCATCACGACAACAAAATAACCAAAGAAAATTTAATACATTAAACACTAAAAATAACATTCAGTTTTACAAGATATGAAGCATTAAGCACTCAAACTAAATTTAGTTACATACTATCTACAATTATTTCCCCAAAACCTTAATTATTTCTCCAAAACATTCAAATTTAGCGAATTAAACATTCAAATTAACATTTTTATAGTGTAGAACATAAAATCATAAACATAATATCCAATTCTACAAGATTTCAAACATCACAATCACACAAATAGAAAAGAAAATTTCAAATGTCAAACACTCAAAACTAGCATTCAATACTATCTAATTCTACAAGACAACAAGATCTACGACACCACAATAACAAAATACCCTTCGATGTTTTGATCGTACATTTTTATTTACGTCTGATAGCTAGTTTAAACTTTAAGCCATGAATTTTTAGCACCTCTTCTTAATAATTTTCAATTGTTTTCTTATGTCTAAGACCCTTTGTTCTTTACAACTCATTAAAACCAATTACATTCAATAAAAACTTATAAGAAAATAAGTGAGAGACACGAGAATGAAGGAGAAATAGAAGAGATTGTATATCTCTTATTATTCTATTTAACACAAAGCTCACGTACGATTTATAGGAAAGAAATTGCATCGACTCCCTAAATGAATGGAGAGGATCCACAACGAGTAAGGAGAGAATAATGGAATAACGAAGAAGAGATAAAGAGATAGGATAGACACCTAAGATATATTAGTTATTCAACGTATGCTAACATTCCCCCTTATTACATTATTCTTGCAAATGTGACCTCTGAAGCTGAATTTGATGGTTTAGGAAGGCCAAGAACTTCTTTGATGTGAATTCCCCCTCGATCGAGCGGAGTAGAAGAAGTGGTTGTCAGGACTCTTTGACAACACGATGATAGAAGTTTTGAAAGTGTTGAAGAGCCTCACTTTTCTCGCTTTAGGAAATATACCCACATCTTACGAGTGGTCATCCACAAACAACTGGAAGTATTTATATCCACAAAACGAAGCGAGCAGCAATGGGCCGTTCAGATCGGTATGAACTACCTCCAGACACTTCTTGGCATGGAAGGTGCTCGCTGAAACGGATCTCTATGTTGTTTTCCCCCAAGATAGCCGAGCCAAATATGCAAGGAATTGGATAATTTGGGTAGTCCACGGACCATTGCTTTTGAACTCATCTGGTGAAATGAACCGACCGACAAGTGTCCATATCTAAAATGCCATAAGGCAGTTGATTCTATTGTTGAAGCAGATAAAGCTACTGCAGAAGATGAAACAGTATCTAAAGCAAATAAATTATCTTTTACAAAAGCTTTAGCAAGAACTGTACCTTGTCGGGAGATTAAGCATGATTTAATGCCATTTTGAACAAGAAATTCAACCTTAAGGTGATGATTCAAGAGCTGAGTAACTGACAAAAGGTTGCTAGTCAAGCCAGGAACATATAGTACCTTTGTAAGTGTACATTTTTGTGGCCCCAGAGGAATGGTCACATTCCCTATTCCTTCTACAATGTACTCTTTGTCATCCGCTATCCGAACTCGATCTCCAGTTGGCTCTTCATGTAGTGAATCAAACAGCTTCTTGTCACCTGACATATGCTTGCTTGCACCAGAGTCTATCAACCAGACTTTCTTCGTGGGCTGAGAAGTTTGAGAGACGATTATAAGATTCTTACTACAATGGGCTCCTTCGATGTCTCCTCATCGAGTCATCATCTTCTTGTTGGGCTGCAAGATGTCCTTTTGCTTTCTCCAACGGGGCGTCGTTTGAACTTTTGAAAATCTTCATGCCCAGGATGTGTGCTTGTATGGCTTGAAGGCCCTTGTTTCAAGCTGTTGTGCCAGCAGTGATCAGTGTCGTGAGTATTGGTTCTGCAAATGTGACACCATCTCTTTGACTTTTGATCTTTCTGTTTGGGTTGCGTTGGATTTGGCTTCTCTGGGGGACCTTTCCGATTCTTCTGGCCACGATTAGGCTTTGAGAACAAGGCTTTGTCCTGAGACTCCCATGCGATGAAGTGATAGCCTCTTCCTGCTACAACAAATTCACAAGCTCTTCGAATGTCACTGTTTGTTTAGACACATTCAGTGTTGTAACAAACACTCGAAATTGAGAAGGGAGTGCTCTCAAGGTGATTGGGATGAGAATTTTATCATCTACCATTTCACCGAGGGCTAATAACTCTGATCTCAGCTCAGCCACGCGACGCAAGAATTCCTCCACTTTCTCGTCAGACCCCATAGAGAGGGTGTGCAGCTTCGACTGAAGATGAAGAATCTTTGTCTGATTTTTGGCTTCATAAATGGTTGCCAACTTGTCCCAGGCCTCTTTGGGTTTCTCCGCATTCCGAACATGTGGTTGCACATCATCACTGATACTGAGCATTATCAGCATCAAGGCTTTAGCACTAGCCATGTCATATTTTATTAGTTCATCGGGGGCTGTGGGAGCAGGCACAGACCCTGTGACAATTCCCCATAATCCTTCAAACTGAAGGATTGTCTTCATTTTTGTCTTCCAGGCCACAAAATTAGGCCCTTTGAGCAACTGAGCGTCAGATAGAAGTAACTTCGGAGTAGACATTGTAATAAAAAAATATTTATTTATTTGAAAAGTTATTACAATTTGGACTCACTGTCGAGAATTACTGGCTCGTAGATGCTCGTGATATTCGCGTGCTATGAGACGGTGACGCTTTGTAGGGCGTTCTTCTTCGTCATCACAATCGCGTCGTATCCGGCTTCTAATTCTTCTCGTACTCACTTTGCTTGGCAGCTGACGTCGAAAAGAAAGTATTCAAGGAGTCCTTCTCGAACTAGTTTGTCGAATGCAAGATTGCCGCAATTTCAAAGCTCGTTCAGCAAAGCAAAGTAGAACCCGAGCTCTTAGGAGCTTCTCCACGGTGTTCTCTGGCTGGTGAGTTGATATTGTGGCTTTCAGCTGTGGCGACCGTGTTATTGACGCTCTCAATCGAGTTGTCTACACTCGACATTCGACGTAGTGTTGAAGAAACTGTTGTAGACTCAAAACTACCTCGACAGCACTACACAGGTTGAAGGTCTCCGCGCACAGAAATAAGTTCTCTCTCCCGGCGAGACCTCCACGTTTTTCTTTCCACGCGAGCATCTGCTCTCTACCCACGTCTTTGTCTTCCTTCACTTCGCAGCAAATCAGTTACGCAATAGAAGATTCCAATATTTTTCCACGCATGTATGAAGAATCTTTTTCTCTCAAAGGCATAGAAAAATGATAAAAGATAAGTTCTCTCTCCTATGATACATGCAAGAGCAACCATGATATTGGTCTTTGGATGAGTAGAAGCTCTTCTTCCGCCAATGTGAAGAAGCTTTGGATACACAAGAGTGGATGAAGCACCTCAATCGGAATTGAGATCAAAAGATCTCGGTGGTGTTCCCAGGTGGCCGATGAAACCATTAAGGAGGAGGACGTGGCGCTGTTCCCGCACACGCGTCGGACCACCACCGGCCAAAGGGGGTTCCTTTAACTCAGCTAAACTCAGCGGCGTCCACGCAACATATAAAGGACACCTACGACTTATCAGCGTCGGACACGACCGTCATCACGCTGCCGTTGTTCCACGTCCATGGCCTATGTTTGATCTTTAGATTGTTTCCTCTCCACGTAGCAAGATGCTTGAGCCTTCAACATGCACAGCGAGAGGCAAAAAAATAGAAGATTTCACCACCTCAAGTCTTCACGTAGCGATGATTTCTTTGTCGGGTTGAAGGTCTCCACGCAGCAGCAAAGCCCGGCAGGACTCCTCTCCCATGTACGCAAGACAATAGAAGACCAACGACCCTAACCACACTCTTCCACGCATAGGCAGAAAGAGAAACAGTCTCTCCTTTCCAACACACAGGCAGAGATCTAGTTTGCTCTGATACCAAACTGAGAGACACGAGAATGAAGGAGAAATAGAAGAGATTGTATATCTCATATTATTCTATTTAACACAAAGCTCACGTACACAGATTTATAGGAAAGAAATTGTACTTGACTCCCTAAATGAATGGAGAGGATCCACAACGAAGGAGAGAGAATAATGGAATAACGAAGAAGAGATAAAGAGATAGGATAGACACCTAAGATATATCGCTTATTCAACGTATGCTAACATTCCCCCCTTATTACATTATTCTTGCAAATGTGACCTCACGAAGCTGAATTTGATGGTTTAGGAAGGCCAAGAACTTCTTTGATGTGAATTCCCCCTCGATCTCGAGCGGAGTAGAAGAAGTGGTTGTCCAGACTCTTTGACAACACGATGATAGAAGTTCTGAAAGTGTTGAAGAGCCTCACTTTTCTGCTTTAGGAAATATACCCACATCTTACGAGAGTGGTCATCCACAAACAACTGGAAGTATTTATATCCTGAAAACGAAGCAGGCAATGGGCCGTTCAGATCGGTATGAACTACCTCCAGACACTTCTTGGCATGGAAGGTGCTCGCTGAAACGGATCTCTATGTTGTTTTCTGCAAGATAGCCGAGCCAAATATGCAAGGAATTGGATAATTTGGGTAGTCCACGGACCATTGCTTTTGAACTCATCTCGTGAAATGAACCGACCGACAAGTCTCCATATCTAAAATGCCATAAGGCGGTTGATTCTATTGTTGAAGCGAGATAAAGCTCTGCGAGAAAGATGAAACAAGATCTAAAGCAAATAAATTATCGTTTACAAAAGCTTTAGCAAGAACTGCACTCCTTGTCGGGAGATTAAGCATGATTTAATGCCATTTTGAACAAGAAATTCAACCTTAAGGTGATGATTCAAGAGCCGAGAGTAACCGACAAAAGGTTGCTAGTCAAGCCGGGAACATATAGTACCTTTGTAAGTGTACATTTTTGTGGCCCCGAGGAGGAATGGTCACATTCCCTATTCCTTCTACAATGTACTCTTTGTCATCCGCTATCCGAACTCGATCTCCGGTTGGCTCTTCATGTAGTGAATCAAACAGCTTCTTGTCACCTGACATATGCTTGCTTGCACCAGAGTCTATCAACCAGACTTTCTTCGTGGGCTGAGAAGTTTGAGAGACGAGTACAAGATTCTTACTACAATGGGCTCCTTCTGATGTCTCCTCATCAGAGTCATCATCTTCTTGTTGGGCTGCAAGATGTCCTTTTGCTTTCTCCAGCGGGGACGTCGTTTGGACTTTTGAAAATCTTCATGCCCGGATGTGCTTGTATGGCTTGAAGGCCCTTGTTTCAAGCTATTGTGCTAGCAGTGATCAGTGTCGTGAGTATTGGTTCTGCAAATGTGACACCATCTCTTTGACTTTTGATCTTTCTGTTTTTGGGTTGCGCTGGATTTGGCTTCTCTGGGGGACCTTTCCGATTCTTCTGGCCACGATTAGGCTTTGAGAACAAGGCTTTGTCCTAAGACTCCTCATGCGATGAAGTGATGGCCTCTTCCTGCTACAGAAAATTCACAAGCTCTTCGAATGTCACTGTTTGTTTAGACACATTCAGTGTTGTAACAAACACTCGAAATTGAGAAGGGAGTGCTCTCAAGGTGATTGGGATGAGAATTTTATCATCCACCATTTCACCGAGTGCTAATAACTCGATCTCATCTCAGCCACGTGACACAAGAATTCCTCCACTTTCTCGTCGACCCCATAGAGAGGTGTGCAACTTCGATCAAGATGAAGAATCTTTGTCGATTTTTGGTTTCATAAATGGTTGCCAACTTGTCCCAAGCCTCCTTGGGTTTCTCCGCATTCCGAACATGTGGTTGCACATCATCACTGATACTGAGCATTATCAGCATCAAGGCTTTAGCACTAGCCATGTCATATTTTATTAGTTCATCGGGGGCTGTGGGAGCAGGCATAGACCACCGTGACAATTCCCATAATCCTTCAAATCAAGGATTGTCTTCATTTTTGTCTTCCAGGCCGCAAAATTAGGCCCTTTGAGCAACTGAGCGTCAGACAGAAGTAACTTCGGAGTAGACATTGTAATAAAAAAATATTTATTTATTTGAAAAGTTATTACAATTTGGACTCACTGACGAGAATTACTGGCTCGTAGATGCTCGTGATATTCGCGTGTTGTGAGACGGTGACGCTTTGTAGGGCGTTCTTCTTCGTCATCACAATCAGCGTCGTATCCGGCTTCTAATTCTTCTCGTACTCACTTTGCTTGGCAGCTGACGTCGAAAAGAAAGTATTCAAGGAGTCCTTCTCGAACTAGTTTGTCGAATGCAAGATTGCCGAATTTCAAAGCTCGTTCAGCAAAGCAAAGTAGAACCCGAGCTCTCAGGAGCTTCTCCACGGTGTTCTCTGGCTGGTGAGTTGATATTGTGGCTTTCAGCTGTGGCGACCGTGTTATTGACGCTCTCAATCGAGTTGTCTACACTCGACATTCGACGTAGTGTTGAAGAAACTGTTGTAGACTCAAAACTACCTCGATAGCACTACTCAGGTTGAAGGTTTCAGCGCATAGAAATAAGTTCTCTCTCCCGGCGAGACCTCCACGTTTTGCCTTCCACGCAGACAGTCTGCTCTCTACCCACGTGCTGCCTTCCTTCACTTCGCAGCAAATCAGTTACGCAATAGAAGATTCCAATATTTTCCACGCATGTATGAAGAATCTTTTTCTCTCAGCATAGAAAAATGATAAAAGATAAGTTCTCTCTCCCGGTGATACATGCAAGAGCAACCATGATATTGGTGCTGGATGAGTAGAAGCTCTTACTGCCAATGTGAAGAAGCTGGATACACAAGAGTGGATGAAGCACCTCAACTGGAATTGAGATCAAAAGATCTGGTGGTGTTCCCAGTGGCCGATGAAACCATTAAGGAGGAGGACGTGGCGCTGTTCCTGCACACGTCGGGGACCACCAGTGGCCAAAGGGGGTTCCTTTAACTCAGCCTAAACTCAGCGCAAGGTCCACGCAACATATAAAGGACACCTCGACTTATCGGCGTCGGACACGACCGTCATCATTGCTGCCGTTGTTCCACGTCCATGGCCTATGTTTGATCCTTAGATTGTTTCCTCTCCACGTAGCAAGAGCGAGCTTGAACATGCACAGCAGAGGCAAAAAAATAGAAGATTTCACCACGAAGTCTTCACGTAGCAGCAGATCTTGCTGTCAGGTTGAAGGTCTCCACGCAGCAGCAGCAGCAGGACTCCTCTCCCATGTACGCAAGACAATAGAAGACCAACGACCCTAACCACACTCTTCCACGCATAGGCAGAAAGAGAAACAGTCTCTCCTTTCCAACACACAGGCAGAGATCTAGTTTTCTCTGATACCAAACTGAGAGACAGAGAATGAAGGAGAAATAGAAGAGATTGTATATCTCATATTATTCTATCTAACACAAAGCTCACGTACAGTATTTATAGGAAAGAAATTGTACTGGACTCCCCTAAATGAATGGAGAGGATCCACAACAGAAGGAGAGAATAATGGAATAACAGAAGAAGAGATAAAGAGATAGGATAGACACCTAAGAAATATCAGTTATCCAACGTATGCTAACAATACGATCATGAGTAAGTATAGAAAATTTGAACATGCCCTCAAACCAACATTCAATTGTACAATAAAAATTGAGTAGGAAACAAGACAAGATTTAAATCATCACGACAACAAAATAAACAAAGAAAATTTAATAATCTCCAATGGTTGTTTTCCTATGTCTACTAAGACCATTCCTTTGTTCTTTACAACTCAAAAAAAATTACATTCAATAAAAACTTAGAAGGAAATAAGATCACGAGTAAGTATAGAAAATTTGAACACGCCCTCAAACTAACATTCAATTGTACAATAAAAATTGAGCAAGAAACAAGAAAACAAGATCTAAAGCATCACGACAACAAAATAAACAATTAAAATTTAATACATTTACCACTCAAACTAACATTCGGTTTTATAAGATATGAAACATCTAGCACTCAAACTAACATTTAGTTACATACTATCTACAATTATTTCCCCAACACCTTAATTATTTTCCCAAAACATTCAAATTTAACAAATTAAACAATCAAATTAACATTTTTATAATGCATAACATAAAATTTAATACATTAAACACTCAAACTAACATTCGATTTTACAAGATATGAAACATCAAGCACTCAAACTAACATTCGATTACATACTATTTACAATTATTTCCCCAACACCTTAATTATTTCCCCAAAACATTCAAATTTAACAAATTAAACACTCAAATTAACATTTTTACAATGCGAGAAAATAAATCATAAACATGATATCCAATTCGCAAGATATGACAAATCATGCACTTAAACTAGCATTCAATAGTATCCAATTCTACAAGATTTACCATTCAATATTGAAAGATATGAACTATCATACACTCAAACTAACATTATTCAATTTTACACTTTGAAACTAACATTCAATTTTACAAGATATGAATAAAAACCCAGTGCGTATATCTAGAAATATATCCAAAAACATGAATTCAAAAACCAATCCTACAAGATTTGAAACATCAAAAGACCACAAGGTAAGTAAAGATAATTTAAAGCATCCAACATTCAAACAAAAATTCAGTTCCACAAGGTCCAAAGCAACATGAACTCAAAAACAAATTAGTTGTACAAGATTTAAGGCAATCAAACCAAACACCATTCAATTCTACAAGTTCTAAAAGCATGAAACACTCAAACCGACATTCTAACTACAATATATGAATAAGGAACTATATTTAGAATTCAAATTTGCAAGATATGAACTAGACTCAAACTAACATTATTCAGTTTTACACTTAAAATAGCATTCAATTCTACAAGATATGAATAAATAACCCAAGCATGTATCCAGAACTATATCCAAAAAACATGAATTCAAAAACCAAACCTACAAGATTTGAAACATCAAAAGACCACACACAAGAAGTAAAGATAATTCAAAGCATCCAACATTCAAACAAACATTATGTTCCACAAGCTCCAAAGTAAAGCAATAGACCACACAATAAGTAAAGATAATTTAAAACATCCAACATTCAAACAAACATTCGGTTCCATAAGCTACAAAGCAACACAAACTCAAAAAAACATTCATTGTACAAGATTTAAGGTAATCAAACTAAACACAATTCAATTCTACAAGTGTTAAAGCATGAAACACTAAAACCGACATTCTAACTACAATATATGAATAATAAGGAACTCCATTTCGAATTCAAATTTGCAAGATATGAACTATCATACACTCAAACTAACATTATTCAGTTTTACACTTAAACTAACATTCAATTCTACAAGATATGTAAAGAACCCAAATGTATATCTAGAACTATATCCAAAAATACATGAATTCAAAAACCAATCCTACAAGATTTGAAACATCAAAAGACCACACAATAAGCAAAGATAATTTAAAGCATCCAACATTCAAACTAGTATTTAACTATGCATGATCTAAAGCATTAAACACTCAAACTAGTTTCATAAAGTTCTTCAAGACCTAATGCATCATACACTCAAGCTAGCATCATTCAGTTCAACAATATCTAAAACATCATGCAATCAAACAAACATTCAATTCCACAAACTCCGAAACAACACAAACTCGAACAAACATTCAATTGTACAAAACTTAAGGAAATCAAAGTAAACACCATTCAGTTCTAAGAATTCTAAAACATGAAACACTTGAAACTAACATTCAACTACAATATATGAATAAGGAACTTTATCATGCCTCTAACATTCAATTCTACATGATATGAACCACCAAGCACTCAAACTAAAATTCAGTTCTATACTTAAACAAACATTCAATTCTACAATATATGAATAAAGAACTATAACCCAAGAACATTAAGCATCAAAATACCACAAAAATAAGATTTAAAGCATCAAATATTCAAACTAGCATTCAATTAATGCACGTTTTAAAGCATCACATAATCAAACTAACATCATTCAATTCTACAATATGTGAAATATTATGTACTCAAACAAACATTCGATTCTACAAAATCCGAAGCTACATGCACTCAAGAAAACATTTATTTCTACAAGGTCTAAATAATCAAAAGACCACACACTAAGTAAAAATAATTCAAAGCATCCAACATTCAAACAAACATTTTGTTCCACAAGCTCCAAAGCAACAGACCACATAGTAAGTAAAGATAATTTAAAGCATCCAACATTCAAACAAACATTCAGTTCCACAAGCTCCAAAGCAACATGAACTCAAAAAAACATTCATTGTACAAGATTTAAGGCAATCAAACTAAACACCATTCAATTCTACAAATTTTAAAGCATGAAACACTCAAATTGACATTCTAACTACAATATATGAATAATAAGGAACTATATTTCAAATTCAAATTTGCAAGATATGAACTATCATATACTCAAACTAACATTATTCAATTTTACACTTAAAATAACATTCAATTCTACAAGATATGAATAAAGAACCCAAGCGTATATCCGAACTATATCCCAAAAAAACATGAATTCAAAAACCAATCCTATAAGATTTGAAACATCAAAAGACCACACAATAAGTAAAGATAATTCAAAGCATCCAACATTCAAACAAACATTATGTTCCACAAGCTCCAAAGCAAAGCAATAGACCACACAATAAGTAAAGATAATTTAAAACATCCAACATTCGGACAAACATTCAGGTTTGTTAGGCTACAAAGCAACACAAACTAATAAAAAATTCTCTTGTACAAGATTTAAGCTAATTAAACTAATACCATTCAATTCTATAAGTTTTAAAGCATGAAACACTAAAACCGACATTCTAAAGTTCTACAATATATGAATAATAAGGAACTCTATTTTGAATTCAAATTTGCAAGATATGAACTATCATACACTCAAACTAACATTATTCAGTTTTACACTTAAACTAACATTCAATCCTACAAGTATGTAAAGAACCCAAACGTATATCTAGAACTATATCCAAAAATACATGAATTCAAAAACCAATCCTACAAGATTTGAAACATCAAAAGACCACAAGTAAGCAAAGATAATTTAAAGCATCCAACATTCAAACTAGCATTTAATTATGCATGATCTAAAGCATTAAACACTCAAACTAGTTTCATTAAGTTCTTCAAGACCTAATGCATCATACACTCAAGCTAGCATTGTTCAGTTCAACAATATGTAAAACATCATGCACTCAAACAAACATTCAATTCCACAAACTCCGAAATAGCACAAACTCAAACAAACATTCAATTCTACAAAACTTAAAGAAATCAAACTAAACACCATTCAGTTCTAAAAATTCTAAAGCATGAAATACTCAAAACTAACATTCAACTACAATATATGAATAAGGAACTTTATCGCGCATCTAACATTCAATTCTACATGATATGAACCACCAAGCACTCAAACTAAAATTCAGTTCTACACTTAAACAAACATTCAATTCTACAATATATGAATAAAGAACTATAACCTAAGAACATTAAGCATCAATATACCACAAAAGTAAGATTTAAAGCATCACATAATTAAACTAACATCATTCAATTCTACAATATGTGAAACATGATGTACTCAAACAAACATTCAGTTCTACAAAATCCGAAGCTGCATGCACTCAAGCAAACATTTAGTTCTACAAGGTCTAAAACATCAAAAGACCACACAAGTAAGTAAAAAAATTGAAAACATCCAACATTCAAACAAACATTTTGTTCCAAAAGCTCCAAAGCAACAGACCACATAGTAAGTAAAGATAATTTAAAGAATCCAACATTCAAACAAACATTCGGTTCCACAAACTCCAAAGCAACATGAACTCAAAAAAAAATTCAGTTGTACAAGATTTAAGGCAATCAAACTAAACACCATTCAATTCTACAAGTTTTAAAGCATGAAACACTCAAACCGACATTCTAACTACAATATATGAATAATAAGGAACTCTATTTCGAATTCAAAATTACAAGATATGAACTATCATATACTCAAACTAACATTATTCAGTTTTACACTTACATTATTCAGTTTTACAATTAAAATAACATTCAATTGTACAAGATATGAATAAAGAACCCAAGCGTATATCTAGAACTATATCCAAAAACATGAATTCAAAACCAATCCTACAAGATTTGAAACATCAAAAGACCACACAAGTAAGTAAAGATAATTCAAAGCATCCAACATTCAAAGAAACATTATGTTCCACAAACTCCAAAGCAAAGCAATAGACGACACAAGTAAGTACGGATAATTTAAAACATCCAACATTCAAACAAACATTCAGTTCCACAAGCTACAAAGCAACACAAACTCAAAAAAACATTCAAGATTACAAGATTTAAGGTAATCAAATTGAACGCCATTCAATTCTACAAGTTTTAAAGCATGAAACACTAAAATTGACATTCTAACTACAATATATGAATAATAAGGAACTCTATTTCAATTCAAATTTGCAAGATATGAACTATCATACACTCAAACTAACATTCAATTCTACAAGATATGTATAGAACCCAAACATATATTTAGAACTATATCCAAAAATACATGAATTCAAAAACCAATCCTACAAGATTTGAAACATCAAAAGACCACACAGTAAGCAAAGATAATTTAAAGCATCCAACATTCAAACTAGGATTTAATTATGCATGATCTAAAGCATTAGACACTCAAACTAGTTTCATTAAGTTCTTCAAGACCTAATGCATCATACACTCAAGCTAGCATCATTCGGTTCAACAATATCTAAAACATCATGCACTCAAACAAACATTCAATTCCACAAACTCCAAAATAGCACAAACTCGAACAAACATTCAATTGTACAAAACTTAAGGAAATCAAACTAAACACCATTCGATTCTAAAATTCTAAAGCATGAAACACTCAAAACATTCTGCTCCACAAGCTCCAAAGCAACAGACCACATAGTAAGTAAAGATAATTTAAAGCATCCAACATTCAAACAAACATTTAGTTCCACAAGTTCCAAAGCAACATGAACTCAAAAATAAATTTAGTTGTACAAGATTTAAGGCAATCAAACTAAGCACCATTCAATTCTACAAGTTTTAAAGCATGAAACACTCAAACTAACATTCTAACTACAATATATGAATAATAAGGAACTCTATTTCGAATTCAAATTTGCAAGATATGAACTATCATATACTCAAACTAACATTATTTAGTTTTACACTTAAACTAACATTCAATTCTACAAGATATGAATTCAAACACGAATCATACAAGATTTGAAACATCAAAAGACCGCCCGGAATCAAAGATAATTTAAAGCATCCAACATTTAAACTAGCATTTAATTATGCATGATCTAAAGCATTAAACACTCAAACTAGATTCATTAAGTTCTACAAGACCTAATGCATCATACACTCAAGCTAACATCGTTCGGTTCAACAATATCTAAAACTTCATGCACTCAAACAAACATTCAATTCCACAAACTCCAAAACAACACAAACTCGAAAAAACATTTAATTGTACAAAATTTAAGGAAATCAAACTAAACACCATTCAGTTCTAAAATTTCTAAAGAATGAAACACTCGAAACTAACATTCAACTACAATATCACGCATCTAACATTCAATTCTATCGAGATATGAACCACCAAGCACTCGAACTAAAATTTAGTTCTACACTTAAACAAATATTCAATTCTACAATATATGAATAAAGAACTATAACCCAAGAACATTAAGCATCAAAATACCACACATGTAAGATTTAAAGCATCAAATATTCAAACTAGCATTCAATTAATGCACGTTTTAAAGCATCACATAATCAAACCAACATCATTCAATTCTACAATATGTGAAACATGATGTACTCAAACAAACATTTGGTTCTACAAAATCCAAAGTTGCATGCACTACAATATCGCACATCTAACAATCAATTCTACCGAGATATGAACCACCAAGCACTCGAACTAAAATTCAGTTCTACACTTAAACAGATATTCAATTCTACAATATATGAATAAAGAACTATAACCCAAGAACATTAAGCATCAAAATACCACACACGTAAGATTTAAAGCATCAAATATTCAAACTAGCATTCAATTAATGCACATTTTAAAACATCACAGAATCAAACTAACATCATTCAATTCTACAATATGTGAAACATGATGTACTCAAACAAACATTCGATTCTACAAAATCCAAGTTGCATGCACTCAAGAAAACATTTAGTTCTACAAGGTCTAAAACATCAAAAGACCACACATTAAGTAAAAAAATTCAAAGCATCCAACATTCAAAAAAACATTCTATTCCACAAGCTCCAAAGCAACAGATCACATAGTAAGTAAAGCTAATTTAAAGCATCCAAAATTCAAACAAACATTCGAGTTCCACAAGCTCCAAAGCAACATGAACTCAAAAAAACATTCATTGTACAAGATTTAAGGCAATCAAACTAAACACCATTCAATTCTACAAGTTTTAAAGCATGAAACACTCAAACCGACATTGTAACTACAATATATGAATAATAAGGAACTCTATTTCAAATTTTAATTTGTAAGATATGAACTATCATTATTCATTTTTACACTTAAACTAACATTCAATTCTACAAGATATGAATTCAAAAACCAATCCTACAAGATTTGAAACATCAAAAGACCACACAAGAAGCAAAGATAATTTAAAGCATCCAACATTCAAACTAGCATTTAATTATGTATGATCTAAAGCATCAAACACTCAAACTAGATTCATTAAGTTCTTCAAGACCTAATGCATCATACACTAAAGCTAACATCGTTTAGTTCAACAATATCTAAAACATCATGCACTCAAACAAACATTCAATTCCACAAACTCCGAAACAACACAAACTCGAACAAACATTCAATTTTACAAAATTTAAGGCAATCAAACTAAACATCATTCAATTCTACAAGTTCTAAAGCATGAAACACTTGAAACTAGCATTCAACTACAATATCTGAATAAGGAATTTTATTGCATCTAACATTCAATTGTACAAGATATCCACTGGGCATTCAAACTAAAATCCAGTTCTTCACATAAACAAACATTCAATTCTACAATATATGAATAAAGAACTCTCAAGTGTATATTTAGAACTATAACCCAAGAGCATGAATCATCAAAATACCACAAAAGTAAGATTTAAAGCATCAAATATTCAAACTAACATTCAATTAATGCACGTTTTAAAGAATCACATAATCAAACTAACATCATTCAATTCTACAATATCTCAAACATAATGCACTCAAACAAACATTCGATTCTACAAAATTTGAAGTGCATGCACTCCAACAAACATAAATTTCTACAATATATGAATAAGGATCTTTATCGCGCATCTAACATTCAATTGTACAAGATATCCACCAAGCACTCAAACTAAAATTCAGTTCTACACTTAAACAAACATTCAATTCTACAATATATGAATAAATAACTCAAGTGTATATTTAAAACTATAACCCAAAAAAATGAAGCATCAAAATACCGCACAAGTAAGATTTAAAGCATGAAATATTCAAACTAGCATTCAATTAATGAAGGTTTTAAAGCATCACATAATCAAACTAACATCAATCAATTCTACAATATCTGAAACATGATCCACTCAAACAAACATTCAGGTTCTACAAAATCCAAAGCTACATGCACTCAAGTAAACATTTAGTTCTAAAGGTCTAAAATATGAATAATAAGGAACTCTATTTCGAATTCAAATTTGCAAGATATGAACTATCATTATTCAGTTTTACACTTAAACTAACATTCAATTCTACAAGATATGAATTCAAAACCAATCCTACAAGATTTGAAACATCAAAAGACCGCATACGATGTAAGCAAAGATAATTTATAACATCCAACATTCAAACTAGCATTTAATTATGTATGATCTAAAGCATTAAACACTCAAACTAGATTAATTAAGTTCTTCAAGACCTAATGCATCATACACTCAAGCTAACATCGTTTAGTTCAACAATATCTAAAACATCATGCACTTAAACAAACATTCAATGCTACAAGTTATAAAGCATGAAACACTCGAAACTATCATTCAACTACAATATATGAATAAGGAACTTTATTGCGCATCTAACATTCAATTGTACAAGATATCCACCAAGCACATAAACAAACATTCAATTCTACAATATATGAATAAAGAACTCTCAAGTGTATATTTACAACTATAACCCAAGAGCATGAAGCATCAAAATACCACAAAAGTAAGATTTAAAGCATCAAATATTCAAACTAACATTCAATTAATGCACGTTTTAAAGAATCACATAATGAAACTAAAATCATTCAATTCTACAATATCTCGAAACATGATGCACTCAAATAAACATTCGAGTTCTACAAAATCAAGCTGCATGCACTCCAAAGAAACATAAATTTCTACAATATATGAATAAGGATCTTTATCGCGCATCTAACATTCAATTGTACAAGATATCCACCAAGCACTCAAACTAAAATTCAGTTCTACACTTAAACAAACATTCAATTCTACAATATATGAATAAATAACTCAAGTGTATATTTAAAACTATAACCCAAAAAAATGAAGCATCAAAATACCAGACAAGTAAGATTTAAAGCATGAAATATTCAAACTAGCATTCAATTAATGAAGGTTTTAAAGCATCACATAATCAAACTAACATCAATCAATTCTACAATATCTCAAACATGATGCACTCAAACAAACATTCGATTCTACAAAATCCAAAGCTACATGCACTCAAGTAAACATTTAGTTCTAAAGGTCTAAAATATGAATAATAAGGAACTCTATTTCAATTCAAATTTGCAAGATATGAACTATCATTATTCAGTTTTACACTTAAACTAACATTCAATTCTATAAGATATGAATTCAAAAACCAATCCTACAAGATTTGAAACATCAAAAGACCGCACAAAGAAGAAAAGATAATTTAAATCATCCAACATTCAAACTAGCATTTAATTATGTATGATCTAAAGCATTAAACACTCAAACTAGATTCATTAAGTTCTTCAAGACCTAATGCATCATACACTCAAGATAACATCGTTTAGTTCAACAATATCTAAAACATCATGCACTCAAACAAACATTCAATTCTACAAGTTATAAAGAATGAAACACTTGAAACTAGCATTCAACTACAATATATGAATAAGGAACTTTATTGCGCATCTAACATTCAATTGTACAAGATATCCACCAAAGCACATAAACAAACATTCAATTCTACAAAATATATAAATAAAGAACTCAAGTGTATATTTAGAACTATAACCCAAGAGCATGAAGCATCAAAATACCACAAAAGTAAGTTTTAAAGCACCAAATATTCAAACTAACATTCAATTAATGCACTTTTAAAGCATCACATAATCAAACTAACATCATTCGATTCTACAATATCTAAAACATGATGCACTCAAACAAACATTCATTCTACAAAATCAAGCTGCATGCACTCCAACAAACATAAAGTTCTACAATATATGAATAAGGATCTTTATCGTGCATCTAAGATTCAATTGCACAAGATATCCACCAAGCACTCAAACTAAAATTCAGTTCTACACTTAAACAAACATTCAATTCTACAATATATGAATAAAGAACTCAAGTGTATATTTAGAACTATAACCTAAGAGCATGAAGCATCAAAATACCACAAAAGTAAGTTTTAAAGCACCAAATATTCAAACTAACATTCAATTAATGCACTTTTAAAGCATCACATAATCAAACTAACATCAATCAATTCTACAATATCTCAATACGAGACATGATGCACTCAAACAAACATTCGGTTCTACAAAATCCAAAGCTACATGCACTCAAGTAAACATTTAGTTCTAAAGGTCTAGAATATGAATAATAAGGAACTCTATTTCGAATTCAAATTTGCAAGATATGAACTATCATTATTCAATTTTACACTTAAAATTTTAACATTCAATTCTACAAGATATGAAATCAAAAACCAATCCTACAAGATTTGAAACATCAAAAGACAATGACAAGAAGCAAAGATAATTTAAAACATCCAACATTCAAACTAGCATTTAATTATGTATGATCTAAAGCATTAAACACTCAAACTAGATTCATTAAGTTCCTCAAGACCTAATGCATCATACACTCAAGCTAACATCGTTTAGTTCAACAATATCTAAAACATCATGCACTTAAACAAACATTTAGTTCTAAAGGTGTAGAATATGAATAATAAGGAACTCTATTTCGAATTCAAATTTGCAAGATATGAACTATCATTATTCAGTTTTACACTTAAAATTTTAACATTCAATTCTACAAGATATGAATTCAAAAACCAATCCTACAAGATTTGAAACATCAAAAGACCACACACGAAGTAAAGATAATTTAAAACATCCAACATTCAAACTAGCATTTAATTATGTATGATCTAAAGCATTAAACACTCAAACTAGATTCATTAAGTTCCTCAAGACCTAATGCATCATACACTCGAGCTAACATCATTTAGTTCAACAATATCTAAAACATCATGCACTTAAACAAACATTCAATTCTACAAGTTATAAAGCATGAAACACTCGAAACTAGCATTCAACTACAATATATGAATAAGGAACTTTATTGCGCATCTAACATTCAATTGTACAAGATATCCACCAAACACATAAACAAACATTCAATTCTACAATATATGAATAAAGAACTCAAGTGTATATTTAGAACTATAACCCAAGAGCATGAAGCATCAAAATACCACAAAAGTAAGATTTAAAGCATCAAATATTCAAACTAACATTCAATTAATGCACGTTTTAAAGCATCACATAATCAAACTAACATCATTCAATTCTACAATATCTAAAACATGATGCACTCAAACAAACATTCAGTTCTACAAAATCCAAAGCTGCATACACTCAAGCAAACATAAAGTTCTACAATATATGAATAAGGAACTTTATCACGCATCTAACATTCAATTGTACAAGATATCCACCAAGCACTCAAAACTAAAATTCAGTTCTACACTTAAACAAACATTCAATTCTACAATATATGAATAAAGAACTCAAGTGTATATTTAGAACTATAACCCAAGAACATGAAGCATCAAAATACCACACAAGTAAGACTTAAAGCATCAAATATTCAAACTAGCATTCAATTAATGCACGTTTTAAAGAATCACATAATCAAACTAACATCAATCAATTCTACAATATCTTAAACATGATGCACTCAAACAAACATTCGGTTCTACAAAATCCGAAGCTATATGCACTCAAGTAATCATTTAGTTCTACAAGGTCTAAAACATGAAACACTCAAACTCACATTTAGTTTGACAAGATCTGAAGCATCAAGCACTCAAACTAACACTCAACTACAAGATATGAATAAGGAACTGTACCGTACATCTAACATTCATGCAAACTAACATTAAACTACAAAATTTGAAGCATCAAGCACTCAAACTAACACTCAACTACAAGATATGAATAAGGAACTGATCCGTACATCTAACATTCACATAAACTAACATTAAACTACAAGATATGAATAAAGAATAGTATCATACATCTAACATTCAATTGTGCAAGAAGCATTCAAAACTAACATTATTGAGTTTTACACTTAAACTAACATTCAATACTAAATATGAATAAAAACTTAAGCATGTATCTCGAGCTCTATCACAAGAACATGAATTCATAAACATTCAACATTCAAAATACTACACAAAGAAGCAAAGAAAATTTAAAGCATTAAACATTCAAACTAGCATTCAATTTTGCAAGATTTGAAGAATCTAACATTCAATTCTGCAAACCACATTCAAAACTAACATTATTGAGTTCTACACTTAAACTAACATTCAATACTAGATATGAATAAAAAACTTAAGCGTATATCTAGAGCTTTATCACAAGAGCATGAATTCATAAACATTCAACATTCAAAATACTACACAAAGTAAGAAAAGAAAATTTAAAGCATTAAACATTCAAACTAGCATTCAATTATGCGTGATTTGAAGCATCTAACATTCAATTATGCAAGATATGAACCATCAAGCATTCAAAACTAACATTATTGAGTTCTACACTTAAAGTAACATTTAATACTAGATCTGAATAAAAACTCAAGTGTTTATCTAGAACAATATTCATAAACCAATCCTACAAGATTTTAACCATCACAAGACCACACGATAAGCAAAGAAAATTTAAAGCATCAAACATTCAAACTAGCATTCAATTATGCATGATTTGAAGCATCAAATACTCATATTAGCATTATTCGGTTCTTCAATATCAAGCATCAAATACTCATATTAGCATTATTCGGTTCTTCAATATCCGAAGCATCAATCATTCAAACTAACATCATTCAGATCTATAATATCTAAAGCAACACAAACTCAAACAAACATTCCATTCTACAAAATCTAAAGCAATCAAAATAACATCATTCAGCTCTACAATATTGAAACATCATAAACTCAAACAATAATTATGCATGATGTGAAGCATCGAACACTCAAACTAGCATAATTCGGTTGTTCAAGATCCGAAACATCAAACACTCAAACTAACATCATTCAGATCTATAATATCCAAAGCAACACCAACTCAAACAAACATTCAATTCTATGAGATCTAAAGCAATCAAAATAACATCATTCGGATCTACAATATTCGAAACATCATAAACTCAAACAATAATTAAGTTCTAAAATATCTCTCTCTCTCTCTCTCTCTCTCTCTCTCTCTCACACACACACACACACACACACACACACACACACACACACACACATTTAGTTCTACAATATTTAAGGAAATCAAACTAACATCATTCAGATTCAACAAGATCGAAGAATCAAACATTGAAACTAACATTGAACTGCAAGATATGAATAAGGAACTCTATCATACATCTAGAAATATATCCCCAAAACATGAAGTCAACAACATAATCTCATAAGTATATCCCCAAAACATTAATTCAACAACATAATCTCATATAAGAAAACATCCTAAGATATGAATAAGGAACTCTACCGTACATCTAGAAGTGTATCCCCAAAACATGAAGTCAACAACATAATCTCGATAAGAAAACATCCCTAACAAAATGTGTGTCACATGTTCTTTTTAGTAGTAATAATAAATCTTCACTTTTACTAAATTTTATTATTGATGTTAATGTATTAGAATAAAAATTGCTAGAAGAGTTCACACGCATGTATGACAGATAAAAGAAAGGAAAGACTTTTTTTTATGCTTATAAAGTAATTGTTAACAAATTGTTAGAAAAACAGTTAATAATTAATAGACTCTAATTAGTAGAAGAGTCTAACAAATGCACTTAAAATAACAAAAAGGTTTTTAATGATGTTTAGACAAGAAATCAATTATGAGAAAATAAATGCGAGAAAATCTTGTTACAAAAGAGAACTGTGTGAATGGTTGGAAATAAGGAAAAACAAAGAAATTTGCGAGATACTCTTTACAAAAAATTGCTCTACGTGTTGACCATAAGGAAGAATAAGAAACAAGATAACCATCAATAACCATCAATTTTAAGCGTGCTCAACAAAATCTTAATCTTTACAATATATTTAATTTTAATCCCTAAAATAATCAAAAGATCCTATGTTTTCATTTGAAAAATAAATGTTCAGGTTAACTAGACCATATGTATTAATTTGAAAGGCATGATTAAAATTGGTAATTAAAAGAAAAGGAAAATGATTTCCTTAAATCTTTAACTCATAAGAAATCTAACTATGCACAACAAGCGAACATGTCTAATACATTGTACAAGACTTAACCAGACCACCTCCTTTAATAGGATGAACATGAAAGGATTCACCATCAAGTGTCTCACCGAACCACCGACATAAAACAAATGACTCACAATGTTAAATTATATTCTCGTGCCTAACCAAATTCAAGAAATCTAGAAATAAGGAAAAACAAAGAAATCTGTAGATACTCTTTACAAAAAATGCTCTATGTGTTGCTCTACGTGTTGACCATCAATTTTAATTGTGCTCAACTAAATCTCAACCTTTACAATATTTAATTTTAATCCCTAAAATAATCAAAAGACCTATGTTTTCTTTTGAAAAATAAATGTTCAACGGTTAGCTAGACCTTATGTGTTAATCGAAAGGCGTGATTAAAATTGGTAATTAAAAGAAAATGAAAATGATCTCCTTAAATCTTTAACTCATAAGAAATCTAACTCTACACAACAAGCGAGCATGTCTAATACCATGCAGGACTTAACCCACCACCTCCTTGAATAGGATGCACATGAAAGGATTCACCATCAAGTGTCTCACTAAACCACGACATAAAACAAATGACTCACAATATTAAATTATATTCTCATGCCCTAAGAAAATTCAAGAAAATTTAAGCACTATTCAATATCTAATAAATATTAGACTACATAGTTATACTCACTCAAATCATAAGACTTACTCTATTGTAATTAACCCTAGATCTAAAGCAAACAATCAATTGACATACATTAGTGAATATTTAACCCTAACTGAAGTTGAGTAACCCCTAACCCTAGAAACCAATGAATGACTACCACAATCTTAAATTTTATTCTCAAATCCCAAGCAAAATTTGGAAAATCTACGCCTTACGCATATATAATTATTAGATTGCAAAATTAAACCCAGAGCATATCATAATCCTGCACATGACCGGTAATAAATCATGGAATGAAAATTATAAATATTACTTGTACTCACACAGAAAAACTTCAAACTACAAACTTTCAAGATCAGTAATAAATTATGAAATGCAAATTGTAGACATTTACTCTGCATCAATAAACAAGAATATTTAACCCTTAAGTTTTGAAACCTTCTAGCTACAAATCTCATTTCTGACTTAAAAGTGAAAATGACTCCCAAAATATGCGCATCTACTTCAAGATCAATATAATATCTCAAATTTCAACTAAAAGTGAAAATGCCTTCAAAATTTTGACTACTACTTACGAAAAATTAAAGAAAAACAATAGAAGGTTGTTCCAAAAAGCGAAATTATACTCTGCAAGATTAAGGATAATTTTTAATGTCTAGCAAATAACAAAGCACCATAAAGCAGAGAAAATAATAATTCTCTGCATCTCATTGGGCCCAGAATTGAACAAGCGAATGTCTCCATCATAAAGTGTAATGCTCAAATATATGAAAAATAATCTGCGAAACTTTAACCCTCTTTACTATATGTTCGACAGATAAAAACATTTATTGAAGAAGAGAGTAATGAAAAATGCCAAAAAATCCAACCTACTTACCTTGATCCAAAGTGTTTATCTTGAAACTCTCTTTACAAATTTCTAGTGTTTTCAAACTAATAAAATGCATTTACAGACAGTTTAAATAAGATTGCTTTCTATAACCCTCTCAAAACTAATATCCTATGTAGAAGAAAATAACACCTGGACACATATAAAATTTTCCCATATGGAAAAAGTAAAAAAGGTAGTCAAAACTTAAACATTGCTCAATACTGAAACTAAACCCTTGCTATATTTAGTTTTGAACAATGAAATAATGAAAACAGAACCATAAAACAACCACCCATTTGAAAATAAATTTCATGCCTAAACCGATAACAATGTCGAACACATCACATTAACAAGATCCCATGAGCAAACATTGTCGAAAACAAAATGAGCAAAGAATAAAAAACTTGATCCCATGAATTTACGTGGAAAACACAATAAAAATGGTAATTACAAAGAGAAAAATATTTCTCTAAATCATTAATTTCTAGCCATGCAACATAATCAAGCATATGTGATAGTTGTATAGGGCTTAGCCCCACCACCATATGTGATATTTTTTCTAACCTTGCCTTTGTCAAAATATAAGGATTTGTAAAATTAATCCCTACGCATTAAATTGGTTTTGAACATACCATTTTTAAATCGTGGAAGGAAAACTACAAACATTTACTCTATTAGCACATAGAAACAATACTTTACAAGATCGATGTGTTGAAACTTGACCCCAATTGCAAATCTTTAAACCGCCAATTGCAAATCATACTTACAAATTAGTATAAAATGAATTTAAACTTTATTCATATCGAGATTGATAAAAATCAAGAAGGCTGTTTTGAAATGGTCTAATCCTACTCTTCGAATCGGAGAGAAATTGTAATGTTCAACAGTTGCTTGAGCACAATAAAAGTTAGTTACTGAACATTTTTAACTTTTTAAATCGTGCAAGGAAAACTACAAACATTTACTCTATTAGCACATATAAGCAATACTTTTACAGTAACTGATGTGTTGAAACTTGACCCCCAATTGCAAATCTTTAAACCATTAATTGCAAATCATACCTACAACTTAAGTAGAAAATGAATTTAAACTTTATTCATATCGAGATTGATAAAAATCGGGAAGGCTGTTTTGAAATGGCCTAATCCTACTCTGTGAATCAGAGTAGAAATTGTAATGTTCAACAGTTGCCAGGGCACAATAAAAGTTAGTTACTGAACACTTTTTAACTTTACAAGCATGTGTGCCACACCAACTGTAAAGATTCACATTCAGATACCAGCTGGAATATAACAATCATATCGCTAACCATATTAGAAATATCAATCTAATCCATTAGCAAATATAAGACAAAAACACCTAAACCCTTATCGAAAAAATCAATCTAAGCCATTAGCAAATATAAGACAAAAACACCTAAACCCTTACATCATCATGAATATTAAACCCGTGAAAAAATTCGAAATCTGCTTGGATAATAATAAATCAACAATGGTCTGTATTAACACACATGAGTGATTATGTAAAAATATAGTAATGAAGAACAGTAGAAGTTTTCAGAAGGGATAGTAATGACGAACAGTAGAAGTTTACAAAAGGGTATGCTCTGAGAATGCCTGCTCTGAGAATCTAAGCCCTACGCAAATATATATATATTTATAGTAATCCTTGGATTGCAAACTTAAACCCAAAGCATGTATCATAAGCCCCAAGCAGATCACTTATAAAACATGAAATGGAAACTATAAACATTTACTTTGTACTCACACACATCGGTGAATATTCAACATTGACGCAAGTGTTGAAACCTTAAAGCTACGCAAATATATATAGTAATCCTTGGATTGTAAACTTAAACCCAAAGCATATATCATAAGCCCCTGCACGAATCACTTATAAAACATGAAATGGAAATTATAAACATTTACTTTGTACTCACACACATCACTGTGAATATTCAACATTGATTTTAAGTGTTGAAACCTTAAAGCTACAAACCTTTAAGATAATTATTAAATTATTGACACACATTAGCGAATATTTAACCCTACCATAAGAGGTTTCAACACTACAAATCTTGCCCGCAACATAAGGATCGATATACCCGGAAAAAGAAAGAAAATCGAAGAAGGTTGTTCCAAAAATCAATTATACCTGCAAAATTAAGTAGTAGTTCTTATGTCTAGCGATTAGAAGGGCTTAATAAAAGTTCGTAATTGAAAAACATGGCACATGCACATATTTTTCAGCGTGTAAATACACACATGCAAGGATTCACCATCTCTCACTTTGCACCCTTCCATAGAACAAATGAATAAAATCATAAACTGTTAACCCCAAAATCCCCAACAAATAAATGAAAAATCAATTTGAATGCTACCAAAATATAAGAAAAATTATCTAAACTGTCAAACATTTACTCTGTTTGACAATAAAACATTTATATAAGAGCAGTAACGATAAACACGAGAAAATACAATGTGCATATGTTGTTATTCTAATCCAATGTAAGAGTGTTAGCCCGACCACTTTGTGTAAAATATAAGAATCATCTTAACTCTAGACAAGTAAATTACACCTGTGCATTAAATTAGTCTTGCACAAACAATCTATGGATCGTGCGAAGGCAACCTGCAAACATTTACACTATTTAGCACATATAAGAAACTATTTTACAAAATTATTCAAGTGTTGAAACCATCAACCGCAAATCTCACCTACAATTAAAGGAGAAAATTACTTCAAATTTTACGCATATAATCCTACTCTAAGAAATTAAAGAGAAAACCTAATGATCAGTAGTCAACAGGGCATGATAAAAGTTGTTTAGAAAAAAAAACACCTGAACCCTTACTTTGTACAAATATAAAACCCAATGAAAAAAATCTAATGATCTAGTCTAGTCCATATTAGCACACGTAAATGATTAAAAAATCAATGTGAATGCTATGAAAATATAAAAAACATTTATATAAGAAGAGAGTAAGGAAACTACCAAAAATACAATGTGCTTACCATGATATTCTAATCCAATGTAAGAGTCTTAGCACTGTGCAAGGAATCCCTAGCGTTTGCTAACACCGACTACACACAAATCCAAGCACTATGCAAAATATAAGAAAGCATCTCAACTCTAGACTATAAAATAAAACCCCAGTGCAATTAGTCCTTCATAGACCACCTATGGATCATGCAGGAAAAACTGCAAATATTTAGTCCATAAAAATACAATGTGCTTACCACGATATTCTAATCAAATGTAAGAGTGTTAGCATTGTGCGAGGAATCACTATCGTTTTCTAACAATGAGTACACACAAATCCAAGCACTATGCAAAATATAAGAAAGCATTCAAGACCGTAAATTGAACCCCGTGCATTAAATTAGTCTTTCATAGACCACCTATGGATCATGCACGGAAAAATGCAAATATTTACTCCATACACAAATATAAGCAACTATGTTAAAGTAAACAAGGTAGTCAAAACTTAAACCTGTGAATAAAAACTAAACCCTTGCTATATTTAGTTTTGATCATTGAAATAAACAAAATAGAACAACCACCCATTTGACCGTAAATTGCATGTCTAATCTTGATTGGTCAAAAACTAGATCCCATGAATTTATGTGAAAAGCACAAGTAAAACATGAAACAAGCTCTAAAGCATGAAACACTTAAACTAACATTCGGTTCGATAAGATCTAAAGCAATCAAACTAACCATTAAACTACAAGATATGAATAAGAAACTGTACATCAGTACATCTAACATTGATTTCTATAAGATATGAACCATCAAGCACTCAAAACTAAACATTATTTGGTTCTACACTTAAACTAACATTCAATACTATATATGAATAAAGAACTAAAATGTAAAATATGTTTAGTTTTGAGCATTGAAATAAACAAAATAGAAAAACCACCCATTTGACCATAAATTGCATGCCTAATCTTGATTGGTCAAAAACTAGATCCCATGAATTTATGTGAAAAGCACAAGTAAAACATGAAACAAGCTCTAAAGCATGAAACACTCAAACTAACATTCGATTCGATAAGATCTAAATCATCAAACTAACCATTAAACAACAAGATATGAATAAGAAATTGTACCATACATCTAACATTCATTTCGTAAGATATGAACCATCAAGCACTCAAAACTAAACATTATTCGGTTCTACACTTAAACTAACATTCAATACTATATATGAATAAAGAACTAAAATGTAAACTATATCCCACAAACATGAATTCATAAACAATCCTACAAGATTTGAAGCATCAACAGACCACACAATGTGCAAAGAAAATTTAAAACTACATCCCACGTACATGAATTCATAAACCAATCCTACAAGATTTGAAGCATAAAAAGACCACACAATAAACAACAAGATATGAATAAGAAATTGTACCGTACATCTAACATTCATTTTTGTAAGATATGAACCATCAAGCACTCAAAACTAAACATTATTCGGTTCTACACTTAAACTACATTCAATACTATATATGAATAAAGAACTAAAATGTAAATTATATCCCACAAACATGAATTCATAAACAATCCTACAAGATTTGAAGCATCAAGACCACACAAAGTAAGCAAAGAAAATTTAAAACTATATCCTACGAACATGAATTCATAAACCAATCATACAATATTTGAAGCATAAAAAGACCACACAAGAAGCTTAAGAAAATTTAAAGCATCAATTCTGCAAGATATGAAAATTTAAAGCACTCAAAACTAAACATTATTCAATTCTACACTTAAACTAACATTCAATACCGATATGAATAAAGAACTATACCATACATCTAACATTCAATTCTGTAAGATATGAACCATCAAGCACTCATAACAAAACATTATTCGGTTCTACACTTAAAATAACATTCACTACCGTATATAAATAAAGAACTCAAGTGTAAACTATATCCCATGAACATGAATTCATAAACAATCCTACAAGATTTGAAGCATCAAAAGAACACACAATAAGCAAAGAAAATTTAAAACTATATCCCACGAACATGAACTCATAAACCAATCCTACAAGATTTGAAGCATCAAAAGACCGCACAATGTAAGCAAAGAAAATTTAAAGCATCAATTCTGCAAGATATGAAAATTTAAAGCACTCAAAACTAAACATTATTTAGTTCTACAATTAAACTAACATTCAATACTAGATATGAATAAAGAACTGTACCATACATCTAACATTCAATTCTCGTAAGATATGAACCATCAAGCACTTAAAACAAAACATTATTCGGTTCTACACTTAAAATAACATTCACTACTATATATGAATAAAGAACTCAAGTGTAAATATATCCCATGAACATGAATTCATAAACAATCCTACAAGATTTTAAGCATCAAAAGACCACACGAAGCAAAGAAAATTTAAAACTATATCCCACGAACATGAACTCATAAACCAATCCTACAAGATTTGAAGCATCAAAAGATCACACACGATAAAGCAAAGAAAATTTAAAGCATCAATTCTACAAGATATGAAAATTTAAAGCACTCAAAACTAAACATTATTTAGTTCTACACTTAAACTAACATTCAATACTAGATATGAATAAAGAACTCCACTTTATATCTAGAACTATATCCCACAAACATGAATTCATAAACCAATCCAACAAGATTTGAAGCATCAAAAGCCCACGCAATAAGAAAAGAAAATTTAAAGCATCAAACATTCAAACTAGCATTCAATTATGCATGATTTGAAGCATCAAACCCTCAAACATTCATTTCTACAAGATCTAAAGCAATCAAAATAATATCATTCAGATCTACAATATTCAAAACATAAAAACTCAAACAAACATTCAGTTGTACAAGATCCAAAGCAGCACAAAATCAAATAAATATTCAATTCTACAAGTTTTATGGCAATCAAACTCACACCATAAACTAAAACAAACATTTCACTTCTACAAGATCCAAAGCAGCACAAAATCAAATAAACATTCAGGTTCTACAAGATTTAAGGCAATCAAACTAACACCATTCAGTTCTACATGAATTCATAAACCAATCCTACAAGATTTGAAGCATCAAAAGACCACACTATAAGCAAAGAAAATTTAAAGCATCAATTCTGCAAGATATGAACCATCAAGCACTCAAAACTAAACATTATTCACTTCTACACTTAAACTAACATTCAATACTAGATATGAATAAAGAACTCAACTGTATATCTAGAACTATATCCCCGAATTCATAAACCAATCCTACAAGATTTGAAGCATCAAAAGACCACACAGTAAGCAAAGAAAATTTAAAGCATCAATTCTGCAAGACATGAACCATTAAGCACTCAAAACTAAACCCTCGATTCTACAAGATTTAAGGCAATCAAACTAACACCATTCAGTTCTACATGAATTCATAAACCAATCCTACAAGATTTGAAGCATCAAAATACCACACTATAAGAAAAGAAAATTTAAAGCATCAATTACGCAAGATATGAACCATCAAGCACTCAAAACTAAACATTATTCACTTCTACACTTAAACTAACATTCAATACTAGATATGAATAAAGAACTCAACTGTATATCTAGAACTATATCCCCGAATTCATAAACCAATCCTACAAGATTTGAAGCATCAAAAGACCACACAATAAGCAAAGAAAATGTAAAACATCAATTCTGCAAGACATGAACCATCAAGCACTCAAAACTAAACATTATTCACTTCTACACTTAAACTAGCATTCAATACTAGATACGAATAAAGAACTCAACTGTATATCTAGAACTATATCCCACGAACATGAATTCATAAACCAATCCAACAAGATTTGAAGCTTCAAAAGACCATGCAAAGAAGAAAAGAAAATTTAAAGAATCAAACATTCAAACTAGCATTCAATTACGCATGATTTGAAGCATCAAACACTCAAACATTCATTTCTACGAGATCTAAAGCAATCAAAATAATATCATTCAGATCTGCAATATTTGAAACATCATAAACTCAAAAAAATTCAGTTCTACAAGATCCAAAGCAACACAAAATCAAATAAATATTCAGTTCTACAAGATTACTAACACCATAAACTAAAACAAACATTCAATTCTACAAGATCCAAAGCAGCACAAAATCAAATAAACATTCAGTTCTACAAGATTTAAGGCAATCAAACTAACACCATTCAGTTCTACAAGCTCTAAAAACTTGAAACACTCAAACTAAAATTCAGTTCGACAAGATATGAATAAAGAACTCTACCGTACATCTAGAACTATATCCCCAAAAACATGAATTCAACAACATAATCTTAAATAAGAAAACATCCCTAACAAAATGTTTTTGTTGCACGTTCTTTTAGTAGTAGTAATAAATCTTCACTCTTACTAAATTGTAATATTGATGATAATGTATTACAATCACTAATAGCTAGAAGAGCTTACGCATGTATGATAGATAAATAATAGAAACGAAAAGAGTTTTTATGATATTGACAAGAAAAGTAATGGTTGACAAATTGTTAGAAAATCAATTAATTAATAGACTCTACTTGCTAGAAGAGTCTAGTAGATGTAGTTAAAATAATAGAAAGGTTTTTAATGATGCTTAGACAATAAGAACTGTGTGAAGGGTTGGCAATAAGGAAAAACAAAGAAATCTGCAGATCCTCTTACAAAAAATAGTTCTACGTGTTGACCATAAGGAAGAACAAGAAACAAGATAACCATCAATTGTAACTATGCTCAACAAAATCTCAACCTTTACAATATTTAATTTTAATCTCTAAACTAATCAAAAGACATAGTCCAACTATTTGTCAGACCTCTATGTTTTCGTTTAAAAATTAAATGTTCAACAATTAGCTAGATCCTATGTATTACTTTGAAAGGCATGATAAAAGTTGGCAATTAAAAGAGAAGGAAAATGATCTCCTTAAATTTACACAACAAGCGAGCATGTCTAATACTTGTACAAGACCTTCAATAGTATTTCACCATCAAGTGTCTCATTGAACCACCTGACACAAAACAAATGAATCACACTATTAAATTATATTCTCAAGCACTAAGAAAATTCATGAAAATTTAAGCCCTATTTAAGCCCTCAGCAATTTGAAAGGCATGATAAAAGTTGGCAATTAAAAGAGAAGGAAAATTATCTCCTCAAATCTTCACAACAAGCGAGCATGTCTAATACATGTACAAGACTTGACCCAGGGGACCTCCTTAAATAGCATTCACCATGTCAAGAGTCTCATTGAACCTGACAAAAAACAAATGACTCACAATATTAAATTATATTCTCAAGCACTAAGCAAATTTAAGAAAATTTAAGCCTGTTTAAGCCCTCAAAGCACATATCATAAGACTTGTGCTAAATATTGAACCCTAACGAAGTTGAGTAACCCCAACCCTAGAAAAGAATGAATGACTGCCATAATCTTAAATTGTATTCTCAAACCCCAAGCAAAACTTAGGATATATAATTCTTAGATTGCAAAATTAATCCCAGAGCATATCATAAGCCCTGCACAAATTAGTTATAAATAATGGAATGCCAATTATAAACATTTACTCTCCCACAGATCAAACGAATATTCAACCTTAGCTGAAGTTTCAAAACCTTCAAACTACAAACTTTCAAGACACTTAAGTTTTGGATCCTTCTAGCTACAAATCTCAATTGAACTTAAAGTGAAAATGACTTCAAAAATTTATGCATCTACTTCAAGATCAATATAATATCTCAGCTACAACTTAACGTGAAAAATACCTTCAAAATTTTGACAACTACTTAAGAAAAATTAAAGAAAATAAGTAGAAGGTTGTTACTCGGCGAGCACTTATACTTGGGCAAGATTAAGGATAATTTTTAATGTGCGGTGATTAACAGGGCACGATAAAACTTTCAAGACACTTAATTTTTGGATCCTTCTAGCTACAAATCTCAAATGAACTTAAAGTGAAAATGACTTCAAAAATTTATGCATCTACTTCAAGATCAATATAATATCTTAGCTACAACTTAAAAGTGAAAAATGCCTTTAAAATTTTGACAACTACTTAAGAAAAATTAAAGAATATCAAGAGAAGGTTGTTCTAAAGTAGAATTATACGTGTGCAAGATTAAGGATAATTTTTAATGTGCGGTGATTAACAAGGCACGATAAAATAGAGCAAATAATAATTTCGCATGTGCCATGTGCAAGGACTCACCATCTCACCGGCATAGAACAAACGAATGTCTCCATCATAAAGTGTAATGCTCAAATATATGAAAAATATTCTCAATAATATCATATCATATAAACTCGTGAAACTATTACCTTCTTTACTATGCTCGACCGATATTCTAATCCGACCTTGAAGCTCTAATGCTCTTTACGAATTTCTAGTGTGTTCAAACTACTAAAATGCATTTACAACAGCTTTAAATAAGATTGATTTGTATAACCCTCTCAAAACTTATATCCTATGTAGAAAAAAATAACAGCCCCAACCGCTATAAAATTTACCCATATGGAAAAAGTAAGCAAGGCGACAAAACATAAACTAAACCCTTGTTATATTTAGTTTTGAACAATGAAATAAATAAACCGTAACTATAAAACAACCTCCCTTTTGACTATAAATTGCATGCCTAAACCGAGAACAATATCAAACATATCATATTAACAAGAGCCTGCAAATCTTGATTAAACAAAATGAGCAGAAATCGAAAACTTGATCCCATGAATTTATGTAAAAAGCACAATAAAAATGGTAATTAGAGAGAGAAAAATATTTCTCTGGATCTGTTAAGTTCTAGTAATCAAACCATGCAACAAAATCGAGCATATGTGATCAAACCTTGCACTTTGTCAAAATATAAGAAAAATCGACTATAAAATTAAACCCATGCATTAAATTGGTTTTGCACATACCATTTATAAACACAAACTACAAACTGATGTGTTGAAACCCCCAATTGCAAATGACACCTACAACTTAAGTAGAAAATGAATTTAAAATTTATTCATATCGAGATTGATAATAATCAAGAAGGTTGTTTCGAATCGTAAAGATATTGTAATGTTCAATGATGCATGGCATGATAAAAGTTAATTCTGAAAACAAAGGCCAATAACTTTTTCACCCTATAAGCATGTGTACCGCACCAACTGCAAGGATTCACATTCAGATACCAGCTGGAATATAACAATTGTATCACTAACCATGTTAGAAAAATCAATCTAAGCCATTAGCAAATATAAAACTAAAACACCTAAACCCTTTACATGCTCTGCAATATTAAACCCTGTGAAAAGCTTCTAACTCTGCTTGATACTTAATAAATCAACAATGGTTTGTATTAACACACATAAGCGATTATGTAAGAACATACTAACGAAGAACAGCAGTTTCTAAAAGTGCCTACTCGAGAATCTAAGCCCTACACAAATATGTAAGTATATTTGTAATAATCCTTAGATTGCAAATTTAAACAAAAATCATATCATAAGCCCTACATAGATCACTTATAAATCATGAAATGAAAATTATAAACATTTACGTTGTACTCACACACATCGTGAATATTCAACATTGACGGAAGTGTTGAAACCTTAAAGCTACAAACCTTCAAGATAATTAATAAATTATTGACACTCATTAGTGAATATTTAACCTTACCATAAGAGGTTTCAAAACAACAAATCTCACCCCTGCAACATAAGGATGGATATACCCAAAAAAATAAACAAAATCATAATAAGGTTATTTCAAAATCAATTATAACTCCGCAAAATTAAGTAGCATAAATTGTAAATGCTACGAGAATCTAAGCCCTCTACAAATATATAAATATATTTGTAATAGTTCTTAGATTGCAAAATTAAACCCAAAGTATATCATAAGCCCCACGATCACTTATAAAACATGAAATACAAATTATAAAAATTTACTCTATACTCACACACATTAGCAAATATTCAACATTGACGGCATTAGCAAATGTAACCTTAAAGCTACAAACCTTCAAGATAAATGATAAATTATTGACACACATTAGCAAATATTTAACCCTACTATAAGAGGTTTCAAAACTACAAATCTCACCTACAACATAAGGATGGATATACCCGAAAAAAAGAATGAAAATCAGAAGAAGGATGTTCCAAAATCAATTATACCCTATAAAAATTAGTATAAATTGTAAATGCTCTGAGAATCTAAGCCCTCTGTAAATATATAAATATATTTATAATAATTCTTAGATTGCAAAACTTATATCCAAAGCATAAGCCCTGCATGATCACTTATAAAACATGAAATGCTAACTATAAAAATTTACTCGTACTCACACACATCAACAAATATTCAACATTGATGGGAGTGTTGAAACCTTAAAGCTACAAACCTTCAAGATAAATGATAAATTATTGACACACATTAGCGAATATTTAACCCGGAAAAAAAAATCAAAAGAAGGTTGTTCCAAAATCAATTATACCTGCAAAATTAAATAGTAGTTCTTATGTCCAACGATTAGTAGGGCTCAATAGAACTTGTAATTGAAAAGCAGGGGCACGTGCACATAGTTTTCTGCATAGACAATCTATGAATCACGCAAGGCAACCTGCAAACATTTACTCTATTAGCACATTTTTACAGTAATTGTTCAAAGTGTCGAAACCTACAACAAATCTCACCTACAACTTGAGGAGAAAATTACTTCAAATTTTACGCATATAATCCTGCCTCTACAAAATTAAAGAGAAAACTTAATGTTTTGTAGTCGACAGACACAATAATAGTTGGTTACAAATAAAGCACCTAAACCCTTACTTTCTGCGAAATATTAAACCCAAGTGAAAAACATCTAACGATCCGGTATGGTCGTATTAGCACACGTAAACAATTAAATAATCAATGAGAATGCTACGAAAATATGAAAACCATTTATATAAGAAGAGAGTAAGAAAACTACCAAAAAAATACAATGTGCTTACCCCGATATTCCAATTCAATGTAAGAGTGTTAGCCCCACCACTTTGCAAGGAATCACTATCGTTTGCTAACCCCGAGTATACACAAATCTAAGCACTATGCAAAATATAAGAAAGCATCTTAACTTTAGACTATAAAATTAAACACTGCGCATTAAATTAGTCCTTCACAAACCACCTATGGATCGTGCAAAGCAAACTGCAAATATTTACTCCATTAGCACATATAAGCAACTATCTTAAAGTAAACAAGGCGGTCAAAACTTAAACCCCAAAAAAAAAACTAAATAGACCATAAAATCAAACCTGCGCATTAAATTAGTCCTTCACAGACCACCTATGGATCATGCAAAGCAAACTACAAATATTTACTCCATTAGCACATATAAGCAACTATCTTGAAGTAAACAAGGCATCAAAACTTAAACCTCCGCAATAAAAACTAAACCCTTGTTATATTTAGTTTTGAACATTGAAATAAACAAAACATAACCATAAAACAATAACCCATTTGACTATAAATTGCATACCTAAACAAAGAACAATGTCAAACGCATCACATTAACAAGAGCCTACAAATCTTGATTAAAAAAATGCGCGTGATCCGAAAAAGTTGGATCCCATGAATTTATGTTAAAAACACAATAAAAATTGGTAGTTGGAGAGACAAAAATATCTCTAAATCTATGAAATTCTAATAATCAAACCCTGCACTAAAATCGAGCATATGTGATAGTTGTACAGGCTTAGCCCCCACCACTATCATTTGTTAACCCCGCATTATGCAAAATATACGAAAAATCATGACCGTAAAACAAAATCCTGCGTAATGAATTAGTCTTGCACTAACTTGTTTATAAATCATGCAAGCTAGTAAACTATAACAATTTACTCTATTAGCACATATAAGCAATAATTTTACATGAATCGATGTGTTGAAACCCTAATTCCGAGAAAATGACTTTAAAATTTATTCATAAAGAGATTGACAAAAATCGGAAGAAGGATGTTTCAAATGTCCTAATCCTACTCTACGAATCAAAGAGAAAATGTAATGCTCAACAATCGACACGGCACAATAAAAATTAGTTCTGAAAACAAAGGCTAACTACTTTTTCACTCTGTAAGTATGTGTACAACACCAGTGCAAGGATTCACATTCGATACCAAATGGAATATAACAATTGTATAACTAACCTAAGCCATTAGCAAATATAAGGGAAAAACACCTAAACCCTTCATCTGCGCAATATTAAACCCCGTTATAAACTTCTAACTCTGCTCGGATACTTAATAAATCAACAACGGTCTCGTATTAACAAAACAAGTAAGAACAGGGCATGCTCGAGAAATTGGCTTACCTTCATATTCTAACACCGCCCGTCTGGTTTGGACCGATTTGCTATGTTCGTCACCCCATCCTCGCTAAAATATAGCCACAACAAAAATACTCATGGATCAAACAGACACAAAAACAAACCAGGCAAAACCATCACAATGGAGACCAAAAAAATCAATCAAAACGTAGACCTCAGACTTCCAAAATCGACATCACACACAATAAGGACATCAGAAAACAGTCCAAACGCGGACATCGACCTCAAAAAAACAGACATCAAATTGCACTAGACATCAGACAACAATCAAAACGCAGACCTCAGACCTCAAAAAACAGACATCAACCCTCAAAAATTAAAACAACCTCAAAAATCAGACCTCCACAAGCCACAATGAAATTCCAAAACGTGATGTATATTTAATTCCAACCGTAGCTTTTTTTAGAAAAGCTAATTTTAGCTTTAGTCTTGTTTTAGTTTGCTTTAGTTAAGTTAGCTTTATCTTATTTTTATCATTAGATTTAATTCAAATAAATCTATTTTAAATCATACATAGCATGCTTAACCTGTTTTAAAGCATGAGTTTAGATTTAGAATGCTCGGTTGAAGAGTTGTTTGTGGGTGAGTTATTCTATTTAAATAACAGCAATTGTAATTGCTTTGTATGCACACACAAAGGTGTGAAATCTGCACAAGCAAGGAGGGATGTGCACTGAAAGCACACGGCAGTACATGCATACGACTTGATTATAAAGAGTTGAAGCTCTGAGTATGATAAAGCTTTTATTAATGGAGATTATGCACAACAGTGCTGGTTCGAATATTCATCTGTTTAAGCAAGTTATTTAAGTATTCTTTTTATTTATTTTATGTTGCTTGTTGTATAAGACTACAGATTTTCTACAAATTGGTATCAGAGCGAGGTTATTCCAGCAGCTTATTAAATTGATAGCAAGCTATGGCTTCTACATCCGGCATGCAGACGCCACAATTTAATGGAAAGAATTATAAATACTAGTCATTGACCATGAAGGCGCTATTCAGATCTCAAGACATGTGGGAGATCGTTGAAGATGGGTACACAGAGCCCACAAATGCAGCAGTGTATACTGCACTTTCTCAAGCAGAGAAAGATACTTTGAAGGAGTTACGAAAGAAGGATGGCAAAGCTCTTTTCTATATTCATCAGGCAATGCATGAAAGCATTCTTCCAAGAGTGGCAGCAGCCAGTCAAGCAAAGATTGCATGGGATACTTTACAAGTTGCATATCAAGGTAAGGAGAAAGTAAAAACTGCCAAGCTACAGTTACTTCGTAGAGATTTTGAGAATTTAGCAATAAAAGATTCGATTCTGTAGAATCATTTTTTACTTATGTAGTTGGCTTAGTCAATCAAATCAAATCCCATGGTGAGACTCTTGAGGACAGAAGGATTATTGAAAAATTGCTTAGAAGTTTGCCTACAAAATTTGATCCTTTAGTTGTTGCTATTGAAGAAACTAAGGATCTGAGTCAATTTTCTATTGATGAGTTACATGCATCACTAATCAATCATGAACAGAGGATGAATAGATCACATGCAAGTGTAGATCAGGCTTTTGCATCTTAGACAGCAGGTAGTCATGGCAAAAGAAGAGGAAGTTTCATCCCAAGAGGCAGAGGAAGAAGTCCATCTAGAGGACGTGGCAGCGGTTCATCAAACTCAAGTGGAAGAGGACAAGAATCAAGAACAAAGTTATGGTCAGAGACAAGATAAGTCTCATGTTCAGTGTCATTATTGCAAGAAGTATGGGCACTATGCTTATGATTGCAAGAAAAAGCAATATGATCAGGAGAGACAAAATCAAAATCAGGTTGGAAGTTCTATTTCTAAACCTATGTTTATTGCATGCACAAGGATTGCTGAAGCAATACCTTCTTTATCCCCTATTGAATGTAATTTGTCAAAAGAGAGTCCATGTGATGTATGGTATTTAGATTCAGGTTGCAGTAATCACATGACAGGTAATCTAGATTTGTTTTCTAGTTTGGATGATTCAGTTAAGAGTGATGTAACTCTTGGAAATAACAATATTGTGTCTGTGAAAGGAAAAGGCATGGTTAGTATTCTAACAAGACAGGGGAGCAAACAAGTATGCAAGATGTTTACTATGTTGTAGGTTTGAAACATAACCTTATGAGTATTGGACAACTGGTACAGAAAGGATACCGAGTCTATATGGAAGACAATGAGTGCGTGATTGTGGATAAAGCTCCTAGCACTCAGTTGATTGCAAAAGTGAAGATGAGCAGCAATAGGATGTTTCCATTGATTTTGGAACCTGGAAAGAAGAAGAAGAAATCAGATCTTTTTGCAGCAAAGTCATGCATTAAGCCAAATCGGTCTTTTGTTGAGTCCTCGTGCTCAAACAGATGAGTCTGCGCTAATGAAAATTAGGTCTGCGCTACATTAAGCAAGTCCTGCACTGATTCCTACGTAAATATAGTTGAGTCCTACGCTGAAGGAACACAATCAACTTTTCATTCAGTCATGAAGGATGAAACATGGCTTTGGCATCTAAGGTATGGACATTTGAATTTTGGAGGTTTGAATTTATTACATAGAAAAATATGGTTAAAGGTTTGCTATTGATTCAGAAACTGGAAAGGGTATGTGAAGGTTGTATTTTGGGAAAACAACAGAGAGATTCATTCCCAGTTGGTAAAAAAGTAAGAGCAAGTGCACCACTTGAGATTGTACATTCAGATTTATGTGGACCTATGCAGACAACTTCTATTGGAGGTTGTATTTATTTTATGACATTCATTGATGATTACACAAGGAAGACATGGGTTTATTTTCTGAGAAATAAATCAAATGCCTTTGATACATTTCAGCAGTTCAAGGCATTAGTGGAGAAGCAAAGTGGATACTACATCAAAGTTCTCGAAAGAGATGAGGAGGTGAGTATGTTTCTAATGAGTTTATGAATTTTTGCAGATATCATGGTATACACAAGCAGTTTACTACTAGGTATACACCACAACAGAATGGTGTGGCAGAGAGGAAAAATAGAACCATCATGGAGATGGCGAGAAGCATGTTGAAGGCAAAACATCTTCCAAATGAGTATTGGGCGTATGTAGCAAATTCATTTATATTTTGAACAGTGTCAACAAAACTTGTTAGGAACATGGTTCCTCAACAAGCATGGACTAATAGGAAACACAATGTTTCACATTTCAGAGTTTTTGGTTGTGTAGCATATGCACATGTACCTAATGAGCTAAGGAAGAAGTTAGACAACAAAGGAGAAAAGTGTATTTTTGTTGGGTATTCAGAGAATACAAAAGCATACAAGTTGTACAATCCAGTCACTGGAAAGGTTGTGATCAGCAAGGATGTACAGTTTATTGAGAATGAAGCATGGGATGGAAGTATAGAGAAAACAGTGAGTATAGCAACATCTATTCCACATGATGATATGACAAATGAAACTTTAGAGCAACAAGCTACTATATCTACAAATCTTGGACATGCACCACAAGTTGTAGCACAAGCTACACCTCCATCTACAGTCAGGAGGTCACCAAGATTTCAGCCATCTTCAGCCATGCAAGAGACACCACAGGGAACACCAGAAGCTACTCCATCACCAAAAAGTAGTCCTGCATCGAATACTCCTGTGCAGCGGAAAACAAGAAGTCTAAGTGAGATTTATAATGTTGATACAACTAATTCATTTTCAGTTTTTGCATTATTTTCTCAAGCTGCAGATCCAGAATATTACGAAGAGGCTATAAAGAATGAAGTTTGGGAAAAAGCCATGGATGATGAGATTGATGCTATAGAGAAGAATCAGACATGGGAGCTAATGGATCTTCCAAAAGGAAAGGACGTGATAGGAGTCAAGTGGGTCTACAAGACAAAATACAATGCTGATGGAAAAGTACAGAAGCACAAAGCAAGGCTGGTTGCAAGAGGTTTTACGCAGCAATATGGAGTTGACTACAACGAAACATTTGCACCAATAGCACGTTTGGATACGGTAAGAATGGTTTTAGCAATTGCAGCTCAAAAAAATGGCCTATTTATCATATGGATGTTAAATCAGCATTCTTAAATGGATTCCTTGAAGAGGAAGTTTATGTAAATCAGCCAAAAGGTTATGAGATTGAAGGTCATGAAGGAAAAGTATACATATTGAAGAAAGCACTCTATGGTCTCAAGCAAGCACCTAGAGCTTGGTACAACAGAATAAATTCTTATTTGATTGAGAATGGTTTCAGTAGGAGCAGCAGTGAGCCTACCTTATACACCAAGATAAATGAACAAGGTAAAATTTTAATTGTTTGTTTATATGTAGATGATTTGATCATTACTGGAAATCTATCTACAGAGTCATTCAAATCAGCCATGAAGAAGGAGTTTGAGATGGCAAATCTTGGTCTTATGCATTATTTTTTGGGTATTGAAGTTCAACAATCAGAAGGTGAAGTTTTTATCTCACAAGAAAAGTATGCAAGTGATGTTTTGAAAAGGTTTAACATGTTGAATTGTAAGCTAGCACCAACACCAATTGCAGTAGGTTTGAAGTTGAGCAAAGAGGATGAAGGATCGTTTGTGGATCCAACATTGTTTAAAAAGTTGGTTGGAAGTCTTATGTATTTGACGGCCACAAGGCTTGATATCATGTATGGTGTGAGCCTCATATCAAGGTTCATGGAATCTCCAAAAGATTCACATTGGCAAGCTGGAAAAAGAATTTTGAGGTATGTACGTGGAACAAGAAATTATGGAATTCTTTATTCAAGTTCAGATGAGTTCAAACTCATTGGTTATATAGATAGTGACAATGCTGGAAGTATAGATGATCGGAAAAGCACATCCAGCTATACTTTTCACTTTGGAATAGGAGTGGTTTCATGGGCATCAAAGAAGCAGCCCATTGTCACGTTATATTCAGCAGAAGCAGAGTATGTAGCAGCAACAGAGCAGCATGTCAAGCTGTTTGGATGAGAAGAGTGTTGACAGATTTACAACAGAAACAAGAGGAAGCTACACAGATTTTTTGTGACAACAACTTAGCCATAGCGTTGTCCAAAAATCATGTTTTTTATAAGAGGAGCAAGCATATTAATACGAGGTATCATTTCATCGTGGGAGCTAGTAAACAACAAGGAAATTCATCTTGAATTTTGTAAATCCAAGATCGGTTGCGAGACATTTTTACAAAGGCTTTAGCAAAAGAAGTTTTCAAATATTTGAGAGATTGTTTGGGAGTTTTGATCCCGCACATGGCGAGATATGAAAAAGCAAACACAACTCTAGGGAAGAGTGAAAGCTACGGTTTGAAATTAAGGGGAGTGTTGGAAATATGCATGTGATGCATATTTAATTCCAACCATAGCTTTTTTAGAAAAGCTAATTTTAGCTTTAGTCTTGTTTTAGTTTGCTTTAGTTAAGTTAGCTTTATCTTATTTTTATCATTAGATTTATTTGAATTAAATCTAATGATAAAAATAAGATAAAGCTAACTTAACTAAAGCAAACTAAAACAAGACTAAAGCTAAAATTAGCTTTTCTAAAAAAGCTATGGTTGGAATTAAATATGCATCACATGCATATTTCCAACAATTAGCAAATATAAGAGAAAAACACATAAACCCTTATTGTCTCGCAATATTAAACCTGTTATAAACTTCTAACTCGCTTTCGGATACTTAATAAATCAACAACGGTCTCATTAACAAAACAAGAAGAATGCAGGGCATGGTCTCGAGAAATTGGCTTACCTTCATATTCTAACGCCTATTTAATGCTCCTCTGTCCGGACCGATTTGCTATGTTCGTTAGCCCCATCCTCGCTAAAATATAGCCACAACAAAAATACTCATGGATCAAACAGACACAAAAACAAACCAGGCAAAACCATCACAATGGAGACCAAAAAAATCAATCAAAACGTAGACCTCGACTTCCAAAATCGAGACATCACACACAATAAGGACATCGACAACAACCAAACGCAGACATCGACCTCAAAAAATAGACATCAAATTGCACTAGACATCGACAACAATCAAAACGTAGACCTCGGACCTCAAAAAACAGACATCAACCCTCAAAAATTAAAACAACCTCAAAAATCAGACCTCCACAAGCCACAATGAAATTGCACTTTGGAAGAGAGGTGAGGGAAAGGGTTTGTTTTATAGACCCCGTATCAATGGCTCTACCAACGGCCACATACGCTTCAAATTGCCTATCGCTCCGAGAAGCTTCCACATAATCATGTCACGTATTAAACAAGGCATGTATGACAAAAGTGTTTTTATAAATTAATTTTCACACCATGTCATGCTTTTTCTGTTGAAATATACCATACCATGCCATGGAAGCTTATCTCCATTCATTAATTTCAGCTAAATGTAAAAATTTGTCAAGAGAAAAGAAACATCAACTAATTAGACTCAAGCGATAGTAGTTTATGTTGGGTTTAAATTTCAATGTCGTGTATAAGTTTTTCGTGTTTAAAATATTATAAAAATTAATGTCTTCCAATTTGTATATTTAAAATATGATCATTAATTTTATATAGATATAATTTTAGGCCATTGAAAATTTCACAAAAATGTTATAATAGTTGCTCAAATGTAACCTCATTATTATAATGTATATGCAATACAAATACATATTGTGGTTATCATTGATCCCCTAAATTTTCTACTAATAAATATAATACATTAACACATAAAATTAATGACCCAAATTACTTATGAACAATAAAGGATTGCACAATGATGTGGCTCAACCTAACTAACATTTGAACATATTCAAGATTTATCTTTTGAAGTGTGGAACCCCCTCTCAATGTCAATAGAAAAACAATTAAATTTAAATGATTAGGACCAGCCATCAATAATTGACAATCGTCCAATTGATGGATTTATTAGTGTGGCTAGAGCTAGAATATAGAAGAGGCAATCGCCTTTTATTGTGAACTATATTATGTAAGTATGCATTCCTTCAAATCAAGTAAAGGGTGGTGGTTGATGACAGATGGTATTAAATCAAAAGTTAGAGTGTTAGAATATGTTGATGTATGGAAAGAGGTCATCAATTGATTTGTTTGGTGACGATGGGTTTTAAAGCTTAATGTATAAATAAATTGGTGCCATTTTCGAATTCATCCCAGCCATATATACAATGCAAGATTTGAAATTTTTGTATTTCACTTATCATATTTTGTTTTTGTCTTTGTCAAATCCTTCAATTTAAGAAATTTTAGTGTTCCTTCGCTTAATTCAAATATTGTTGTGATGGGTATGTGCAAGAAGATGTTTGATTGTGTTATTTCTCTTGAATTTTTATGCATACCTACAATGAGTGTGACATAAATAATGGACATGAAAGCTTAGGGAGTGAACAATTGACGACGGGTAAGAAGAGAGGGAAAATCTAGATTATGATTAAGATCGATGGTCATATTTCTTGTAGGTGGATCGAAAAGCCGGTTCTAATAGTGGAAGATATCATGCTCTAGTGTATGATATGAATTATATAATTTTTTTGTGATTGTAAAATTTATAAACACATGCAAAAATTTGTAACCCTTTACCTTTATTGCAACATATGTAATAGGTGGCACATCAAGTTGTGTGTGTATTATATAAATTCTATTTATAGTACTTCCATGGATTGGTTGAGTTTCGGGAATTAATGTCCCCTAAATTTTGATGTAACTGATTTATATTTTGTTAATAATTTTGCCAAAGTTTTCAAAATTGTTAGGACCCTTACAAAATGTATCAAAATTTAATCTCAATATACCATACATTCCTATTTTAAAGTATTTTGTATTTTCATTGTGATGTATTAGTTAATAGTTATGTTATTAACTCACATAATATTGTAGTTTCAATAATCCCAAATGCTACAAATCCATTAAGACATGTTAGGGTGTGTAATGCCTGCTGAAACTTTGAGATGGTTTGGCGAAATTTAAATTTTAAATTATAAATTAATTGAAATAAAATGAAGTAAACAAACAAGTAAATAAATTAAATATAAATAAGTAAATAAAAATAAATAAAACAAAGATTAAAATATTAAAAAGGCAAAAAGATTTGAGTCAAGCGAAGTTGGTGAATGGAGTAAATAACTCCATGTCAAGGCGTGGGCTAGTCTATGTGGGAGGAAAAATTAGTGGTAGGAGGTTGGCATGTGGAGGAGCTCTAGTAAGGCATGGGTTTCCACACGACATTCGGACTGCTGTCTTCCCTTGCATAATAATAATTGCACTTTATTTGTGATCGAGAGGAATCAACCACGCTCTGAAACCTAAGGAAACATTATAAATTTTAGTAGTAGTTGGATAGTTGTAGCGAGGGAAGATTTCACAGATGGGGACTAGGGAAAATAGTGAAAGGATTGCAGTAATCAGAGTTTGAGAAGTAGAAAATGATGGGGATGGAAAGCTCGCCCTATCCATGGGACATCCTCAACCTCCACCTTCCCTTCCGAAAAAATTTTCATTGCCAATTCGCCATTGAATTTCCATTGGTTAGAAATACAACACCCGAATTCAAAGAAGAGGTTGTTTTTGATAAAGAATTTATCAAGGTCAAGTAATGGGATTACATTGGGAAGAAATATGTTATTCTTTTCTTCTATCCTTTGGACTTCACCCTTGTCTGCCCCATAGAAATCACTTCTTTCAGTGATAGATACTCGAAGTTTGAGAAGCTGAACAAAGAATTACTTGGTGTTTCTATTAGTAGCATGATCTCTCATTTGGGTTGGGTGCAAACTGATAGAAAATCTAGGTGTCTTGGTGATTTGAAATATCCGCTTATATCAGATGTTACAAAGTCTATTTCAAAGGCTTATAATTCTTTTATTCTAGACCAGGATAACATTAAGAGGAATTTTTGTGATTGACAAAGAGGGTGTGATTCAACATTCAACAATTAACAATCTAACCATTGGTTAGAGTGTGGATGAAAAAATACGCACTTTACAGGGTCTTTAATATGTCCAAGATAATCCTGATGAATTTTTCCCAACTGGGTGGAAGCCAGGGGAGAAATCAATGAATCTAGACCCCAAATTGAGCAAAGAGTACTTTGCATCTGTTTGAAAACTTTGAAAAATGTTATATGTAAGTGTGTGTTTGGTTGATTTTACATGTCGTCCAGTCCTATTTTCTTTCGGAGATTCACTAGTAAGTCAAAATTTTGGATTGTCACTAACTTGAATTTTCTTTTGAGTGAATCCATATGTATTGAAAGGTCTAATTGTGAAGGTTGAGCTTATATGTGTGAAGATGCCATGCACTAAATGGATTTCAGCAGTCTCTACCATTGTCATGAATTTTTGCACTATAAGTGTTTGATTTGTTGAAACTCACAAGCAATGAGGGGGGTGAATAAGTGATAATCACAAATGAGGTTCCTTTTAAACTTTCTACCTTGTTCAATTTAAAGTAACAGCAAGCCAAGTGCAAGCCAATGAGCTCAAGAAAAAATTCAAAGAACACAACACAAATAACAAGACACAAAATTTATAGTGGGAAACCTAGGAAGGAAAAAAACCCACTTTGAAATCATCCTTTAATTTGAACACCAATTCAACATTGATTTACAATGATCAAACACCCACTTGATCTGAGAAGAACCAACTTCCTAATTCACCCAAAGACCTACTAGACGATCCACCGAGCACCTTCTTCTACTAGTCTAAGCACCAACTCATACAATTTAGATGATTGAATGACCATTTAGAAACTTGTTGCTTGCTCAACAAATTATGAACACTTTTCTTGATCAATCTCCATTTCACCTGTTTACTTGGATTTGCACCTTCAGCACTTAATGTCCATAACATCTGTATGATCATACCCTTCATGATTACTCACTTTGTATTGTGTTCTTGAGCATTGTATTCTCTACCTCGATTACAAGATGCTTGTGTTCTTGCATTCACTTCTACGCAGAATTGTCATCTCCTTTCTAAAGCATCTCAACCTTGTCTTTATTTCTCTTATCGGATCACCGCACTTCCATAAAATCAATGTACTTAGTATTGACTATTTTTACTTTTATTCACACACTACACATTCTTCTCACATTATGTGTACTTTTCTCTATTTTTCATATATTGACTTACTTGTTTCTATTCCCAATTTTCTCTCTCTATCTATCTTTTCAACTTCTAGTGACTTTTGAAGGACTTCTCCCTTTTAATTTTTATTGACCTACATATTTTCTATGTCACCAAGAATTTTATTTGTTATTTAATAAAATATTTTCTATCCTTGTTCATATATATTCAAATTTGAAGGGATAGAAGGACTAGGTCTTCAATCACATGACTTTTGAGCTTCATCGTCTTAAAGGAGGCGATTCTGAGAAGCTTGATCACTTTGTCACAAAGTCTTTTTGACTTATTTAACACATAACTCCTTGCCTCGAGCAATTGGATGCTTTTTTAAATTTTGTAGAGAATTAACATGCTCAAGATCAAACTACATTCACTCTTCAACTTTGTACAGGAGGTTCAAGGTCTGCTAAACTGAGTATACCACCATTTCATTATTCTCAGACAATTTGAAGTAATTTGGTTTTCAAGATAAAAGAATGTTTTTCACATGACTTTAAGAAAAATTGTGCTCCTAACTGAGCCATTTGTTGTTTTCCCCTGATACAAAATAGTACAACCCACAAAATTCACAACCAAATTTAAGAGAAGTTCATCCAACAGTCAAACTGTGATTGTGCTCAACCATTAAAAACTTCTGCTAAGAAGTTCTCTCTGTATACTTCATCAAATCAAAAAAAAATTCTTGCAACATGCTCATTTTGAGTCAAAGGAATACCTATCAAAATTCTATGCAAATTGTTTGGATGATATTAGAGAACGAGACAAAAAACTATTGAGAAAACCCTAGGTCTATGGAAAGGACCCGAGAATGCTTTTAATGAACTTCTATTAATAATTTCAACTATGAAGTTTTATGAGTCACCATAATAGTTATTACTTCTGCTCCAACTGATTTGAATCAAGGAGTTTCTTGAAATTGTTTAGAAACTACCACCGTTATATCACAGAGATGAAAACTACCTTACACAGTTCTTATTTGAGAAAAATGGCTTAATGACTGATTTAAGTACTCTTTCCCACAATAATTACTTGGACCCAAGGATGATTTAGCTTCACAACATAAAGATGGAATTCATAGTTCAGGTTGAAGATTCACTTTAGTAGAGGTGAGTGATATCCATGTTTCATTGCCACAAGGAACAATTATTTGCAAAGCTATAAGCTTGAACAAACAAGAAGGATGCTCTATCTCCATTCACCGAGGATACTGCCAATGTAAGGAGTGAGTTCTAGCTCTTATAAAACTTGTTTTATCTCAAAAGGATCGAGAGCTTTACACAACAAAATCACACAAATTAATATTATATTCATCACACTATCTTTGTGTACATAGAGTTCGCTATTATATAGCCAAAAATACAACAGACTAAGATCTTAAATAATAGGATCATAACAAAACATAGCAAAATTAAAAAACTTGTGAGAGGTTAGGTGGGTATAACAAATGTGAGAAATAATATATTTTCCTAACATTCCCCCTCAAAGGTGTGAACATGGAGAAAACATGCCTTGTACTACATTGTGCCGCTACATAGCCTCGCTCATGATTTGGATGGTTTCAAAGACAATACCAAAAACCCGAGGCGCATTATCCCCTAGGAAACCTAGGCAGTTGCCTAGGGCACACAATGGGGAGGGGCACCACAGTTTGGAAAAAAATTAACGGCTCACACCCGGTCGGTGGCTTGCAGTTTGAAAAAAATTAAAATTACCAAACGTGGCACCACATATATATAAACAAAGGTAATACAGTAATTTCATATAATGTATAATTTAATTCCACTTTCCAGGTTTAACGGTAACTGTTTATGCCCCATGTGAACAACAAATCACCTATCAGTGAAAAGACTCACAATGATCCTTTCAATGTTCACTGGTTCAGACTTTGGCAGCTTGAGTTGGGATTTCGTCCTTTTCTTGATTTTATTACCAAGATATTGAGCTCGAGACAAAGATAATTAAATTTGGCCCTGGGTCATGCTGTAAGCACCCAATGATATTGGTATTGGTTTTTATAAATTTATTATACTTTATAGGCTATATGTTAATGTTATTTAAACATAGTTTATAAATAATTTCTGACTATTTTTTTAAACAGGGCAAAACTAGAAAAGTAAAAGAATTTGTAGGATTTAAAGTATGTTTGGATTGGAGGACAGATACGGAGGGCCGAATCACTAATATGGAAGTATGGAATAGTCAACTCAAAAATTATAATGATAAATTCCAATTTATTATTTCCGTATAAATGTATAATGTATTCATAAATACTAAACTGAGTCTGATTTTTTGGTGGGGGCTGGGGCAATTGTTAAGGAGAACCATTCTTGAATCAGTGAGTAGTGAGCTTGTGAAAGGCATCTATTATACTATAATTGTTTTAAAAATATGCAGAGGCAGGTGGGTGCCTGGTTTTGGAGGGGGTGTATGCTTCGAGTACACGCCAGGGCGCCCGAAACCTTAAATCGGCCCCGCAAAACCTCTAGTTGGTTTTCCAAGTGGTTAGCCAACAACCACACAATGGATGGTTTTTTAGGACATAACCAACAACCTCTAAATGGTTTTCCAAGTGTATAACATTCCAAAATTTATTGTAAGTTAAATTAGCTACGGTTAATTCTAAACAGGATTAGATGAGATCATCATTGGGTGTAAAATTCATTTGGTTCGTCGTATCATGACCCACAGCTTCATTGTGGGGCATGACATTATGAAACGAATAACCCCGCACCCACCTTGATGATCCTTCCTAAAACATGATTAGGCCTTAATCATAGGTAAAATGGTTCATAAATGATAGTGAATCTTTTGGTTATTTGTATTCCGGTTACTTTATTTTAATCAGTTTGGTCATCTTTTGTTTTGTTCGACTTTTGCATGACCGCGATGATAATTGTCTCTGTTTTATTTGACAATGCTATATCAAGCCAGCTTTATGAGAATATTCAAATTATTATTTACAGACTTGGTGATTTTTGTATTGGAATGTTTTATATAAACTTGGAAATTCAACTAATTTTTATGGTAATATATTGTTGGAAATATGTGGACTTGTATTATGAAGGTTAATTTTAACTTAACCATTAAGTTGGGTAACAACTAAAGAAAAAAAAATGTATGAAGTATTATTTTGTGTGTGTGTGTGTGTGTGTGTGTGTGTGTGTGTGTGTGTGTGTGTGTGTAGAGGGATTTAGCATGTAAGCCAAAAAAATTATTTAGTTATTGAAATGTATGGGTTTCATAAAGTGAAACACCTTCACATGGCACAAGTGTGCGGCATGCACTAAAACACGTACTAGCATTGGGAAGCCCAAAAATTCTTCAATATGCCACCAACTATAGTTCTTTCATTATATTTTTCTGTTATTTTTCCTTCATCTATTTTCATTCTCCCCTTCTGGAATACCTACGTGAGTTTTGGAGGAAAGAAGGATTCAACTTGTTAGAGCGGGAAGAGTAGAAGGTTGTCGATTCTGGTTTACTTCAAGCATGAATATCTTCTCCTTTCTCTGCTACATTATTTGTAAAAAAATGGAAATACACATTTTGTTTTTAATGGCAATCAAGGAAATTGTGGACAACTTTTGATTTAATTGTTTGGAGATGAAGTATGAAAAGGAAATTGATGGATTTTGTATTCTTTTTAGTTTTCTTTGTGTGGTTTTAACCTAACCCAAAAAAATGCAGATGGGGTTTTGGGTTTTGATCAACAAAAATAAAGTAAAAGAAAGGTTAAAAATTCCTTCTCTGCATTATAATAAATTATACCCAAAAGGAAAAGAGTTGGGTTTTTCCTGTATAGGAAGAAGGAAAACGTTTTGTGAATTTGTGTGTTTAAAATCAATTTGTGCTTGTGGGTTTTCATTTTGTTAAACTGAAATTTGGTTGTGTGTTTTCTGTAAACAAATCAATTTGGGTATACAAATCAATTTGCATAAAGGAATCAATATGGGTATGAAATCGGTTGAGGTTTGTATTTTTCTTCTTGGTTGTCATATGCAAGTCTGATTTTTAATTTATTGAGATATTTTGAATGATAATTTGTGGGTGTCAAAGCTCTTGCATGGGGCTGCATTTTCCAGAAATTTTATTATTATGGACCACTAAATCGGTTCATGTATAAATGAGGGTGTCTTGTTATGTGTGAATAATTACAAAAAAATGGCATTTAGCTTGTAACTTCTAGCCTGGCAATATGACTTGGATTCTTGTAAGACTTTGAAAAATAAATTGTTTGTCTTGGTAAGGGCATGAAAGCCAGACAACTTGATTGAGATGCACCAAGGAGTAATTGAGGCATGATTGGATTTAAAATAATGATATCTTATGAAAGAAATTATTAGTTGTTCTTTTACTAAAAAGAGTATGTTTAAATGATGCAACCATGGTGTTTCTTATATTGTTAGTTGGGTTGTTTGTTTACTAGATAGAACATGTTAAAGTGATGTAAATATGGTGATATTTGTGCTAATTTGTAGAGCTACTCATTGATCAAAAAATACTCTTCTTAATCATATTGTTTTTACGAAGTTATGTAGAAATTTTAAATGTCAAATGCTTATTGATTGAAGCCGGAATACAAATGTATTGACCTTTGTGATTAGAGGGAAACACAATCGCTAAAATAGAAATTGGTTGTTCTATTTGTGTGCATCCATAGTTGTATCTTTATAGAAACCGGTAGTAATACATTTTCAGTTGTATTACCATGTGCTTGTTGATAAAACAACATGTATATCCTTTCATATTTTATTAATTAATTGCATCGAAAATGGAGTTAATATTCATGCCAATTCATTTTGAATTGACATCATACCACTACTCCAATCTTGCAGGACCATTAGCCGTTACATTCGGATGTGCGGAAACTCATGTCTTGTGAGGTTTTATCGTAGCATGGATCTAAATGAGATACTTGGATTTCAATTGGTGAAAGGATGATATCCTTGAATTTTTGGCTGAATTATTGGGATCTTGGACCCATTGTAAATATTCAAACCTCACTATGTGAGAATTATTATACCGGTTATATATTTCACCTTAACGACATATGTAATATATGATTTTAATAAAGAGATGATTACTTTGTGTGTAATAATATCTCAATATGAGTAAATGATGAATACTTGAGTTGTGAAATCTTACTTTTCACAAATTGTTGAATACATTTATTTAATAGTTATCAATGTATGAAGCCGATAATTGGGAAATTATCTTAATAATCAATTGTCTTTAATTTCTAAATTAAATAAGCTATTTAGTGGCGTAGCTAATCAAAGGAATAATTAAATATACATGTTTTAATATATATTTAATTCAGCCTTTCGGTAAACTTGGTATTAATATGATAAGATTGTAAATCCTGTTGTATAGAGAATGGAAGAGTATCGTTGTAAAAAGGTAATTTAAGGTTAAAGAATCAAACATCAGGAAAAAGAGACTAAATGGGATGGTAAATAGATGAAAATATCCATTAGGCATATTAAGGGATAAGTACATGTGGAATGCTGATATAGTTACATTTCAACATAACGAATGTACTTATCTCATAAAGATCCTAGTTGGCCTTTGGCATCTATCTCAATATAAACTCTTGCAAGATAGGTTTAATTGGAAATAAAATAAAAACAAACTATAAAGATCTAGATAATTGTGAAAGGGATAGTTGTGAGGTGGCGGAAGACTTAAAACTCATAAGACTAGTGTGATGTCTTGAGTTTAGCCATAACCTGCATGGTGGATAACTTTGGCCAAAGTAATGCATTGATGGTTGTGCATTGTCTGATCACCTAGTCCTCTAATTAAAAAAAAAAATTGTCTGTAACCTGATCATGGGAAGTTGAAATACTGAACATGAGGTAGACAATGGTTGATACCGGAATACAAAGTCGAAACTAGCTTCGTGGTAGACCCAAGGACTTTCACATAGTTCCCATGACCTTTAAAAGGTTGAGCTGAAATGCTAGTAAGTATTATCACTCAAAGTAGTGACGAAGGGAGATCGTGGAGATCTAGATACACCCTTCTCAACCGCACATGGCTTACATGGATGTTATCGATAGATCAAAAGAGCAAAATTGATTAATGAATTTGATTAAATAAATCTATACGATTACAACTGTGTAATTTGTTATTATGTTTATGTGTTAAAAAAAATCCTCATTTTTCAACTGTTGTAATTTTGAGCGTTACAAAGTGGTTAACCAACAACCACATAACAAATGGTTTTTTAGGATAGTACCACCAACCTCTAGATAGTTTTTCTAGTGGATAGCTAATAACCACAATATCATGATGTTGCAGTAGTATCATTGGCTCTCATCACTATCTCACTGCAGGGAATAACATAGGAAAATCTATTGAATTATGTTTCTCATATCATACACACAAACTGAAAACTGGAAATGAAACATTGGACCATGTTCCCCCTCAATGTGGAATTTCCACTTATTGAAAATAAGAACACTACAAATAGGCACACAACGGAAATCACACTACTCAAACTCGAAAGCAAACTAAACACACGTATGTCACTAAAGTTGATATGTGTCACTATCGTTGGCGATTGACGAGAGGTCGATGAATGAGCTCCTTTATCCGCTTCCTCCATCCTCTCGTTGATATGCTACTTATTTTGAAAATATTTCTTTGAGGCTCCAGTTTGAAATGACCCCCTCAATTTGAACTTGGTTGTCGCGTACAAGTGAAAATGCGACCAGGAGAAATGCGGGTAATTTTTCTTTACAATTCTCCTAATGATCACCTAAATCAAACTTGTACATTACACCAACTCTATTGGCTAGATAATCACAACTTTGATGAAAATAAATGAGATTGCACAATTATAATTTCTTTCACTTGATAATGACTTTGACTTTTACGACACAATACGCAATACTTAACTCTTGACTAATAACAAAACACAAACACAACCTAATACTATGGACCACTATTTACAATAATTCACAACAATATAGTTTACAAAATAGACAAACAAACTAAAAGACTCAAAATACTAATATAAATGTTTTAAAACATTGAGAACATTTTTTAACACAAAAGCTATATTTAATCATTACTTATATAGCATACCACGTCACATTACATTCTCCAACTAAGACTTTAACTAAAAAAGAAAGAAAAATACAACACACACCTAAATACAACAATTTAAACTACTTATTCATCATGTGATATAACTTTTAAAACAATATTTACTACTAAACAAAAAACACTTGACACTACGCAATTAAACAACTAAGAGATATGGAAATCACGTGGACGCAGAAATAAACAGAGGCTGAAAGAAACTTCAAGCCACCATTTCAATGAGATATCGATATGTTGCACTATCAAAGGCATAACTGAAAGGTGTGGGAATACAGAGAAGTATCTAGATCTGTAGATGCATGTAGATGAAGCCAATACCGATTTCTTGAATGGAGGTGATTAAGACATTCACACAACTCATGTAAAATCCAAATTGTACGCAGATCCTATTATTTGGAGCTCAAGCTCAACTATTTCAATGTGGAGATCAACTTGTCAAAGAAGAAAAACGTGGCAGGTTTATTCACATCAACAAACAGATCCGAGTTCCCTTGACGCCAAACATATATACCAAATGCTCAAATATCAATTTTTTAAACAAGGATTTGAGTAGATATATAGAAGATTCAATGCATAGTGATGCATCAAATGACAAAGAAATATGTTGCATAAGACATGGCCGTAAATAAGAAACGATGAAATACACTCATCTTGATTCCAACACTCGATGATGATATCATTCCCGCCACTCCAAATTTGTCCTATTTTCTGCACAAAACTGCTCATTCAATTTGTGAAATTTCTCCAAACCATTTCTGGGTTTTATTCACCTTTCTCTAAGCTTTCTAAAACACTTTGAAATTTTGGTTTTGATAAAATTTGAGAAAGATGTTGCAGGTTTTCTGAACTTGTTAAAATGTAACACTAAAGAAAGTAAAATTTGTCATTCAACTGGGCAATAAAGAACTAAGCCACCCCTTAAATGATTTCAAAACCCCATTTACCTACTTTGATACCAAATAAAAGGATCGTAGATCTTTGCACAAAAAAATCACATGGATTAATATTATATTCAACACACTATATTTGTGTACATAGAGTTGGCTATTATATAGCCAAAAATACAACAGACTAAGATCCTAAATAATAGGATCATAACAAAACATAGAAAAATAAAAAACCCGTGAGAGGTTAGGCAGGTATAACAAATGTGAGCAATAATATATTTTCCTAACATTAACATTTTTGGGTCCTCATGCACATAGACTTGAGATAACAACCTCAATTTTTGTCCGTGACTACCACATTTCTTCAACAGGATGGATCAACATTAGTAACTACATACTCATCAACTCAATACTTATCAAATATGCCAAGAAAGGTCTATTTAGTCACCAAAATGATGGAAAGAATAATTTGAGACCATATGTGCGGAAAAAAACTTGGATCAATGGCTTTTTATAGATTTTAGGTACGATCATTAAGTGCACACTTCCAGGACAACATCGAGATGACAATAATATATGCAAATATTTTCTTGCCAAACAATTTGGATGATCAATACACCTTGATAATGAGATCTAGAGAAGGTCTGACCACTTGAGAAATGACCAAAGATCAATAAGCACTCAACTACACCTTAGAGTTCAAAGCACATGCTAGAATGATGAAGAAGCACCTCTAAAAAATGCTTATATCTTTTTAACTACACCTCGTTTTGAATTGAAAAATTTTGCACTAGATTTCTAGGCAAATTTTCTCCAAAAATTCCTTATATGATTTATTTGAAGGATTTTCTATATTTTTCATGACTTCTAAGAAGCTAGACAACTCAAAATGAGCTTTTCAATAGACTTGTTTTGCAAAAACTCCCATAACTTGCACAAATGACCTAACATTGACCTAAAATTTTGCATGAAGCACCATGGACACCTTCCTCCATCATCTCCCATATATTTCTTGAAAATAATAGCTCTATAATTTTCTGACCAATCTCATTTGCATGCCGAATGCCTAAGATCCCAAGGACCAATTTTGGCTAGATGTAGAATTTTACTCTAAAACCTTTTTATTGAATTCCCGAGTCATAAGATGGGATCATTTACCTATTAAACACATTCTCTAATCAATTCACTACCTTAATTTGTACCAAAGATGCCTATTTGACTCCCATGCATTGAAAATTCCTTAATTTGGCTTAGCATGGACTAGCAAGTACACCAACACATTATGACTCCCAAAACACACACTATGCATGAAAAAGAGAAACTAGGACAACACAATCACATCAATGAAAACTAGACACAAAGGTGGGAAACAAACTTCCCTTTGTCATTGATGTCAACACTTTCACATGCCAAGACAAATTGATAGAAGCATGACAACTCACATGAAAAACCAACAACATATACATGTTCCCGGGTGCATATTCTCCCCCTTTGACATCCGATAAAGATAAGAAAAATAAATAAATGATGAGTAACAACACACAATAAACCAATACTTTCAAGAGTGCTCCCCCTGAGATTCAGGCATGAATTTTGACAAGACAAAAACCATGCATGACACAAGAAGTATTTAACAAGACTGATACAAGGACATACCTGGACCAATCAAGGACATAGATGCAACAAAAATGATGAAAGGAATTCCATGAATAACACCATAAGCTAGTAAACTAGCTCCCCCTCTCTTGAAGATCTCTCGACACATTACAGGGCTGATTTTGCTTCACTAATGCTCCTTTAAACTTTCCAAGATCTCTTTAACATCCGACAGAGTAGGAATGACTTTCAATTCATCCTTGATATGCTCAAATGTTTCCTTTGGAAGTTTTTTTCTCATAATATTTTCTATCTCCTCTTTTGTGCTTACATACACAAGGTTAATCTTCTTATCATTTCCTTTTTCTCTTAAAAATGAAACCTGATTCGAATATGATTTGTTTTTAATGAAACACTGGAGTTTTAGAGACACATGTTGCACTAGTGTTGTCACAAAGCAAGGGATTTGGCTCATCAAATTTTACCTTGTAGTCTTCCAATGTTTGCCTCATCCAGATAACCTGAGTGCAACACATGGCAATAACTATATAATCTACTTCACAAGTAGATAATGCCACTAAATATTTCTTTTTTCTTTTGCCATGAAACAAGACATTTTCTAATAAAAAGGCTCCACCACTTATGCTCTTCCTATCATCAAGATTTCTAGCCCATCTACATCAGTGTATGCTCTTATATTGAAATATTTTCTTGTAGGATACCAAAGACCATACTCTAAAGTTCCCATAAGATATTGAGAATGGTTTTAAATACCTTGATATGTGTCTCTCTTGAGGTCTTCTTGAAATCTTCCTGCTAAGCCCACAACTTGCATTATGTCGGTATGGATACAACGGAATAGAGAAGGTCACAATCATAGATCTCAGTAGAGTGTTTTATCCGCTTTAGGTGAGTCATCGTATTTTCTTAACTTGCATCCTACCTTCATTGGTGTGTTAATAGGTTTGTAATCTTCCATTTTGAACCTTTTTAACATCTCCTTGATGTATTTTTCTTGAGAAATGAAGATGCCTTGATCTGATTGGTTTATGTGAAGGCCTAGAAAGTATGAAAGGTCACCAAGCATAGAAATTTCAAATTCTCTACTCATTACCTCAGCAAACTCATGAGTCATCCTTTCATGATCTCCTCTAAATATGATGTCATCAACATAAACTATGACAATAAGAAACTTGTCTTTTTATTCTTTTATGTAAAGATTTCTATCACCCACTCCCTTTTGAAACCTTTCTCAACAAGATAAGGATCCATCCTACTATACCAAGCTTTGGGAACTTATTTTAACCCATATAGATCCTTTTTCAACCTGCAGACATAGTCCTTATCTTCACTCAAAGAGAATCCCTCAGCTGCTCAATGTACACTTCCTCATGTTCAAGTTACCATTTAAGAAGGCTGATTTGACATCTATTTGGAAATATTTGACTTTCCTATGATCTCGCATATTCTTAGAATAATATGATGGCTTCCATTCTTGCTACAGGTGTAAAGGTTTGATCAATATCAACTCCTTCCATATGTGCATAACCCTTACACACAAGTCTTACTTTATTTTTTTCCCACCTTTGTGTCTAGTTGTCATTTATGTGATTATGTTGTCCCAGTGTCTCTTTTTCATACATAGTGTGTGTTCTAGGATTCTTAATGTGTTGGTGTACTTGTTAGTCCATGTTAAGCCAAATTGAGGCATTTTCAATGCATGGGAGTCAAATAGGCATCTATGGTGAAAAGTGAGGCAGTGAATTTCTTGGAGCATGTTTTTAATAGGTAAATGAACCCATCTTGTGACTCAGGAAGTCAAGAAATAGGTCTTGGAGTAAAATGCTACATCTAGCCAAAACTGCTCCTTGGGATCTTAGTTGTTCGGCATGAAAATGAGATTGGTCACGAAATTATAGAGCTACCCTTTTCAATAAAACATGGAATATGATGGAGGAATGTGTATTAGTACTTCATGCAAAATTCCAGTCAATGTTAGGTCAATTGTGCAAGTTATGAGAGTTTTTACAAAATAGGTCTATTGAAAAGCTCATTTTAAGCTATATATCTTCTTAGCAGTCATGCAAAAATATAGAAACTCCTTCAGATAAATCATAGAAGGAATTTTTGGAGAAAATTTTACTATAAATCCAAAGCAGAAAGTTTCAAGTCAAAAGGAGGTGTAGTTAAAAATATATCAGCATTTTTAGAGGTGTTTCTTCATCATTATGGCATGTGCTTTGAACTCCAAGGTGTAGTTGAGTGATTATTGATATTTGGTCATTTTTAAAGTGTTTAGATATTCTCTAGATCTCATTATGAAGGTTACTTGAGAATCCAAATCGTTTGGCAAGTAAAGATTTGCATATATTTGTGTCATGTCGGTGTTGTCTCTGGAAGTGTGCACTCATGAACCCTGCCTAAAATATACAAGAAGCCACTGATCCAAGTTTTTTTTCCTCAAATATGGTCTAAAATTATTCTTTCCATAGTTTTTGTGACCAAAGAGACCCTTCTTGGCATATTTTAGAATTTTGAGTTGATGAGTATGTAGTTACTAATGTTGACTGTCCTCTTGAAGAAATATGGAAGTCACAAACAAAAATTGAGGTTGATGTCTCGAGTCTATGTGCATGAGAACCCACTAGTGATGAAAAAAGTTTTATAAGAGCTAGAACTCACTCTTTACATTGGCAGTATACTCAGTGAATGGAGATAAAACATCCTTCTTGTTTGTTCAATCTTATATCTTTACAAAGAAATGTTCCCTGTGCCAATGAAACATGGATATCACTTAACTCTACTAAATTCCATCTTCAACCTAAACTATGAATTCTATCTTTGTACTATGAAGCTAAATCATCCTTGGGTCCAAGTAACTATTGTGGGAAAGATTACTTAAACCACTCATTAATCCATTTTTCTCAAATAAGAAACTGTGCAAGGTAGTTTTCATCTCTACAATATAACAATGGTAGTTTCTAAGCAATTTCAAGGAACTCCTTGATTCAAATTAGTTGGAACATGAATTAATAACTATTATGGTGCCTCAGAAAACTTCACAGTTGATTTCCATGTGAAATTGTTGAAAGAAGTGCATTAAAAGCATTCTCATGTCCTTTCCAAAACCTTGGGTTTTCTCAACAGTTTTTTGACTCGTTCTCCAATCTCATCCAACCAGTTTGCATAGAATTTTTACATGTATTCCTTTTACTCAAAACGAGCATGTTGCAAGAATTTTTTTTGGATTTGATGAAGTATATAGAGATAAATTCTTAGCAAAATTTTGTAATGGTTTAGCACAATCACATTTTGACTCATTGGATGAACTTCTCTTAAATTTGGTTGTGAATTTTGAGGTTTGTACTATTTTTTATCGGAAAAAAACAAATGGATCAGTTAGGAGCACAACTTTTTCTTGAAGTTACATGAAAAACATTATTTTATCTTGAATACCAAATGAGTTCAAATTGTCTCGGAATGGTGAAATGGTGGTATACCTTCTCGAAAAGTGAAGACTGAGTGTAGTTTGATCTCGGGAGCATGTTAATTCTCTACATAAGTTAAAAAATCATACACTTTCTCAAGCCAAGGAGTTATGTGTAAAATAAGCCAAAAATACTTTGACAATGATCAAGCTACTTATGTAGAATCGCCTCCTTCAATAAGATGAAGCTCAAAATCATTTTATCAAAGACCTAGTCCTTCTAACCCTTCAACTTTGAAGATCTCGTGAAAAGGATAGAAAATATTTGATTGAATAACAAATAAAATTCTTAGTGATATATAAAATATGTAGGTCAATAAAAATAAAAAAGGAGGAAGTCCTTCAAAACTTACCTGGAAGTTGAAAAGATAGAGAGAGAAAACAGGGAATAGAGATAAGTAAATCAATATATAAAAACATAGAAAAGTACGTAGAATGTAAGAAGAATGTGTAGGGTGTGAATAAAATTTAAAACAATAAATACTAAGTGCATTGATTTTATGGAAGTGCAGGTGATCAAATAAGAGAAATAAAACATGGTTGAGATGCGAGAAAGGAGATGACAATGCCTTTGTAGAAGTGAATGCAAGAACACAAGCAGATTGAATCGAAACAGAGAATAAAGTGCTCAAGAACACAATAGAAAGTCATTAATCATGAAGGGTATGATCATACGGATGTTGTGAACATTAAGATGAAAGCTTAAAATCTAGGTAAATAGGTGAATTGGAGATTTATCAATAAAAGTGTCCATAATTTGTTGAGCAAGCAACAAGTTTCTAAATGGTAATTCAATCATACAAATTTTCCGAGTTGGTGCTTGACCGAGAATAATTAGGTGCTTCTCTCTTTTCAAGTAGGTGCTCAGTGGATCATCTAGTGGGTGCTAGGTGCATTAGGAAGTTGGTGCTTCTCAGATCAAGTGGGTGCTTGATCATTGTAAATCAATATTGAATTGGTGTTCAAATAAAAAGGCTGATTTCAAAGTGGGTTTTTCCCTTCCTAGGTTTCCCACTATAAATTTGTGTCTTGTTCTTTGTGTTGTGTTCTTTGAATTTTTCTTGAGCTCATTGGCTTGTTGTTACTTCAAATTAAACAATGTAGAAAGTTTAAAAGGAACCTCATTTGTGATCAACACTAATTCACCCCCTCTCAATACTTGTGAGTTTCAAAATTGTATCGTGAGGAAGGGAATTCGGTGAAAGTTTAAAAACTTTAAGGTGATCCTCCTTCACAATCATGACAAGTAATCAAGCTCAAGGTGGTCTATTAATCTCAAGGTCTCCACTTTTACAAGGACTAACTATTTTCTTTGGAAGATAAGAATGAAAATCTATCTCAATTCACTTGGCTTTGACATATGGGAAAGTGTGGAAAATGGTTACAATCCTCCATCTACTCCAATCAAAGTTGCAACAGATAATATTGCATATGAGAATAACTCAAGAGAAATGAATGCATTTTTGTGTGGGTTAAATTAAGTTGAATTTGTATAGGTGGTGCAATCGTAATACAACTCAGTAGATTTGGAAAACATTATAAAGTATCTATGAGGGAGATGATAAAGTGAAGCTTGTGAAATTACAACCTTATCGATCCCAATTTGAAATATTAAGTATGAAAGAAGACAAATTTATTGCAGTGTACATGCAAAGAGATGATGAAATAATAAACATGATAAAAGGCTTAGGTGAAAAGCTATAAGAAACAGTCATTGTTTAGAAAGTTCTGAGATCCTTAACTTCAAAATATGATGTAAAATTTTTATCTATTGAGGAAGAAAAAGACATGAATATTCGACCTGGATGAGCTTCACAAAGATTTTGTCATCCTATGAGATGAGAACAATTGGAACCAAATCAGCCAAGAAATAAGTTTCCTTTAAAGCCAAGAAAGAAAGTCACTCCAAACAAGAGAAAGAGGATTCAGATTCTGAGAATGAAGAAGATGCTTGAGAAGATTGAAGCTCTGTTTGTCAAGAAGATTGGGAAGAGGAAAAGGCAAATACAAAGGTAAGCTTCCCTTCAAATGTTTTAACTGTGGTCAAGTAGGACACTTTGTAGCTAAATTTCCAAACAAAAACAAGGAGGTTGAGTTTGAATGTGAGGAAGACAATCACAAACATGGTAAGAAAAAGATAGATTATAAGAAGAAGAGCAACAAGAATAAATTCTTCAAAAATAAGAAAAATCTATATTCTAAAGAAAGCTCAAGTGATTCAAACAACTCAGAAAATGAGAGTGATGGAGCTAGGATTGAAACCTTGTTTATGGCTCTAGAAGTCCCAAATGAATGCAACAATAAAGGGAAAAATGTGAGCAACTATGAATATTCATATGAAGAAGAGGCACATGTTGAATTGGTTAGTGCTCTTAAAGAACTTCAAATTTTCAAAAGAAGAAACCAAAAGCTAAAGTGCACACTAAATAATTATGAAGAAAAAATCAGCATATTTGAAAAGAAGCAAATCCAAAAGGAAGAAGAGGAAATGAGTGAACTTAAGGAGCTTGAAAATCAAAGGAAAATATCTCCCAAGCCTATAAAGCAAAAGAAGAAGAACGTCATAAATTTCAATCAGATTTAGAACTTCATAAGACTGAATTAGAATAGGAAAATGGAAAACTTAAGATGTATGAGAGGCTAGAAGGAATCTCAAAAGTCCTAACAAACATCCTAATCACTCAAAGGGACATAGGTGACAAAACAGGGATTGGATTCAAGGAAGAGAATAAGGAAGATGAACCATCAAAGAAGAAAGAAGAAAAATATGAACCTAATGTTTGATCCACCATGAAGAGGGAAGCCACTAAATCAACAAGAAGAAGGAAAAATCCTCCAAGGATCACATATGCTATGAGGTATTCACATTCCTTCTATGGCTATTGTTTTTCTTGTAATCAATTTGGTCACAAAGCTTCAAAGTGTAGAAGAAATACTAGAGGTAGTAGAAGGAATTATAACTTGCAGTACATGAGAGCTAATCATAATCCAATGTGTTACAAATGTGAAAAATAAGGTCATATAGCTAGTATGTGCAGCTCAAAAACACACAAATCAAGAAAATGGATGTATGTGGTGAAGAATAAATCAAACAGGGAAGAAGAGAATGGTATGATAGCTCAAATTGCCTTTCATGTGCAAGATGAAGGAATGATATGGTATCTGGATAGTGGTTGTTCCAGTCACATGACAGGGGATAAAAGTAATTTTATATCTTTGGCAAATAATGCTTCAGGGGCTGTTAGATTTGGGGACAATAATTATGCAAATATTGTGGGCAAAGGAACTCGAGTCTTGCCAATGGAAAAACTATTACAAACAATGTGTTGTATGTAGAAGGGCTCAAACAAAACTTGCTCATTTTCAATCAAATGTGTAAACATGGGTACAATCTGATTTTTAATGATAAAGGGTGTAAAATCATTGATGGCCAACCAGAAAGATAGTTGGAAAGGAAAAAAGAACAAGAAATAACATGTATGTACTGAAAGAGGTAAACAAAGAAAAGTGCTTCACAAGAAAATTTGATGATAGTTGGTTATGGCACATGAGACTAGGACACATCAATTTTGATAATATTATGAATTTAAGTGCTAAAGAGGGAGTTAGAAATATGCCAAAAATTGTTAAACCAACAGATACCATGTGTAAATCTTGTTTGCATGGCAAGCAGACAAGAAGGACTTTCAAGTCAAAAGAGCATTCAACTACTCAACCTTTGGAGCTGATTCATACAAACTTATGTGGGCCAACAAGAACATCTAGCATGCAAGGTGATGAGTATTTTATGCTTCTAATTGATGACTTCACCAGGATGACATGGGTAGCTTGCTTAAAGAACAAATCAGAGGCATTTGACAGGTTCAAAGCTTTCAAAGCTCTAGTGGAAAATGAAAAGAATGCAAAAATTAAATGCTTAAGGTCGATAAGGGTGGAGAGTTTTGTTCTAATGAGTTTGATGAATATTGCAAAGAACATGGGATATAAAGAAAATATTCAACTGCTAGGACACCACAACAAAATGGTGTAGTTGAAAGGAAGAACATGACCGTGCAAGAAATAAGCAAAACCATGTTGAATGAATCTAGACCTCCTGATAGCTACTAGAGTGAATAAGTAAGTAAAATTGTGCATATTCTGAATATATCTCAACTAAGAGTAGATAGTAATAAAACACCCTATGAATTATGGAAAGGAAGACCAGCTAATGTGAAGCACATAAGAGTTTTTGAAAGTAAATGCTACATAAAGAGAGATTAAGAAGACTTGGGAAAGTTTGATGTTAGGTGTGATGAGGGAATCTTTCTTGGTTATTCATCAGTTAGTGCAGCATACATGTGTTACAACAAGAGGATTAAGAAGGTGATTGAAAGCACAAATGTGAAAATAGATGAAACTCGGCCCTCTCAAATAGTAAATCAAGCTAAGGACATCCATGAAAGTGATGCACATACCACTGAAATTCATGATGATGATGATGAAATAAGAGGCACACATGATGAGGTTGAAGAAGTGGAAGAAGAAGAAGAAAGACATGACACTAAGGGACCATCAAGGTAAGACATTTTAGATAATCCTGCGCAGATCATATTTTAGGGAGTAAAGAAGGTGGAGTAATCATAAGAAGGATGCTAAGAAATCAGTAGAAAAATGAAAACACACTCTCTTATCAATGATAAAACCAAATAATATGAATGAAGCATGCAATGACCACCATTGGATAAAGGAAATGAATGAAGAGCTTGATCGAATTGATAAAAATTAAATGTGGGATCTTGTACCTAAACCAAAAGATAAGAAAGTGATAGGAACAAATGGTATCAGAGCGAGGGGTCACGGGTTCGAATCCCCTTGAGTAACACTGAGGGGGAGTTTTTTGGCTAGTTGTCAGCACTCCCCGTGGGATTTATGACATGGAATAACCACCTCCCGTGTATTCATTAACTCTGGCGATTGTATCGAGACTAACACTCATGGGTTTTGGTCTAACGGAAATCATGATCCCAACATGATTCATGTGGTAATATGGAGAGATAGGTTACCTTCTTATAGAGTGGAAAAATGACTCAACCATATGTAATCACATGGAATGCCTTATTGTAGGATTATATGCATAAAATGGGTTTGTTGAAAAGGCTTTAGAAACTTTCAACTAAATGCAACGAACATTTTTTCATCCAGATCAATTTACCTTTGGCTGCATTGTTTCATCCTGTGCCAAAATAGGAGGTTTGGAAGAGAGTATTGACATCCATCAAAAAAATTTTGAGAAAGGATTTATGTCAAATGTGGTGGTTGGGACTTCCCTAATAAACATGTACGCTAACTTTTACAACTTAGATAAATACAAAAAGTGTTGGTCAAGGTCATTAGAAGGACTGAAATATCCTAAACAAGGATATGTCTTGAATGGTCCAAAATGGAGGGGTTTTGGATGCACATGGACTATTTGACAAAATGATAAAAGAGATTTGGAGCCTTGTAGAATGGGGGTTAAACTTCCTGGAGTACCTCTTGCACTACATATGCTAGTACTACTTGTGTTCAATGAAAGATTTTGCAAGAGCTATTGAAATGGGGTAAGAAACACTCAAGAACCCCAAATATTTGTGTAAAATTCCCCTCAATGGACCATATGATAAGAAATGAGAAAGGAATCCTATTTGCATGCATTAACTTGAAGTAAACAAGCAATTTAAACAAATGAAGTTAACCTCTATTCTTGAAAGCTTAAAGTAAATGAACCTAAAAGGATCTAAGCAATCAATTTATGCTTCAAGAGAATGGGATCTCACCATTAATGGCTTTAAGGCCAATGGTTCTTCCCATTTACTCCATGTTGTGTGATAGAAATGCAAAAGCAAAGAAAATAGCTCAATAGAATGGAATGAAACTCCTAATCCTAGCAATAATACTATAGTTTAGGTTAGAGGGAAGAAGTGTTCTTAGAAATGAGAGGGGGTAGTAGGCTATTTATAGTTTTCCATTTGGGAAATGGGAGGATTTTTGGTGCATGTGGGACTAAAAGGAGTCAACAAGTAAATTAGCAAGTCAAAGTAACATTTGACTAGTTTTAGAGAGAGGTTGATCATGGTTAAGACTAGCTAACCATGTTTAGAGGGTAATTAATCCTATTTAGAGAGAAATTAGGTTTCGAGAGGGTTCTGAAAGGCTTAATCAATCCAATGAAGTGGATTGATATTCCAGGGAGCTAATAGAGGTGGTAAAGAAGAGAATATTAGCCAAGAAGAGGTTATTATAACCTATTTAATTAGTTTACAAGAGGAAATACGACCAAAAGAGTGTCGTAAGAGGGGAGTTAGATAGATCTAACTGACGAGATGTCGTAAATTTGCAAGGAAGAGAATAATAAGTGCAATATTAGAAATAATAGTGCTTTGATCAAACTACAGTGTCTACATTTTCCCCTCTTTGGGGTGACGTAAGCCACGTCACTTCAAAGAAAGTAGACAAATGTAAATGAGTAGAAAATTTTGAAGGGGTAGAAGAAAAATTAATAGGATGAAGGATGAAGGATGCCCCCTCAAGTGTCGATGGGGTGACAGAGAAACTCGATCAACGATCAAAAAATAGAGTAGGAGAGAAAGCGAGAAGAAAGGAGATGAGAAAGTAAAAAGGGATATTGAGCTATCCACAAACCAATGCCTTATAGAAACAATACATAATCATCATTTTGCTTAGAATCCTCATCATTGGTCCTTATTAAAATGTAAGCATACGATGGAGGCGTAAAATGACATGAAAATCCAAGATACAAACAACCATCATGTGCTAAAAACGACCAACTCCATGTAACATACATGAATGCAATGCAATACAAGAAATAAACAATCTCACCTAATAGGAAATAAGTACAATCACACACACTTAAACCAACAACATTCAAGATAGTTGCACAAATATTTTGTTATCGAGATGTAGTCCCAAATGTTCTAATAAATGAAAAGGGTGAAGAATGATGCCCCAAGAAATGTGTATAGTGCAAGGGAAAAGATGGAGGACACTTGGGTCCAGTGAAAAAGCAATGTGCATGACGAAAACAGTACCAGGCAACTGATAGTGCCCCAGAGTACAGACGAAGTAAGAACATAGCTTGTGTAGGTGATTGAATATTTAGATGATTCATGAGTCGTTGTTTCAAAATATTTGAAAACATTAGCAAGATATGGGATGAGTGCCATGCGAGAGACACAGATTTCAGCCGTAGATGAACGGTTTACTAAGTTTTAGTCTATTTCCAAAGTATTTCAATGTTTTTGGTTTTAAATGGTTTTACAAAAAAATTAGATTTTTTGATTGGTCGACATAATTTGTATAAGAGATCAAAGATCTCGTAAAAATATGCGCAACTGCCTAAAGGAAAAGGCAAAGGTGCCAGGAGCACAGAAAGTGGCCCGACGAGAAGAATTACAAGCCAAAAATAATTATTTAATAAAAATAATCATTACGACAGGTGAAAAATAGAGGAAAAAAATAGAAGAAAAATAAGAAATGATGCCTGGAAAATGTGTAAATCATTCCAGTGTAATGAAGAAGTGACCGCAGGGTGGCACTAAGCGCCCCGCGTGCGAAAAATGAGTAAAAATAATTATTTTAATAGAAAAATAATCATTTTAGCAGATAGAAGAAAGGATAGAACGATCATGGCAGGAAAACATGCCTGTGGCTACGCGCCAGCCTAATATACCCACCCGTGGGGAGGGTAAATCAATCACGACTAGTCATTTCTACTAGAGTTCTTGCGAATTTTTACCGCGAGCGAGAGTGACAACCCTGGAGTGAGATGGCAAGAATACCGAGCAGGAGGAGATGAGCAGATCACATCCGAGAGTTCATGCGGGACCCAACGGATGGACCCTATGTGAGTGGCCTATCCCTCTTTGTGATTTATGCATTTAATGCATTTTTTTAGGGTTTTTAGGCTAGGTAGGAGAATTTTGACGTATGCATGTGTGTGCATGTGTCGAAACCAATGGTACGTGTACACGTATCCGTTGAAAAACATATATGCGTAGGCGTATGCATTAGAGGTAAAACAACAGGATGTGGACGTATGTCCATCGAAAGGGCCATATATGTGTTAGGGGGGGGAAATGGGGATGCATGTGTAAGCACGGAGATAGGCGCGTCAAATCGACTAGGTGCGTAGGTGTCAAGAGAGGTGAGAAAAAACAAAGGGGCATACATGCGGAATGGGCATGTACGTGTTGGGATGGGCGTGTAGATGTCGGGGAGGTGCACACATGTCAAAGAAGCAAAACATCCTTCCGAAAATCGCCAAGGAGAGAAAAAAGACAAACTTAGAAGAAAGTGAAAATTTTCAGGAAATAAGATAGAAGAATGGTGACCTACCAGCAATTTTTAGATAGAAGTAGATAGAAATATCAACTGATACATGTGTGTTTTCTTGTTTGCAATGTATACTACCCATCCTCTAGACCCATGAGCGATATGGTTGGCTAGCGGTGATAGAGGCCCAGTTTGACGATGATGATAGAGTGACTCTGACAACCTTCTATATGTTATGGGATTGGCTCATGTGGCTGAGATGCCCTAGATCACATTAGATCATGGCCTTTTGACAGCTATAGCAGAGTGATGACACAACAAGAGTTAGTGATTTCGGCTCCCGACCGGGAGATTACTATTACTCTTGAGGACATGTGGCGTATTATGTAGGTCCCGATTCAAGGTCAGCTCATCTAGTCTACGAGCTGTTGGATTGATATTCAATGATATATCATAGAGTTGTTTGGTGTCCTGACGATACCACGGCATGGGATGACCATTAGGCTATCACGGTGCATTGATGACTTAGAGCTAGACCGAGTAGTGGTCTATATGATGGCCTTCGTCAGTGGAGTCTTACTCCCTGACAAGACCAGTGCTTCATTTCCACTCGGCCTCCTTAGAGTGATACGCAGTTTGGTAGAGGGAGAGACCTACTGTTGGGGTCAGTGCATTCTAGCACATCTATATTGGGACCTTCATTTGATTACCTACTACCGTCAAAAGACGGTAGGACCAGCCCACTTGCTTCAGATTTGGGCATGGGACCATATTGCCATTGGTCGCCCCTTAGGTGTTTTGAGAGTTCGGGCTCCTAAGGAGCCTTCTACGATGGGTTAGGTCCCGACAAGGGATGATGTGCAGCCATATATGGGGGATGCATATCACTATCACCGCAAGCTTGATGAGTTATAGCAGGCTTCCATGGTTTGGAGGCCTTACAAACATTTCCAATGGGCCCGAGGATGGTTTAAAGCTTGTACTGCCACAATGGAGCATTTTATCTTAGGCAGCCACAGCTATATGCGGGATTTATACAGGTGGATTAGTGTCAGAGGTAGTTTGGCAAAGACTCAGGATCTTCCCGGGCCGATAGGTGGTACGCTCGCAGGGCCCAAGAGTACTTTGATATGGGTCCATAGATCACCCGTGATAGAGCACTAGCTAGTTTTGATAGGTGGTACCTACTATGTGGGTGCCACTGAGATAGATTAGAGATCTCGTACTACACCTAAGTATGTGCCATGGTATCATGGTGTGCTTCCACCTCGTTTAACTATTTCTAGGGTGACGTATAACGCCAAGCGCGTGAGAGCTCCTCCAATGGGGGCCTCCTAGTGGTGGTGAGGGTGGAGTCATTGGTGGTGATGATAGTGATGACGATGATGACGGTGGGCTCGACTCACATCGGTATGTCGGGGGGCAAGGGACAGGGGCCTAGAGTTACAAAGCAGCCCACATGGACAGGGGCCCCGTGCCTAGGCCGAGATAGGTGTTCAAGGTAACTGACATAGTGTTACACCCATTAGGCATTCTAATGGGGATATACACCCATCTTCAGTAGGTATTTCCAAAGCAGGCCCACCACCTCATGCTCTAGGGGGTGGTGGTGATGGTGGACAGTTGGCTGCCCTTCAACAGTGAATTACAGCAAAGTGATTTCTGTTCATTTACAGTGGGTCTGGAGAGAGAGATGCAACCAGGGCACAAGTACAGCCCTCATAGTAGAGCAAGATCAAGCACATGCTTAGGTGTATATTTTGACATTAGAGAGAGATCATGATAGAGCACAGGCCACCCAGGCAGTGATAGTACCCTATGGCAGAGTCGGATTAGTGAGATGGCCGCACAGGGGGCTCAGATATTGAGCCTTTTACATCAGTCTCAGACCTAGGTATAGATGGTTGTTTCTCAGAGGGACCACACCCATACATATTCATAAGGTTATATTACACAGAGGATCGGCACGAGCCCAGTGCAAAGTTATTACCGTGGATAGAGATCGAGAGGTTGTTGCTTCTGCAGTGCTCGGGATGACATTGGTAGGTTGATAGGTGAGCAAGATGTCATCTTACAGAAGCTATCACTTCTGAAGATGTTGATATGATACGTGATGCCATGAGGTCCGACGGTGAGGCTTTATACTATAGGACATCTTACTTCAAGGCAGTCCCGATAGAGTAGTGAGTGGTTCCTTCGAGCAATCAAATGCACGTGTAACAAGCTCTAGGTCATGACAATCAGTGCCATTCAGGCTTAGATCATCAGTTCGACATCCCATTACAGAGAATTTGGGTGGACAACAGCCATCCGCATGCAGTAGGGTGGTACCCCTGGTGTGGTCCATCACAGCCACCACTCTTCCATCCACCAGGTCATGGACCCGAGAGCCCCGACGAGGGCGAGAGCTGTGGTTGAGCTCTTTACTTCTCCTTTTGTATAGATGTATTGTATACATGCCTCTTATGAAGGCTAATTTTGATGTATAGTTGTATGTACCATTGTTTTGATGATGCCTCTTGATGAAGGCTCGATTCTTTTGATGCATGCCCTTTTTAGATGGCATATTGTATCAATGATGTACACTTTGAGCACTGACTTGGACAATTATACATGTATCATATGGACATTTTGATGATGATTTTGTCATATTATACTTTGTGATTATGCTTTGTATGAGCATTGATTATGATGTATGATTTCTCTTTCCTCTATGTATGTGACATACCTTATATTTAGAGATGTGTATGTTTCATGCTTTCATATTGATGATGTATCTGTAGATAACACCACATGTTTTTAGATTTATGCAATGTTTCTGAGTTCTTATTCTAGCACTTGGGATGATACTAGATGATATTGGTGTGGGGGGATAGATTTGTGATTATGCGCAACCCCTCTTACCCCATTGATGATACAATATGTGATGATTAGCTTAGCATACATGCATGATGTAATACTTAGCATTTTTGTATATATGATGTAGTAGATGATGTTTTATATGTGATGAATGATAGATGATAGATGTGATAACAAACAACTGTGCAAGAGATAAATATACAAGCAAAAGTTAACAAAGCTAAACAATTGTACCTATACAACACAACACAACCTATGATGCAAACACATGATTTGACAAAGCATACTAAAAGATCAAATTGACATTTTAATCTAAGTAAAATGAACCCTAATAAATGCATACAAGCTACAAATGAATCAAATTCCATACATAATTATTTCAAACAAGATCCAACCTATGCTAAGCAAATAAGTCACAACATCACACGAAAAGGTATTCACAATCAACACTATACAAACCAACAACTAAAAGCAATTAAAGCATTACCTTGTTTTTGTGGGACAACATTGATATATTTTCTAATGTTTTTGGGTTTATCTAAAAAGATAAGTTTTCAAGGCTACTGTTCACATTGTTTTCTAAAACAACATTGCGTGGTTGTCGTAGCTTCATCCCTAAAAAGGGAGATTTTCCGAATGTTTAGGTTTTTTGTGTATCCTTTTAAGTGTTTTTGCATTTTCTAAGGTCATGTTCTGAAAGTAATGTACAAGAACAAAGAAGCGTGGATGCCTCCAACGATGATGTGGGAATATACAAAAGGTAGAATGCCATGCGCGTATGTACGAGAAGGTGAAAATGTGAAGGTTCCCTCAACGTTAGATGGGAGTATGCAAAGGTAATGTCCTTCATGCAGATATAAGAGCAAATAAGCTAGATCACGGTGCGGCAAAGGTGGCTTTAGTAGGGTTCCTAGACCTAGCAAAGGAAGTCATATCTAGAAAGTGGTGATGATTACCCATCCTACTGTAAGAGTAACTTGTGCCTCGGTGAATCTTCCTTGAGTGCTGAAAATTGGTTTTCACCCAAAGACCTGCCCACTGTGCCACAATTGCGTGGTTTTCACATGTGGATGACCTGCTTTTTCTTTACTGTTTTCTCAATTTTCCATTTTTTTGCTTGTTTTTTCTTTGTTTTTCTATTTTTAGTTCTTATCTGATATTCTCATCATGCTTAAGTGTAGAACCGCTTGAGGTGCATGGTGTTCATAGGTTTTGGAAGCTCTTCACCATTTGAATATGTAATTTTATAGGCTCTTGATCCATACTTTGCAATTACCACATAAGGACCTAGCCAGTTAGCCTCAAACTTACCTTTCTTTTCTCTATCTTTGACGGTGTTCTTCTGATTTTATTTTAGAACTAGATCTCCTACATCAAATTCCCGATGAATGATGCATTTGTTGTATCCCCAGAAACTCTGTTCTGATAGACTTTCAGTGATTGAGCGCTCTAATATGCTTTTCATATAATAGTTCTAACTCTACCATGAAAGCAACTCTCAGCTTCTCTTCTTTATCAAGATAGTCTCTTAGAGATGTTTTCAAGGAAGGAATCTCCACTTCCGTGAGGTATGATGGCTTCAAAGTGCCATAGACGAGTGAATATGGGGTCGTACTAATAGGAGTGCGAGATGGAAGTACGATAGGCCCAAAGGGGATGTATAGGTAAGTTCCTACTACGGCCGGTTTTAATAAACATTTTCTACATAATCCATACAAGGGTTTTATTAGTAGCTTCTGCTTGTCCATTACCTTGGGGGTAATAGGGGGATGACCACTTGAGTTGGATATGGAAGCATTGACACAAGGTTTTAACCATTTTATTTTTGAAGGATTTACCATTATCAGTGACAATGGCTGAAGGGATCCCGTAACGGCATATGAGATGGTTCATGATGAATTTTGAAATTTGTGCACCAGTGAAATAGGTAAGATGGATAGCCTCTACCCATTTGGTAAAATATTCAGTGGCAGTGATGATGTGAGTATGACCATTTAAAGAAGGATGGATCTTCCCTATGAGATCCAGGCCCCATTTAAAGAATGGCTAAAGCATTGTAATAGGTCAGTAAGGCCCGTGTGTTGGCACATGTATTAAGTTTCCATATTTCTGGCATAGTTCACACTTCTTTACAAAGTTGCAACAATCTGATTCCATGGTAGGCCAATAATAGCCTACTCTTAATAGCTTCTTAGCTAAGACTATGCCGCTGGTGTGTGCTCCACAAATACCACCATGTACTTCCTTAATGGCGTGGATAGAATCAACAACATCCAAACAATGAAGCAGATTCCCGTCGTAGCCATGATGATAAAGGGTGCCTCCTAGGAGGGTATAATGGGCTATGCGGTGGATAAGGGCTTTCTTTTCAAAATGAGTAATGTCTGGTGGAAAAGTGTCATCTTGTAGGTATCGAAAGATTGGATCATACCAAGGGGATAAGGGACCAACAACTTCACATGCCAAACACGACTCTGACATATCATATGCTGGCACTTGTAAATGCTCTACGAAGAAAGGCATCTTAATTTCCTGAGGGGAATGCATGTAACAGAGACCCAATAGTAGCCATAGCATACGTGGATCTATTGTGTGACCTTGGTTTTTTTCTCAAATATGATATGTGTAAAGTATTCCTTCAAGGTTTTGACCATCTTTTTATATGAAATAAGATTCACATATTTAACTTTGTACTCATCATTAACTTGTTTAATGATAAGTTGAGAGTCTCTAATGACTCTTAGTTGTTGGATGTTCTAAGTAATAGCTAGCTTGAGGCCAGCGATGAGTGCCTCGTACTGCAATATTGTTGGTGCACAAAAATCCCAACCGGAATGCTCTTGGTATGACATCACCTGTGGGAGTGATGAGCACCACTCCTGCTCCGAGATCTATGGAAGGTGAAAGATCCATCAAAATGGATCTGCCATTCTTCGACTCTTCAATATACATCATAGATGCATCTAGAAAATCTAGGCACAAAGGTTCCATCCCTAGGAGAGGCACTTCCACCAACTGATCAGCCAACACCGTCCTTTCAAGGATTTCTGATTCACGAACTCAATATCAAATTCACTCAAGAGAATGATCCAATTAGCCATTCAGCTTGTGAGGGTAGGTTTGGATAAAAGGTACTTGAGAGGGTCAAATTTGGATATGAGTTTGGTTTTATTGTTCAGGAGATAATGGCGAAGCTTTTGGAAGGTGAAGACAACTACCAAGTAGGCCTTTTCTATTTGGGGGTAATTCAACTTGTACGCAATCAAGGTGTGACTGAGATAGTAAATTGCTCTCTCTTTATGGTCTAAGTCGTATTGGGAAAGTAGTGCACCAATAGCAAACTGGGTAGTGGAAATGTATAAGAGGAGAGGTTCACTTGGGGTAGGCGGCATGAGTATAGGTGGGCTGACCAAGTACTATTTTAGTAGCGCGAAGGCCTTCTAATAGTCAGGTCCCCAATTGAATGTGACATCTTTCTTGAGAAAATGGGTAAAGGGGTGGCACTTATCCGCAAGTTGTGAAATAAAGTGACGGATTGCCTAAATTTTCCCTTGTAGACTCCTTAGTTGTTTGAGAGTGGTAGGTGGTGGCATTTCTGTGATAGTCGTAACCTTCGTAGGGTCCACTTCAATCCCTCTTTGTGAAACAATGAACCCTAGGAGCTTTCCTGATAAAACACCAAAGACACATTTCTTAGGGTTCAAGCGAACCTTATAGTCTCGTAGACGTTGAAAAATACACCTCAGTACTTCAAGGTGCTCTCTTCTACTCTTGGATTTCACTAGGATGTCATCAACATAATCTTCCATGATGTCATTTATCATATCATGGAAGATAAATCATGGCCTACTGATAAGTAGCCCCAACGTTCTTGAGCCCGAAAGGCATGACTTTGTAGCAAAATGTTCCCCAAGGGGTGATGAATGTTGTTTTATGCTGATCTTCTTCTATAATTTGTATCTGGTTATAACCTAAAAATCCATCCATTAAGGACAACATTTCATAACCAGCAGTGGAATCAACTATCATGTCAATGTTAGGTAGGGGAAAGTCATCCTTAGGACATGCCTTATTAATGTCATGGAAATCAGTGTAGATTCTTATGCCAACAAGATTTTTTTGTACTGGGACTATGTTAGAGATCCATTCTGAATAGTCAATGGGTTTAATAAAATCAGTAGCTAACAGCTTTTCCAATTCTTCTTTGACAAGGAGTGCCACCTTAGGATGCATCTTTCTCAATTTTTTTGATGGGTTTGGCATCCGGGTGCACAACAAGGTTGTGCACAACTAGCTCTGGGTCTAAACCAGGCATATCTACATATGTCCATGTGAATATGTCCATGTATTCTCTTAAGAGCTCTACAAAGTTTTTGTTCCTGAGCTGAGAGTGAAGCCCCCAACTTTATCATTCTAGGCTACTCCTCTAAGCCAATGTTGACGTTGATTGTTTCCTCAACAAGCATCTTAGAAGCATCTTCCATCCATGTAGGATCAGGGGGAAGAGTAAGATCGACCTCCTATGGTAGCTCATTATCATCTTTAAATGGATAAATCACTTCATCTTTAGACTCTTTGTTTTGTTTATCTATGAGTTTTTCAAAGAGTTTGTCACTGTGAGATTTCCATTTATCCTTTTTGTCAGGTTTCTTGAAAGTGGTTGTACTCTTATTTACTTGTCTTCTTATTCAAATGTCCACACATCTTTGCTTCTTCCCGAAGTATGCACATGTGTCTAGTTGAATTGCAAATCCTTTCTTGTGGTCCCCAGCTGGAATAGAATCCCTGAGTCCCATGAACTCTGCAAATGCCTCATCATTTTCAAAGAAATCTAGGGGCACGTGAAGTTGTTGATCCCAATCTATAAGTTCAAGATATACAAGGGCTACTTGATATTTGTTTAAGGGGATGGATTCAGATAAGGTAAGGACCGCTAAATGGGAATAGGTTAGTGGAAGCAAGATCCTCATAGAGGCTACATTGGGAATCTACGTCACTATCAGAATGAGATGAAACATCCTCACATTCAGAAGAGGTGGCGTCATTCTCAGAGGGTAGAGCATTATGAGGCCTTATCCCAAGGCCATGTTTATCAGACTTAAAATGAGGGATGGGAATAGGCTCTAGCCAGCCTTGTGCATTAATGCCACATCCAAACCCACTATAGCCCATGACAAACATCATGCGGTGACCTTTGATGTACTGGGGTGCTTGATGGCATGAAGCCATGGTGCCTTCTGGCACTCACTGGGTAGGATCTTCTAACATTTTCTCCTCAAATAGGAGACCACTATGGACAAACTTTTCCAATGGTTTAGGACACTGCTCGTGAGTGCTCTTGAACTAAAAATAAGGCTTACCCCTTGTTCTAGGAGATACTGATAAATATGATATTAACAAAGCTTGTTCAAGAGTGAATGGCTCACTTGGGCCATATTTTTTTGACATTGCCTCCCATGAAGAGAATGGGTTGACCAATGAAGGAAAGTCTTGATTGTAAGGCGTGAGGGACTTTGAATCTATCTATTTTTCATAGCTTCTATTTGTAGGGGGACAACAACATCCGTAGAAGGACACTCATAAGCTGCACGAGAAAAATTGTGTAATGCCCTACAATGTGTGAATGGTTCCGGTCGCCTAGAATGGTAACCACCTAACCTTCATGACATAACTTGATGCACTGATGAAAATTTGATGGAATAGCTTGCATGGCATGGATCCATGGGCGCCCCAAGAGCATGTTGTATGGAAGGTCCAAGTCAAGGACATGGAATGTCGTGTCATGACAAGTTGGGCCTACTTCCATGGGAACTACTATAGTACCCGCTGATTCTCGTTCTTCATTGTCATAAGTCGTGATTGTGATAGTCTTAGCTCCTAGATCTATTTCTGAATGGCCTAGCTACTTAACCAACTTCAAAGTGTAAATATTTAGACCAGATCCACTGCATAAAAGTACCCTCTTGATTTTGTGATGGGTAACCACCACTTCAAGATACAAGGGTAAGTTATGTTTTGGGTTTTTATGTGGATTGTAGTGCGATCAAAAGTAATATGATCATTGGAGTCTAGGTGTGCAATCATGGCTTGAAGGTTTGTAGGGTCTACATCTATTGAAACCCCTAAATTTTGCAATGTTTTATACAATATGTTCTTGTGGGTATTAGATATTTTGAGGAGATCGAGAATAGATATCCTAGCAGGTGTTTTCTCTAACTGATCTATTAAATTATACTGACCTTCCTGAGGGATAGGCATGGGATCTAGTATGACTAAGCGGGCACGTCTTGTCCCTACTGCGTAACTTTTTCTAAAATCCGGATGGTGTTGATTTATTCATTAGATGAGCTAATACATCCTATGAGAGAATCAAAAGGACTATCATTTGTAGGGTAAACATAAGCGGTAGTTCTATAGTCGTTAGAGGTTTTCCCATGATCTGGTTTCCTTTTCTTTTTATCTGCATGATTAGGAAAAGGTTCTTTGTAGATACCCATTTTCTCGTTTGGACCTTTTCATTTAGGGGGAGAATCCACAACGATATTTCCTTCCTCGATGAGGTCTTGTATGTAATGGCGCAGTCTCAAACACCTATTTGTCTTGTGTCCTTTAACACGGTGGAAGTCACAATATTCATGATATTTGACCAACCGGGTTTTGTAGGGAGCTTTGGGACGAGGTCCTTGTGAAAGATGTAAAAGTGGGTCTGTCTGCACGGATTGGACTCTCTTGGAGTCTATAATGCCATCACCAACAACATGTTTGTTCTTATTGAATAATTTAGGTTTGTCTATGGATTTGGCTTCATGTTTGTTTTTAACGGCAGACTTAAGCATTCCCTTTGTAATGAGGGCTTTCTCAATTTGACCGCCTTTCTCTATGACCTCTTCAAATTTTGAGCCACAGTGCATCTGTAAATGAAAGGTTATTTCTGGGTTTAAGTTAGGAACAAAATGCTCACTAGCTATTTTTTTGGTAATGCACAAGGGAAACAACTGGCTAACCCGTGCCATCATTGTAAAAATCCTGCAAATGTCTCATTGGTTTTTTGTTTTATATTAAATAATTCATTGTGATGTCACTTTCCATATTATAGGAGTAATGCCATACAATTTTTTCCGCTAATGCGGGCCATGTTGTAATGGAGCCCTTGGGTATGCTATAGAACCATTCCAATCCCATGGCTCCTAGGCTGCATGAGGAAAAAGTCATATTAAGAAATTATCACTATATGTGACCTCTTGGCAAGCCATGTAAAAGTCTTTTATATGATCACGAGGATCACTTTTGCACTTATACTTATCAAACTTGGGAATGGTAAAGTGTTTTGGGAAAGGCTACTTGTAACATGTCCTTATCAAAGGGGTAAGGGCATAGTTCTTCATACGAATATTTTCTATTCTAACCTACATTTCCCTCTTGTAATGTAGTAAGCGTATTTTTCATTGATTGTAACTCTTTCTGAATGAGTTTCTCTTTAGTAGGTGACATTGGTCTTTGTACTTGAGTCGCTTTAAAGGTATGGTCCGTGTGTGGATCAAAGTGAAACTCGCTAGGTTTATTTTTGTCTTTGTCTTTGTATATGTTTCTTCTTGAAGAGCCTAAGTTTGCTAGCTTCTGGCTCAACTTCAAGATCTATTTTTGAAGGATCTCCTCTTCAACCAGGGGGTCCTCTTCTTCATCAAATTTCAGAGGAGGGGAAGCTTTACGCTCAATTTTCACTTTACGTGAAGCTTTATAGTGAGGTCTTTATGATGGGTCCCCTTCGACGGTGGCCTTATGTTGCCCAGAAGTGGAAGCATATCCCACATCAAAAGGATTATCTATGTCTAAGAGGAATCTTCACTCTCCTAGTTTAGGGTTAATGACCTTTGTTTCTTCTTCGCGCTCTTGTGGAAGTTTAGCTCCTAATTCTAAGACTCTTGTGAGTACTTGATCTTTATTATAATATAGGAGTTCATCAAATCTACCTAGGTCTAACCTCTGTTGTTCTCCGGAAGAGTCTGACTCTTCTCCGCTATGATCAATTAATGGCTCCACATCCTTGACTTGAGAAAAGAGAGGTGCCAAATTGTTGCCGCTAAATGGGAAGGTTTCAAAGGGTTTTCTCCTATGTCATGTTTGTTTGATTTGGTTGCCATCTTTGCAATTTTAGGCATTACTAGTCGACATTTGTATGAAGCTAGCATGACCCCTAAGTGTATGGTTTTTGCAAGCCGTTCAAGGTGATGTTTGAACTATACCACAGTGTATCCTAGATGCAGTGTTATGTAGTCATTTTTATCAAGGAACACTCATATGCACACCTAAATGTAATGATCACTCAATTTTGTTGTTACCAAGCCTATGCCCTAAAACAGATAGCGACAATATCGTATCAATATGTAGGTCAAGTTAGAATTCTAACAAGGCCTAAGTACGATGTGGTGTTGACGCAGTCCCTCGACGAGGTATACTAAAACTAGTTTGAATGTCGATGAAAGCCAAACCTTCTAAAAAATGGAATTCATGACTAGATATAGCATAACAATGTCATCATGATACATTAACCGAGAAAGCAAGGTGTTAGTATCATGACAACCTTATCACAATATATAAGGCGTTATCGACACTTTTCAAAAATACTTAGATGACGTCGAAACTGAAACCAAGTGATAAGTATAACAAGGATTTTTTTAATTGTGTGAGCAGCGTAACCATGTAATAAAGGGACTTATACCATTTTCTCATAAAAATGAGAACATGACGTAAGTACCAAGATTGTGCGTCTAGAATGTGAACAAAACTATCAACTCAAGAAGAGACGAATGATGAATTGAACTCACAGTGGTGAAGATGATCTTGAAATCAAGATTGAAGGACTTTTATCAAAGATACGAAAAATGTACCGCGCACTTTAGACGTTTAACAACCCAACCACAAACATGGATGGGCATAAATGGAAAAAAAGTGGTGAGCACTATCTCTGATAAAAACACGCAAGGTATGCACCTTTCTCACCCCAAAAAATGGGTGGTGAGAATGCAAGGGTATAGATCAAAAGATGAAAACAAACTAAGTGCCACTTGGGTAGAGTTTCACCTCGTCTGAAGACGAGAATAAAACTGAGCTAAAGTGGGATGTAGTTTAATTTCATGATGAAAGACACTTAGATCAAACTTACAAGGATTATTTTCCTTGTTCAAAAACAAGGTTCAAATTCCAAATGAGTTGTCACTTTGTGATGGCTTGACGCAACAATGGACTAGCAAAGTGGGCTCTAAGACAGAATGGCCTCCTTAAATAAGTTCTCTCAACTAGGTGTTACAAAGTGTCTTAAGCGAGCGCGATTTACCCAAATAGTCACCCTGACTATCTTGGGAGTATCTCAGCTTTACTTTACCCCCTTTAAGCACAGTGGGCAATAAATGCGTCCACATGTACTCTCACTGGGGTCACCATACGACAACCAGTAACACTAACTCACAAGGAAAATACTAGTCAAGTGGGTAAGCGGAGCGCTTCCTGTTTCATCCACGAGGTTACTCAGTGGTGGATTACTTTAGGGTTCCTGGAACCACCCCCATTGTTGTATATTAAGTCATTATGCCAAAGGGTTCATCTTCAAGTTAAGCGGATAGGGACGTACCCTTTTCCAAAATCTACAATACAATGTGATGAAAGTGGTGTGTTTTTTCATATTTCTTAACTTAATGTGGTTTTAAGTAGCACACCATTTGGAAACCTGCATAAAACATGTGTATTAGAAGTTTTGTGTCTTGTTTTTGACACCTTTCTTCTACAAGCGTTGGGTCCTATAGACAACAAGTTTTAGTAATTTTCCAATTTCATAGATTAATGTCAAGAAAGAAAACTTTACACCTTGCTTTTGATTCCTAAGATCATCAAATAGGTGCAAAGGAAGAGCATACGCAATGTGAAAATCCCACTAATCACATGAAATTTTAATTTATCCTTTATAAAACAAGTGTTTTGAACATTCGATACAAGTTTTGTATAAGTGTTTCTGATCTCCAAGATTGCTTTTGAAGGCGCGAGGAGAGAGCATATGCACTTTTACAAACCTAGTTTAAGCTAAGAACCGAAAACACTTAACTATGCAAACTGAAATACCAAAGAAAACTTTGTATTTAATTTGTTAGTCCTAGAAACTTGTAGCAAAGATTAGAAAAAATATTTTGCAAAAAGCTCCGTAGAAAAAAATTCTAATTTTAACGCAGACACTGCATGCCCAAACCGACACCAGTGTGCCCCATCCGACGTGTATGTGTCTAACTCAATGGATACACCTACAAAATAAGATTAGTAAAACACACTGTATACCCAAAAACACAAACGCATCCAGAAAGACAGAGAGCGTTAGCAACTCAACGAAGACGCTTAGGGTTCAACAAAGACGCAACCAAGGATAAAACAAACAGTCAAATTTTCACATAGTCGGGTTATTTACAAAGACACGGCCAAGAGACAATGACACGGACCCATCGGCGAGACGCGTGCGCGTCCTCGTCAGAGAGATAACCTCACAACGATAAGTACATTCAAATAGGTGCACTCCTATTATGACAGAACGCTAGGGTTTCAATGTGGACACGCCCCCTTACAACACCTACGCGTACCTTGTGAAAAACCTGTAAAACTCATTGATTCAAATTTTTTAAGAGCAAATAGGTTAGTTGTTAGTCAAAGTATCCTATTTCTAGTTCAAACCCACAAAACATATGCAAATAAGCGTGATTTAGCTAGTGTTAGAAATAGAAATGAGCAAATAACAAGTTGTTTTAACTAAAAACTTGCAAATGAACTTTGAAGAACTCAAAAGACCTCCATTAATGGAGGATGGACATAAGTGTCCCACCGGGTGTGCCAAATGTGTTCAATGAAAGGTTTTGCAAGAGCTATTGAAATGGGGTAAGAAACACTCAAGAACCCCAAATATTTGTGTAAAATGCCCCTCAATGGACCATATGATAAGAAATGAGCAAGGAATCCTATTTGCATGCATTAACTTGAAGTAAACAAACAATTTAAACAAATGAAGTTAACCTCTATTCTTGAAAGCTTAAAGTAAATGAACCTAAAAGGATCTAAGCAATCAGTTTATGCTTCAAGAGAATGGGATCTCACCATTAATGGCTTCAAGGCCAATGGTTCTTCCCATTTACTCCATATTGTGTGATAGAAATGTAAAAGCAAAGCAAATAGCTCAATAGAATGGAATGAAACTCCTAATCCTAACAATAATACTATAGTTTAGGTTAGAGGGAAGAAGTGTTCTTAGAAATGAGAGGGGGGTAGTAGGCTATTTATAGTTTTCCATTTGGGAAATGGGAGGCTTTTTGGTGCATGTGGGACTAAAAAGGGAGTCAACAAGTAAATTAACAAGTCAAAGTAACATTTGACTAGTTTTAGGGAGAGGTTGATCATGGTTAAGACTAGCTAACCATGTTCGAGGGTATAATCCTATTTAGAGATAAATTAGGTTTCGAGAGGGTTCGAAGGCTTAATTAATCCAATGAAGTGGATTGATATTCCAGGGAGCTAATAGAGGAGGTAAAGAAGAGAATATTTAGCCAAGAAGAGGTTATTATAACCTATTTAATTAGTTTACAAGAGGAAATACGACCAAAAGAGTGTCGTAAGAGGGGAGTTAGATAGATCTAACTGACGAGATGTCGTAACTTTGCGAGGAAGAGAATAATAAGTGCAATATTAGAAATAATATTGCTTTGATCAAACTACAAGTGTCTATAACTACCAAGCATGATCTTCTTACCTTCATCTTTTATAATTTTTGTATAATTTGGTTCTTCATTTGCAATATAATAGAAATGTTAAACCATTAGATGCTTAAACTTTTGGATATTTTAAACAGACTTGTATCGCAAAACAATAAAACATCACCTTGTCACTTATGCATTGCAAATAAACCTTGTTGTAAACCTTAGACTTAAACCCACTTTCTCATAAATTTAGAAACTCAACAATCGAAATAGATAACCGCAGCCCCTCGAGTGGGCTAGTTGAGTTTAATTTCATCCTTAAACCTAGTTATTGCCCTTTTTCATAAAATTAGGTAAATTGTAATTTTTGAAGACTCACAAACTAACCTTCTAGGCCCTAGAAAAGGGATGAAAAGTTTCGTTTGTGTACCTCATTACGTGGGGTGTTGTATCAAGCTTTAGATTGACCCCAAGTGATTGTTTGTGCTATCTTCTTCACCCCTCTAGGTGCCCTGTTACCCCATTCTTTCAGTTCTAGGAAGTTGTTAAAAAGTAAAAGTTGGCCTTCGTTTCGTCTCACCGTTTGAACCTTGAGAGAAGGAGCACTTTTACGCATTCGAAAACCTCAAGTATTTCTACTAGATGATTTCTTACAACATCCATTTTAAGGAAAAACACATTTCTAGATAGTTTGGAAATGGGGTTTTGTAGGCCTCCAGTCATAGTTTGACTAGGTCAAATTGGACCAATTACGACCGATGGCTCCGAAAAACCCGTCACCGTTTTGTAACTCCGCCTTCAGCTCCCGGTTCACAAATATGATGTATTCTCCATATACATAAGGGCATGTATCAATCTTCTTATGGAAATTCCAACCATCGAAATTTATTTTTGGATAAGGTTTCTTAGCCCTCAAGCTAAAATTGGTTGTTGTGGCAACTAGCCCAATTACGACCGATGGCCCCGAAAAATAGTCGCCAATTGTAAACCATTCGCCACTTCTGAATTTCGTTAGTTTCTATGAATTCTTGGTATGTAGGAGGGCACATAGAAATTTACCCATTGTGTATTTTCTCATCAAGATATTTTTGAACGTGTTTCTTAGCCTCCAAACCAAAATGAGATATTTTTGCAACTAGTAGAAAAATGTAAAATAAGGTCACAGGACCCTAGCCAAGACAATAAACCATCGTGAAAACTTATTGAAATGTATAATTAACTGTATGAAACTCTTTCCCGAGCGGTTTGAAGTGTGAAATGTGACTTCTGGAAAAATAGTGTTTATCTCTTTCCCCTATCCCTTTCTCTCTCCTTAGTTAAGAAATGACGTGAAATGAATATATGCTTCTAACCATCTCTTTTTTAGAGAAATTATTATTATTATCTAAATGGAAAACTAAAAATGTTGATTATGCTAGATTTAGGTGGATGTCATGCCAGTGATTTATCGTTGATTTCATGCTCACATGTTTTTATATGATGCAAGTAAGATGGTGAAACGACGTGGTTGTAATTCATTGTGTATTATTATAATTTATGTATGTTAATGGAAAATATATATATGTATTGCTATGCTACAATAAATTTTATTATTCAAAATTGGTAATATTAATGAAATGCTAGTTTTAAGGGTGTTATGGGAGATGTGCATTTAACTATAGGTGTCTTCTTTATTGTGCTTTACGTATGGTTAAAAATGGGGTTGGATATATGTATGTTAAATGAAATTGTAGAGGATAATTCAACATTTTGCGAAGTATTAAAAGGTTTATTATTGAAGTTTTGTAATATTTTTAAGATGCTAGTGTTTAAGGGAAATGTTCATCTAAACATGGGTGTTATTTTGATCCCAAAATTTTGTATTGTAAAATTTGGATAAATATGTTAAATGAAATTGAATTTGACATCTTATAGTGCATTCTCGTTGTGAAATTTATGATGAAATCTCTAGAGTGTTGTGTTATTTAACTAGAAAATATAGAAAAGAAACCTAAATATAACAGTCAACCTTAGTTTAAAACTTGTGCATATCTACCCTTCTCACATGATCTTTCTTAGCACAAAAGAAACTAAAACCTTATAATGAACTTAAATCTTTACACTTGATAACACCTTCTATCTTAAGTAAATAAGATCCCAAGTTTGAGTTTATCGTCATAGCTTTGTTTGCTTAGCGACATCATCATGAACCCGATAGTTAGGAATGACATGGTTAAAATTTGTCTTGAGTATGTGGTTCCCTCCTAGGTTTGGTAATCATGTGCGTAGTAAGGAGAATGTGTTCTCCTAAGGTAGTACTCCATGGGAATCCAACATTAAACATAGTGTAAAACCCTCTTGGACCGACACATGTGTTGAGTGGTGAAGATTATCAACTAACCTTAGAAGTCACCTTTAAGAATTGGGATCGCAAATGAACTCAATACCCAATATTGATTATCATTTGAGTTCTATGGTACAATACTAAGAGTTAATTGTGAAACTTAACAACATTTAATGTATGATTAGGTTGTGAAAAGGTAACTCATAAGATGATGTGCTTGGAGGAAGGGGAAAATTAGATTGTTCTTATGACATGTTTAAACCATATTTTGGTGAAAAAGGGATCTACATTGTGTAAACTCTAATGTGAACTTTAACCCTTTAAATAGTGGACTACTTTATCTTGCTCTCCCACTTATACTAGTATGTAATAGATGTATGATGTGAAACTGTGATCATGTTCTTGAGATAAATCCCTAAAATAGGGACTAGTGCTCTCATGAGGATTCAAATGCCCCTAATAGCAAATAGGTTACACAATTCATTACAAAAGGAAAATGAACCTAGTTAGGGAAAACCCTCTTAAGTTGGACGAAAACGATACTTAGGAAACCTAATCTAGAAACAAAAATAAGGAAGTATGTTGTCATGTTAAGTGATTTTGAACCCTTAACTACCGGAATATAACTATAATAAAACTATAATTGACACTTGTCCTTAGGAAGTGTAATCATGAGATGTTATTCCATAGGTAAAGTGAAACATGATCTTCCTTGTAATGTGATTAAACCCTCTTGCTATGGATAAATAACCTATTTCCTATAATAATTATTGTGTACTAACTCAATTATCAATTTATAAATGAATGAAAGAAACTTGACCCTAATCCTTGAAAAAAAATGTGAATTTCATCTCCTTTGGACTTACACTTGTTCTGTTGTGTAACAGAGGTATGATATAAGATCAAGATGCATGCCCTTAGGAGTGAATCCTAGGGATAATACCTAGTAGCCTTGTGTGTATGTAAATAGCCTTGTGTGTAAATAAATATCCTGTTAACAAACAAGCAAATTAAACAAGTAATTGAAATAATGTAGATGATCCTTATTCAATGAGATACATCGTAAGTTAAATGTTAAACAATATAAAGGAAATCTAGAAAAGGAAAAGGAATGTATGATTCACATATTATGAGCCTTTCTAGAACTTATGTTAAATATTGAAACATGATTGTAATAAATGTGTAATCCTAAAAATATTGTGCCTCGGAATACCTTAACTATAAGTTTATACTATTATCGAATCGTTATGTTGTGCCTTCTCATTTAAAAAAATGTCGCCTTGATGTGCACCACATGATTTCATGTTATCTATGTGGGTTAATGTATGTTCAAACATATCATGTGTTGTGCATTGTCCTAAGTGATCTCTTGTAGTGTCATGTGTAATGCAATGTTAGTAAAAAAAATGTTGCGGTATTTTCATATATGTATTTGAGTGTGCAAAATGTGGGTGTTACATTTGGTATCGGAGAGGAGGTTCATACTCTCAAACCTTTAGGATAGATTGGAGATTTGATGATTTGACATGGTGGTGGTGGAGATGAGAATATTAATATGATATGCATGGGAGGCCTAGGAGCTAGCTTGTCACTTGGATCAAACAATTTTCAGCTCTAATGGCAATGCTATAAGCAACAAGGATAGTTGTACCTCCCATGGATTGCATTATCATAGAAATATCAGAATTTAAAGCTTTAAGGTAATATAGAAAACCACCTTCTGTTGTTGGCCTTATTGCCATTGGAATTCTCTCCCAAGTCCTTTGAAATATGAAGTTGAAGTCGACGGCTACTCGTTGGGAGCTCTCTTGATAGTTGTTAATTGTTCCAAAAGGGATACGTTATCCCCCTTTTCTCAAACCGCTCATGGAGGGCTATACATAATTGGTTCCAATTTTGGATAGAGCACGAAGCAAGGCTCCTAAACCATTGCAAATCCTTCCCTTTGAATGAAGACGCCGGTAGTTTGTGACAGAAACTTGCATCTCATCAATCTAATGGATTGCACAAATGTTAGCAATGTCCAAAGTTGACATGATCACCAAGAGTGGTCTTATTCTCTCCAATAAAGTATGGAATGTTCTTTAGTGCTATAATTGGGATTGGATTTTGTGCATTGAGAGCAAATGAGCTGCTGCCAGTGAAATTGACATATGGGTTGTGTTGTGCCATTCTGATTGGCCTTAGAACCCTTGTTGATTGGATGAAAGGTCTACTAGGTGGAGGAGTTGATAGAGTTCTGTTTGGTGGAGATGGAGACCTTTGAATTCTCCTCCCTCTTTGTCTTCTTCTTGGAGATAATTGCATATACTCAAACAATACTTCTTCTTCTCCAACTCTTGACCTTGTGGTGATTCTTCTCATGAGTTTTCAGGTATGTACTGCTAAAACCAGTTGATTCCTCTTCCTTGGAGTCGCCAGATGTGCAATTTAGGGCTCTTTTTAAGCAAGAAACTTACAACAAATACACATCAATTTTTTTGCAATGAAGATGAAGACCTCATAGGTCCCACTGGGCGTTCCAAAACTATTAGTGTAAATCAATACCACCCTCTGGATGTTCTATCAGATTTCTAGTTTGACATTTAGCATCTAGTGTGATTGCACAACATTGAATCTTTTCCCCAAGTGTGGGACTTGTAAAAGTGGGAAAAGAATCTCCAGATTAGAGGCTGGTTCCTCAACTCCTCTGTTCAAGTGTGCATGAAATTCTGCAGAGGGTTTACCTATAACTTAATCAAACTTTGCCAAGGAGACAAGGTTGAGAAAATGCAAAAATAAACCTAGTCTAAATGAGGTGATGCACCAAAGAAGTAGTAGACATCTGCTACTACAAAACATGCACAATCCACAAGAAAATACAGCACAAAACATGCACAAATTTCCAAAATGTAATGAGAGATCAGGAAAAATGATAAACATATGAAAGGATTGAGAAGATTTTAATCATAGAGCACACATTATCATTCCAGGTCCAATACAATGCATTACAATGGCCAAGAGGCAAAAAGAGATGTTGTATTTGCATGAAAAGGTAAAAATTTCCACAAATCTGCCAAAAAGGGAAGAAAAGGTAAGTTGCAGGGCCAAAAATTGTCTAACTATATGAGAATGAGCCCATTCTGACTTCTTACAATGCCCATTTGAGCTCAGGAGAGAGAAACATGGGAAAACATGAGAAAGTTTTCAACCACCAACCAAATTCATAATAAACAACATGCGTATCCTTAAAATTTTGTTCCCTGATGTTTTTGACCATGCTAGGAGAGAATGCGAGCCATGCTACATTAAAAATGGTGGTTGAAATGTCATTTTTGTTCATTTCCATGTGCCAGAGGCGTTTTCCAATTTTATCTCTCCAAACTCCACCAAAACACAAAATTGACCCCGAATCATGTAGATAATTTCACCAACTTTCCATTGATATAAAGAATTCCCAAAACCAAGCTCTGGATCGAAAGTTATGCCCATTCGAAAATTTAGGGCAAAACAAGGCCAAAAATGGTTAGCGGGACAAAATTTTAAAATTTTCCCACTTTTTGCATTTATGAAATTTTCCCCAAAAATCTTCGTGCCCCGCCGGTTTGGTGCCACGTGGCATGTTTTGATTAGTTGTGGGCCTTTCCTACTTCTTTTTCCACCGCTTCGGCCTTTGGAAAATTTTCCAAAAATTCCCCATTTGCTACATGATCCGAGGACACGTGGCATGACGTGATTCACCGCGGGCTTTTTGCTCTGTCTTTTCCATCACTGTTGACCATCTTCCTTGAGCTGGACACGTGGCAAAATCCTATTGGGTGCATGCCTGTCTTCCTCATTTCTCTTGTGGGCCTGTCTTGCAATTTTTTTCCGCCACATGAACACGTGGCATAATTCCATTAGTCGGGCTTTGGGGGGCGTGTTTTTCTTTTGAAATTTTTCTTTGATTTTGTTTTGGGAAAAAATCCCAACTTTCCCCCGCACCCCGCCATCCTGGTACCACGTGACCCGATCTCATTTGTTGCGGGCCTTGGGGCAAAAATTTAACTTTGCACCCTTGCCAAACAATTTGCCAAATTTTCTATCTTCCTCCGCGGCCCGCCAATTCTTTCTTTGACATGGCGTGCTTCTGATTGCTCGGGCCTTCCTGAGATTTTTCCATGGCGCAATACTTAGGAAAAATTTGAAAAATTTCTCCCACGTCCGCCACTCCTTGGCCAAAGGACACATGGCATAATGTGATTGGACGCGGGTCTCAAGGCGTCAAAAATTTTGTTTGTGCCAAACCCTTTGAAAATTTTCCAACTTCTTTCCCTTGGACACGTGGCACGATCCTATTCATCCAACGGGCCGTCGGGCCAAAAAATTCGTTTCTGAATTTTTCCAACACTAGGTAAAAATTTCAAGTTTACCTCCACCTCCGCCCTTCCGAGGACATGTGGCCTCATCTTATTGGCTCGGGTTTTCTAGGAAAATTTCCCACAAAAACTCCGCCAAGCCATAACTTCAAAAATACATGGAGTTAGGAGGAAAACTTTACCTTTCTGGAAAGCTGAGAAGGATCTCTATCCAATGGTGCCATTTCGATATGGTTTTGAGTGCCTAAAAGATTAAAAAATTATGACGAGGCATAGTAGAGGAAGGAATGAAGGGAGTTAGCAAAAAAATGAGCAAGGGGCTCATTTTGGATAGTAATTTTGTGACTCGAGGGGTCATCTGCCCGCTTGGATGAAGTTACCGGTTCTGAAGCAATCCATTAGGCATGGAGTCATCAAATCTTTGCTTGGTACCCCAACCGATTAGAACAATGCAAGGAGGAAATGGAGGGCAGAACACCATCTGATGGAGTCAGGCCTGCAAAAGACATTTCCTAGAACAGCAAGCCTGTGCCAAAGCACTTAGGGAAAGAAAATCTAATCTACAACAAAACAATTTGCATAAACACTTAGAGGAAATAAAATCTAAACTAATATGTACAAGGTGGAGAATTTCCTTCAGTAGCAATGCTTCAGATGGATTCCATTGACTGGAATCTATAGTTCCTCACCATCCAATGTAGACAATTGGAAGGCATTATTGTCCTTACACTTTGTGACCATGTATGGGCCACTCTAAATGGCATCAAATTTTGAATGCCTCCCCGGTTTTTCTCTGTCTACATCCCATTTTAACCCTAGATCTCCAACTTGGAAAGATCTATCTTTGGCCTTTCTATCAAAGGTCTTCTTGATCAAGGCTTGATCTTTCTCCATTGCTTGGGATGCCTGATCTCTGATTTCTTGGAGCTCCATCAATTCTACATACCTAACCTCCATGGGTTCAAACTCCAACAACTCCAACTACTTCATGAGTTCTAATGTTGGCAACTCAAGTGACATGGGCAAAATTACCTCTCTTCCATAAACAAGCTTGAATGGAGAATTACCCGTAGATCTCTTGGGGGTTATCCTATCAGCCCATAAGGCTGATTTCAACTTAGTATGCCAAGACCTCTGATTTTCATCAAGAGTCCTCTTGATGATCCTTAACAAGTTCTTGTTCGCGGACTCAGCTTGGCCATTACCCTGAGGATAATAATTTGATGAGGTACTTAGGTAGATCCCATTCTTAACATCCCATTCAGTTACCTTAGATCTAATGAATGCCAATGCATTATCTGATATTATTGTAGCAGGTATGCCAAATCTAGTTACTATTCCCTCGTAGAAGTCTAGGATGCTAGATTCATTTGCTTCCTTGAGTGCTACTGCCTCAGCCAACTTGGTGAAATAATCTGTTGCTTTGTTAGAACCCACTTGTGTCCTTGGCTTGAATTTGGGTTAATGATTCCAATGAAATCCAAACCCCATTGCATGAATGGTTAGTCAACTGAAATTGGATGCAATGGAAGGGCAGCTAGTCTCTCCTTACCTATGAAGAATGCACAATTCTTGCACCTCTTGATCCATGCATAACAATCACTAAAAATCTTGGGCCAATAATAGCCAGCCCTCATGATCTTGAGATCTGTCACTCTTGGTGCAAAATGACCACTAGCTGATCCACCATGGAACTCTTCCAACACTTTGTGAATCTGATTTGTACCAATGCATCTCAGCAGCACTCCATTCACATCCCTTTTGAATAAAACATCATCCACAAGGGCATATGGGACAACCTGCAATCTGAAGTGTCTCCTTTTGGTTTTGTTCATCTCTGGAGGGCATAGGCCTATGTGTAGGAAGTGCATTATGTCTTGGGTCTAGCAAGGAGTGAGGACACCATCATTTTCTTCTTGAATGCTTCCTTGCTCATGGCTGTCTTGTAAATGCCAAAACAACCTCTTTCTCATTGCATGCTTCCTTTTGTTTGTTCAAGACCAGCTTCTCACACAATCCTTTTCCTCTGACCAACTTGGTGACTTTGATCTCAATGTCATACTCCATGACACGAGTAATCCACCCTACTCTCTTTTCATTCAGGTCTTTATTGAGGAGGAAGTCTTTAACTCCCACATGAGAAACCAACAATTGAACCTTGTTGTTTGAAACTAGATGCTTAAATTTCTTCAAGCTCCTAATTACTGCAAGAACATGCTTCTCAATGAAAGAATATCTCACCTCATAATCCTCCAGGCTTTGGCTGAAAAAAGTAATTGGCTGCTCATCATTGTCTTTGTTCTCATTGTACCAAAATTGCAGAAATAGTATCATCACCTCCAAATGCATAGAGGATGAAATCCTTGGAGAAATCTGGGTTAATGAGAGTTGGAGCTTGTGAGATGGCCTCTTTGATTGCTTCAAAACTTGCCTTGCCCTGTCTTCGTCCATTTGAAAGCTATGATTTTCTTTAACTTCTTGGTGATAGGCATGACTAGGGCTGCAAAATTTGGGACAAACCTCCGAACAAAATTTATCCTTCCCAAGAAACTTTGAAGGGCTTTCTTATGACTTGGCAATGGCGGTTTCTTATGGCTTCAACTCTTTTCGGATCAATTGCTAATCCTTCTTTAGAGACAATGTGGCCAAGGAGCTTTCCTTCATGAGCTAGAAAATACACTTTTGGGGTTCAAGGATACCCCAAATCTTCTCGCACCTTTGGAATACTTGTCTTAAATGAAAGAGATGGTCTCACATTTTTTGAAAAAATAGTGATATCATCAAGATATATTAGCACCATTTTGTTAATCAAATCCTTGAATGCCATGTCCATTGCCCTTTGGAATGTAGCCCTAGCGTTGGACAACCCAAATGGTATTTTCCTATATGCATAAGTCCCCCATTTGGTTGTGAAGGCTATCTTGAACTGATCCTCTTCCTTCACCATAATCTAATTGTACCCTGAATAGCCATCAAGCAATGAAAACCTTTCAGAGCCAGCAACAACTTGTAAAATCTGCTCCATAGAAGGAAGTGGGTAATGATCCTTAAGAGATGCTCTATTCAAATCTCTGAAGTCAACACACAATCTAATTTCTCCGCTCTTCTTTCTAACTGGGACCAAGTTGGCCACCCAACTAGAATGCTTGATAGGGAATATGATACTTGACTCTATCAACTTATTCAATTCTTTTCTCATGAGAGGCTCCATGTGTGGATTGACTGGCCTTTGTTTTTTCCTGATGGGTTTAGCACTTGGGTCCAATTCAATAGTGTGTTGAGCTAACTTGGGATTGAAACCTTTCAAATCTTCATAGCTCCAAGCAAACACATCAGGGAATTCTTGACAAAGTTGTATGAACTCATACCTTTCTTGCTCAGTTGTCACTTTACCAATTTGGAGTGATTTGCCTTCTCCCACCAAGATGGGCACTGAATCTTCTCCCTTGACTTGGATGTTTGCTTTCTCCTTCCTAAACTAATCATTAGGATTGAAAATGGACTCCAAAGTGACAAGTCCCTTTGGTAGTTTGTTGGTTCTCAGTTGTACCACTTGATCACCATACTGCTGTTCTAACTTTTCCTGATTTTTAGCTGAGAACTCAGCCTCTTCTTGTAAGAAATGGATGATTTGTTGATCATTTTCAAACACTTTCCAACTTACATTGTTTTCTGGCACTGAAGGCCTCACAATCACATGAATGCTTGGCTATACTTTGTCTTTCTTGATGCTTTCAACAACATCAAAAGCTGCTCCAACTGCTACAAGCCTGTTAGCAGCTTGGTTCTCTTTCCTAGGGATGGACTTGATGCTAAAGCCCTCAAAATCTTCAATGAGGTCCCACACCCTATTTTTGTAGCACTTGAGCAGATCATTCTTGGCAGCATGCTGCCCCTTAACTTGGTTGACAATCAGCTCACTGTCACCAAAAACTTGCAAATTCTTTATTCCTCTCTTTATTGACCAATGCAACCCTTGTATCAAGGCTTCATATTCAGCAGTGTTATTAGAACATGCAAACTGAAATCTAAAAGCTGAATAATACTTAATTCCTTGAGGTGAAACAAGCATAGCTCCCCCTCCTGCACCTTTTCTACTTCTTGATCCATCAAAGAACAACTACCATACCTCATTGTCATCCTTGTGGTCTGGCTTGGTGATGCTAGGAATAGGCTGATTTTCTTCATGTATGCAATAGACTCCTAGCTCGAATCTTCTATTTCTTGATAAGGATCAAAATCATGCACCTTGCTTGCCCATTCATCAAGATTCAAATCTAGGATGCTTCCAACCTTGGTGTCAGCTTCATCAGTGCTTGGATAATCCTCTTGATCAAACGCTGAACAATTGGTATTGATTTGGCTTGGAGTGTGAGGCTCAATGTGAAAGTTTGCAATAGGCTCAGATCTGATTATGGCTTTAGTTCCATATCTTTTTTTCAACAACATGTGTAACCAATCAGCAGATAAGTAACCTCTAATCTTAGTTGTGAAATCCCTTGACAAATATAGGGCAAAGAGTGGTGGAAGATCTATCACTGAGACATCTTGCAAAACAACAACGTTGGGGCATGCATGCAAGGTGAGACTAAAGTTTTTAATCGCTCCTACTATTTTTATTGTTGTCCCATCCAATTGCACTACCCCTTTGGATATGACTTCATATTGAATCCCCAACTGATCAGCTATTTGCTTGGGCATTACTAAATTACTTGCTCCGAATCAATCATGCAGTTGTGTACTAATTGGTTTCCAATGATCAATGAAACATAGAATGGAGGGGGCTTCAACATTTTACCTTGTTGTCCTCCATGATTCCCCTCAGTCGGGAAGCATTTGTGAGTACCTTCTCTTGCATTTGGACCTGTTGATTTGAAGTTGACCAGTCCTTCATGGCAGCTTGTAGCAAATCTCTTTGGCCTGGGATGGATAGTGATTCCCACATTGATATGTTTACATTTGTCTTCTTCATCTGATCAATGATGTTGAATGGAGATGAAGCATCTCTCTGTTGTCCCTTAGCTTGCACATTCATTCCTTGCACATGGGCAGCAACAACTAGCATCTGAGTTGGTTTAGGAGCTGGTTTGGGTGGCCCTTGCATGTTTGGAACTGCATTTTGTTTGCCAACAGTTTGTGGAGTGGTAGAAGGTTGTGGATTACTTGGAGCCAATGGCTTTCCTTCCCCAAATTTCTCCTTTTTGACCTTGTGTTGGCTGCAACACTTTGAGAGATTGTTTGATTCATACCACAAAAATCTTCTACCTGCTAGTTTACAAGTGTGGTATCATTTGGAGCTGATTGTTGTTGGGATGTTTCTTGTTGTTGGTTATTTCCTTGACTCCCTTCACCCTCCACACCAGTTTTTGTTACCATTAATGCTTGATTTAGGGCACCATTGAAGCACATAGACTGGTTATGAGGTTCATTGCATGGGAAACACCAATCATACTCTTGAGCTATGTTGTTTTGTAGCATCTGGCACTAGTGCTTTAGAGGTAGATGTAGCATTGGGATTATAGGGCTGAAATGGTATGTTGGCAGGAGGCCTTGCTTGATTTTGATTTACAGCTGGATTGGGTGGTCTTTGAGGATGGTATGGCTGCCTGTTAGGCTGACCTTAAGGCTAATAAGAAGGTCTGAAACTTTAGGCTTGCTGCCTCTTGAGTGTAACCAGCTCATTACCTAAATTTTGCAATTGCTTCATGACTTCTTGAACTTCATTTGGAGCACTAGAAGATGAAGTAGAAGCTTCATTTGAATTCTAATTTCTAGGAGTGGGAATAGGAGCTAGGTTAGGTGCTTGATTAGTGCTTGGACTTTCTAAATTTGGGTACAATGGCATGGGAGGCCTAGGAGCTAGCTTGTCAGCTTGGATCAAACAATTTTTAGCTGTAATGGCAATGTTATAAGCAGCAGGGATAGTTGTGCCTCCCATGGATTGCATTATCATAGAAATATCAGAATTTAAAGCTTTAAGTAATATAGAAAAACACCTTTTATTGTTGGCCTTACCACCATTGGAATTCTCTCCCAAGTTCTTTGAAATTTGAAGTTGAAGTCGATTAGTCAACTCATTGGGATCTCTCTTGATAGTTGTTAATTGTTCCAAAAGGGTTATCCCCCTTTTCTCAAAACTTCTCATGGAGGGCTATACATAACTACTTCTAATTTTGGATAGAGCCTGAAGCAAGGCTCTTGAACCATTGCAAAGCCTTCCCTTTGAATGAAGACACCAGCAGTTTGACAGCAACTTGCATCTCATCAATCTCATGGATTGCACAAATGTTAGCAATGTCCTTGACATGATCACCAGGAGTGGTCTGATTCTCTCCAGTAAAGTATGGAATGTTCTTCAAGTGCTGCAACTAGGATTGGATTTTGTGCATTGAGAGCAAGTGGGTTGTTGCCAGTGAAATTGACATATGGGTTGTGTTGTGCCATTCTAATTGGCCTTAGAACCCTTGTTGATTGGATGAAAGGTCTACCAGGTGGAGGAGTTGATAGAGTTTTGTTTGGTGGAGATGGAGACCTTTGGATTCTCCTCCCTCTTTGTCTTCTTCTTGGAGATAATTGCAGATACTCAAACAATACTTCTTCTTCTCCAACTCTTGACCTTGTGGTGATTCTTCTCATGAGTTTTCAGGTATGTACTGCTAAAACCAGTTGATTCTTCTTCCTTGAGTCGCCAGATGTGCAATTCAGGGCTCTTTTAAGCAAGAAACTTGCAACAAATGCACATCAATTTTTTTGCAATGAAGATGAAGACCTCATAGGTCCCATCGGGTGTGCCAAAATTGTTAGTGCAAATCAGCAACACCCTCTGGATGTTCTATCAGATTTCTAGTTTGACATTTTAGCATCCAGTGTGATTGCACAACATTGAATCTTTTCCCCAAGTGTGGGACTTGTAAAAGTGGGAAAAGAATCTCCAGATTAGAGGTTGGTTCCTCAACTCCTCTGTTCAAGTGTGCATGACATTCTGCAGAGGGTTTACCTATAACTTAATCAAACTTTTCCAAGGAGACAGGGTTGAGAAAATGCAAAAATAAACCTAGTCTAAATGAGGTGATGCACCAAAGAAGTAATAGACATCTGCTACTGCAAAACATGCACAATCCACAAGAAAATATAGCACAAAAAGATGCACAATTTTCCAAAATGTAATGAGAGATCGGAAAAATGATAGACATATGAAAGGATTGAGAAGATTTTAATCACAAGAACACATTATCATTACAGTCCAATATAGTGCATTACAATGGCCAAGAGGCAAAAAGAGATTCTATATTTGCATCAAAAGGTAAAAATTTCCACAAATTTACCAAAAAAGGAAGAAAAGGGAAGTTGCAGGGCCAAAAAATTGTCTAACTATATGAGAATGAGCCCATTCTGACTTTTTACAATGCCCATTCGAGCTCAGGAGAGAGAAACATGGGAAAACATGAGAAAGTTTTCAACCACCGACAAAATTCATAATAAACAACATGGGTATCCTTAAAAGTCCATTCCCTAATGTTTTTGACCATGCTGGGAGAGAATGCGAGCCATGCTGCATTAAAAATGGTGGTTGAAATGTCATTTTTGTTCATTTCCACGTGCCAGGTGTTTTCTAATTTTCTCTCTCCAAACTCCACCAAAACACAAAATTGACCTGGAATCATGTAGATAATTTCACCAGCTTTCCATTGATATAAAGAATTCCCAAAACTGAGCTCTAGATCGAAAGTTATGCCCATTTGAAAATTTAGGGCAAAACAGGGCCGAAAATGGTTGGCGGGACAAAATTTTAAAATTTTCCCACTTTTTGCATTTGGGAAATTTTCCCCAAAAATCTCCGTGCCCCGCCATTTAGTGCCACGTGGCACGTTTTGATTAGTTGTGGGCCTTTCCTGCTTCTTTTTCCATCGCTTCGGCCTTTGGAAAATTTTCCAAAAATTCCCGTGGCTACATGACCCGAGGACATGTGGCATGACGTGATTCGCCGCGGGCTTTTTGCTCTATCTTTTCCATCGCTATTGACCATCTTCCCTGAGTTGGACACGTGGCAGAATCCTATTGGGCTTGGGCCTATCTTCCTCATTTCTCCTGAGGGCCTGTCTTGCAATTTTTGCCACCACATGGACACGTGGCATAATTCCATTGGCTCAGGCTTTGGGGGGTGGGTTTTCCTTTTGAGATTTTTCTTTAATTTTGTTTTGGGAAAAAATCCCAACTTTCC